>CAXAMN010023139.1:253250-306560 GCA_963970005.1 Durusdinium trenchii | reverse complement strand
TGAGGGCTGAGAAGCTACCTTTGTGATCTGGGAGAATCCCAGTCACAAATGTGCATATATATATATATGCATATATAACATATACATCTATATATATACACACAGTATATGTATGTATCGGAAAAATACATATGTGATTGTTACCCCTCCAATGTCATTGGTTGTTGCACCAGACTGGTTACACACTGGTCGTCACAATATGTCACAATGACCCCCAAGTGGTTGTGTAGGGATGGGCATCTCACACACTTGGGACTATGAGCACCAAAGTGCGACATCCCATCATAAGACAATTATCCGTCCTTGTTGAACTGGCAAGTATGTCGCACTGGCGGTGACATCTCCTCCAGGTCAGTCCAAGAAGCTGGATCCCAAAGGAGATGAAATACGCACGCGGTCTCGAGCCAACTTCTGCCTAAGGTGGCGAAAATACCCCCCTGCACAAAGGATGAAATGCCATATTATGCATCCATAAGTCGCACACAACCTCATCACAAACTCTACGTGGTCCATCAAGCGAAACGTTGAACCCCTTCCCATGTGCTAGTCTGTCGTCCGAACTGGCCCGAACCAATGATTCGCTCCCCGAAACCCTTTGGTGGGGGACCCTAGGGCTCGAAACAACGAGATCGGACTTCAAAGGCAAATTTGAAGCTTTAAAAACCCTAGCCTTGCGGTTTAAAAGTGCATGTTTATTATTAATGGTGAATTGTCTATATTATTGATATCTTATCTTAATGAAAATTCACCCATGATGAGCATTGCTTGGTCATTGCAGTGAAAAATGGAGGAGTGCCCGCGGGAGGTGTAGTAGGGTCGAAAATGCCCATGGTCCTTTTGGAGAGCTGGGAGGTGTGTGAACTGAATAAATTGTATACATTCCGGCTGGACTCCGGCTCACTAACATGGAAGTGGAAAAGCCCTTGTTCGTAAAGTAGTCTTCCAAGGGACCATTTTCTACTTCCATGTTAGTGAGTCAGAGTGTAAATATATATAATTGAAACTGATTGGAATATGTGCCGTATGTACATCTTCTTGCCCAATGAATGCCTTCTCAAGGAAATGCGAGACGCACAATTTTGCCATCTTCAACCAACCACCACCACTGCCGCCACCAGGAGGCGGGAGGCAGCCAAGGCGCATCAATATCCTGGAGTCACCCTCGGCGAACTTGCAGGCCTGGCCGCTGGCGGGAGCATAGTCCGAATTTCCCTGTGGATCGACCCTGCTGGCATGCAAAGCTTGTGTGCGAATTGTTCTACGCCAATACGCCGGTAAGATCCGATCAGTTCGGTACAGGGATGCGACGCCACGATCTGCCTGTAGGAAGTCCATCTGCTCGAATCCTGTGTCGCCCATGAGCGCATGAGAGCCCACATCTTGCTTCAGGCGGAAGCAAAGATCGATGCTCGTTTCCTCAGAGCATCTCAGAGTGGGGCAAAGTCACACCACATTCATATATAAGTTAATCCGTAATAAACCTGTCTCTTTCGAGCATTCAACTATATGGCTATCACCGTTGTGGATTTGTAGGGCCGGGTTGCTTGCTGGCGGTCAGTACATGTCTTCCGCCGCTCAACAAGTAAGTGTCTCAATGTTTATGAGGGAATTGCTCCAAAACTTCGACAGGCCGAATTGCTCATTCTGAATTGCTCCAGCCGAATGAAAATCATTGGTTGTTCCACTTCTACACCTAGCATCAGGTCCTGTTTCTTGTGGTTTTACTTTTTGCCTATGGAGAATTATGGAGACTCACCTCAATGATATTTTTCATTCGGCTGGAGCAATTCAGAATGAGCAATTCGGCCTTCTCTATTTCCTCCCCGTTCTCTCTCTTCGGCGTTCGCCAGTCCCAGCATCGCTCGCAAGGATCTTGGCGGAGGCAATGGCTTCCTGGAGGGCCATCGGCGGGATCTCGTCCTTCTGCAAACCTCGACGGGGCGGAGAGTGGGGCCGTGGGGCGTGGAGTGTTTCACCGCATCGGTCGAGACGGGGACTGGTCGTAAACGGAGTTCATGTGCGAGGGACCAACCGTTTTGATCCATACCCACATGCCATGAGACAACGAAACGCGGATGCAAAGCCTTGAGACAACAAAATAACAGTACTGTATATACCTGAGCCCCCTGATCCGCAGGAATTGCTACAGCAGTCTGAAATTCTTAAGATTTCTTAAGAATTTGGCGTTTTAGAGGAACTTTACGCAGCAGTACGGCAATTTACGCAGCAGCACGCCTTTTCTTGCAGCACCACTTCTGTGCCTTTCTCAGCTCAAGGCCCCATACATGGACATTTAAGTCAGTATACGGGCAAGAACAGTTGAGTATGACTTGATACGGGAATTCCTTCGGTACCGTAAGAATTGCTTCAGCAATGCTGTATTCGTAAGAATTCTGAAGCGCTGCTACTATTTCCATGTTTTTGGTGTCCACTAATACTCACTAACCCGTCCCCGATAAATGAGTGTCACCGAATCACGTCGCAAACCCTCCCAGTTGCAGTGCCAAGGGGCAATCACTCAGCTGCTTCTCACAGCTGCCAACGAAGTTCTCCAGCTTCTTCAGGGTCTCATCCGCACGAAGATACCTACGGTCTGCCAAATTCACGACGGGGCCAAGTGCTGTTGGCCACTGAAGCAAAGGGTTTGTTCATTCCAACCTTCCCCTGCTCTTGGACCAATCCTTCGGATCCCTTCAGATCCCACCATCGAGATGGGGCCCTGGCAGATGTTGAAGCTGCGGCACTTCAGTCAAGGTGGAATTCTTGGGGATCCAACCTCAGGAAGACTGGCTAGTGTGGTCTTCGGTGGGTCTCTTTGGTGGAAGTGCAGTCCAGAACTCCGGCAACTGAAACAGTCTAGCACTGCGATAGACACCACTGGAACTTCTGATTTGCAGTCCAACCTGCTACCTCTGAAGACAAGTGGCAGGTCAAAGCAAGATTCAAGCATATATTCACGTTCGTTTGTTGGGCCTTCCCATTGGATAATGGTGGGAAAAACCGCTATCTATTCGGGAAATGTGTCATTTCAGACCCTCATCATCTTCACACTGGTCCCGGGTGTAAAATTGGTTTGACTGAGTCCTGCACACTTCTTGTGATCAGAATATGCCCGAGTCATCTCGAACAACCTTAGCAGGACATGTATGCACAAGACTATGACACCTGACACTGAGCTGAGCAATGGACTTAGGCTGCTTCCAATGTGAGTAGAACGAATAAAGTCTTCTGTGAGTAGAGCGCATCGGCCAAGCGTGCAGTCTCTGGTACAAAACAATGGTGACCCCAACTCACTCCGCACGGAAGATAAACTCTTCAACATGCATGTAATGGTCAAGACCAGCAAACCGTGGTTGAGAGCCTGATGAGAATCCGTGTGTACATGTAAATGCTAAATATACATATATAATATTTGTGCCTGTGCGCGTGCGTGTGTGTTGCATGTCAGTGTGAGGGTTCGTCATGATCGGAAAGACAGCCATGGTCCACCATGCTGAGTTGTCGAATTGGTGCCAAGGAAGTCGTGGATAGGTGATGCTGAGACCACCACATGGCATTGGCCATGTGGGAGTCTGTGCCAAGCTTGCCATGTCGGACAAAAGAGTTTACTGCTTCAACAAGCAACGAAAAGGTCTGCACTACTGCACTACTCTAATTACACATATTTCTTGGGGAACCCCTTCCTCTCTTCTTTAAATGGTTCTTCGGGTGCCTGACCCATCCAACTCCAGCAACCTCGTCCAACCACGAGGCTTTCGGGTGAAGGTGAGCGCCGCCCAGGCCACCGCGACGCGGCCACTGAAGAGTCGTTGACCGATCATGGCCATGTTGGTGAGGCCCTGGACGCGGGCTTCATCGAGGCTTCTGCCGTGAAAAGAGGGTCGGTGCTTGTCGTGCAAAAAACTTTTTTTTTAGTGTTTCGAAATGAGATCGGGTTGTGAGCCTTTCAACGAGGTGGAAATGTCATGGAAAAAACACGCGAAGTCCATGGCATCCGATTCCCAGGTGCCTTTCACAAGGGATTCTCTGCTCTATCCATGAGGGTGTTCGTTGCATTGTTGTATGCAATCGGGCGCAGTTAGCCTTTACGTCATAAGTGTTCGATGTCCGATGGTGCTTAATCCCAATGCGGATCATCTACAGGTATACCTATGCTTGGCATGACACGGGGGAGCTATTCCAAAGCTTCAGAGTTTCATGCACCATAACATATGAGTCTCCTTGGATGTGTGATCTGGAACCGGCTAGAAGGGTGATTGCTTTGACCAATGGAACAGTGGAACAAACTCGGTCGACTTGCATTACCCCGACTACATATTCCAAAGGTTTGAATTGACTCCGTGACTCCCATGAACAGGGTCTGATGATGTCTGATGTCTCCAGCAACGAGCTTTGAGACTCAAGAGCTGCCTGATACCTCTGTGCCCACACAGAGTGGCAGTACCTGGGGCCCTTCTCCGGGCTTTATCGATCTTGAGAAATCTTGAGATCGTTGAGTTGGGCCTTGACAATCTGCAACCCAAAAACCATACAGTAGTTCATCTGTCTACAGTCGTTGGGGGTAATAATTAATATATGTATATATTATATGATATGGTAATATCGTTCGTGTTGGAGGTGCTGCCGCCCAAATGAGCTCCGCCGAACTTGTCTGCCTTGACCTTGCTCACATATGTGCCGCCATTGCCAGGCTGCACATCTCCATAGCGGCTGAGCAAGGTGTGTCGAGGAACCCTGGCTCCATGAAAAGCCTCATGGCACACATCGCCAGGAATGGAAAGCAACCGAGGTCGCCTCGAAAAGGAATCCGCGCCGTACTGACAGACACGGACATATAGAATTGATGCTAGAGCCGTGTAGGCAAGTGCGCAAGAATCCTAAGGCCAAGGGACAATCCAGGCATTGTCTAGATCATTGCCCACCGTTTTGCGGCCCATGTCCTTTTTCGGGCAGCAAGGCTTGCCACAGAGAAGGCGACGCACAAGTCACCACAAGATCAATTTCAGAAAACGACCAACGCATGGGCTCAGGTCCTTCAAAGCTGGGAACCGTTGAAATTCGACCCAATCCTTCTCCAATGACCAACTGATCTTACATCGTTTCTATACATCCCTGATCGCCTGTACTACTACCTGCCGCCGGTACTTGCAGGAAAATGCTCCCGCTACCGCCTTAAGAAGCCATTTCAGTCTTGGATGTCACTTTCTTGACCCCAAAATACAGGAGTGAACGAACAGCCAATAGCATATAGTTTTGGAAGTCATCGGGCGTCATTTCCATCTGCTTGGAAATTGGTTCCTACATGGGGGGCTTCAAGAAACTGAAGCGAGGCTCTCCAAACTCCACGTTGGGCACTGGACCCTTGGCATCTCGAAGCTCCATGAGGAAGGCATGTGCACCACACCTGCGGACGCATTTGCAAGACCTCCCCACCAACTCAACTAATAAAATATGTATACATATGCTTGTGTGAGAGCTTGTGTGACTGTGTGAGCTGCGGACAATATCACTGGCATCAACTGGTGTAGCTCAAGATCGTGTGACATGGTACACATGCGCGCACGCACACATGCACAATCACACACTACCACAAATAGATAGATAGATAGATAGATACATAGATAGATAGATAGATGGATAGATAGACAAATAAATAGATAAATAGATAGACAAATAGATAGATAGTTAAGATTAGATTAGATGATTAGATCAAATGATTGGATTAGATTAGATTGGATGAATCGATTAGATTATATAGATTAGATTAGATTAGATTAGATTTAATTAGATTCGATTAGATTAGATTGATATATTACAATATATTATTATATGATGTTTCCGCGTTTCCCCAAATTCAAGCGGCTCAAAGCTTTGGGGTGCTTACTTCGAGTCCTAGGCTCTCGCAACCAGGCTCTGGGCACCACTGACGCCACAACCGGCGGAACTTGGTCGCAACTTGGTGCTTGGAACCCTGGAGCCGTGCAATTCTGGCGCTGGGCCCTGATCACCATCACCATTCTTTCTGGGCCGTCCTGGTCCGCATTGCGTGTGTGGCCCAACTTATTAGGGACATTGGGCATGTACAAAAGGCTGAGCGACGCAACATTCCTTCCAAAGTGCCGGGTTCATTGGATTCTTTGATTCTACCTTAAAAGAAGTGGAACATGTCTACATATATATATAGGTGGCCTTACTTCCTTCAGAAGCAATCCCTGCTCGCAAGTTTGGCCTGGACACTGGAATCTTGATTCTGCGGAACCCTGGAACCCTGACCGTGGAAACAGATTTTGATCGCGACTTTGCGCCTGGGCTTCCCGAGGTTCCGGTGTGGGCTTTTCACCTGGACTGGAACCTTGCAACTTTTCAGCAATCCTGAAGTGTCAGAGCCAGGCTTTAATCATCAGTCTCTCAACCCCGGAGCAGTGAGCTCTCGAGCCCCATCACAACTTTGTTTTTTTGCATTCTGGAGCAGGCGATAGCCATATTTTGCATTCAGTGTCTGGTTGGCGGTTGTGAGAGGGGCGCATTTTCGTGCGCCTGGTGAGTCTTCTTGTCCGAAACGCTCTCTGGCAATATCTGGTTTTATGCCAGGGCAATTTTGTGCGTGTTTGGTGTTACCTGTTACCAATCCAAGCAAGTGCCCCGAGACCAATATTCTAGCTAGCAGCATCTGCTACCGTTTCAAGGTCTTCTGCTCGTGCTTGAATGTTGCAACTGCCGGACTTTGGTCACAGGGGCAAAGGCAAAGCAATCAAAATCCACGGTGCATGGCGGGGTCCGTCCGTTCGAGACCTGCCTCTTGCCGGCCACACGTAGATCTGCCACTACCACTGCCAGCTCACCCACCAAGCCCTGTGAGATCCAATTCTTCTGCGCGCCCACCTCCAGCGCCGCCACACCGAATCGTGCGGGAAACTTTCAGCCGGCTCAAGTTGTCTAAGAAGGAAAGTCACACGCTCACAACCATTCAGTGCGTCAACACCATCTTCCAACCCTGATGGCCTACAGGAACCACAGGCCATCGCTGTTGGAATTCCATCAGACATTCCCGTGGTTTCTGGATCTCCAGCACCCCTTGGATCCGCCTCTGGGGATGTAATCACGAACTCTTGGGTTTGGTCCTCGGCTTCTGCGGTGCCCGGTGGCGGAGGCGCGCGCGCCGGGTCCGGCGACGGTGACGACAGGTTCTTCCCGCGCACTGTATGACTTGGAGTTCTTGATGTCATTCGATACTGAATACTATTGTGTTGGATGCGTTTGGATTGCTGGCTGGTGTGGACATCACTGAACTTGATGGCAGTCTTGATGGCATCTCCGGCACGTCCCCTCGTCAACAAAGTGTCCAGAACAGGTGCACGAGGAGGACCTTCTCAATACAAATCGCTAACTTAAAAGATGCAGCGATGCAATTGTACGCGGGGTCGTAGGGTATCGAACCTCTCAATGAAGATGGATTGCCCCAAACCTTCGAGACACTAATTACTGGATTAAACATGATTAAACCATGGAAAGAGATCAGACTGGGAGGTTGTCAAAGCAAGTAGTACCAAGCATTCTTTGTTTGCATCTTTGTGGTTGTATCGCCCATTGTGCCCAGTATCAAAGGCGTTTCTTGATGGAAATGTTGCAAGGGCTTCGCTGCTTCATCTATTCAAATTCAAACCTGTACAAAGGATGTGAGGGCCGATGGATGCCAATTTGCCCCTCCGTTGGCAGGGCACATCCCACTCCGCGATAGTGTTCACCACACCGCCACCTCAAACTTCCGAGGATTGATGTCAGGTGCGTGCAGTGCTGCGTCGGGAGATCCAAACATGTCTACAGCAGAATTGCCACTCTGTCCTTAACACTACGCCATGGCTATGCTCACCGCCAGGACGTTTTGACGAGGCACTATTAACACCTGCCAGCTTCTCAGTCAAGCCGAAGCAGCCCAAAAAGCCCTGCAGCCGGACGCCCAAATACACAGGTATGGCATGGAATCAAGCCCGACCACAAAATCCATCACATCAATCTAGCATCATCTAGCACCTTGCGCATGATCAAAGCTTCGTGTCCAAAGCCTTCTGCTGGATCTCCTCCAGTTGCTTCACCTGCTGCTCGTTGCCCACAGCTAGGACTGACCCAGCGAAAAGATTGTAGTGCACCTGCACATGCAGCTGCAACATGGAGCCACACAGGTTCCTTGGAATCCTTGGATCAATATGAACCTGTCCATTTAATTCCAGTTACACTTGGCACTTCAAAGTTCTGCCAACATTCAGATCAATCACCCACCCGCCCGACTCGCACAGAGACTCATAGAGCAGATGTTGATCCCGGCAGGCCAGTCGTGCAGAAGATTAGCATGCTATAGCCATAGCATGCTTCCATCTATGCCTAATAGGCAACTTGCCACTATAATCAATATGTAAGAAGCCATCTGACTAATCTATATAACTATATAAAAATCATAAAAAATCTAATTACACTCTGACAAACACATCACATGGACCCCTGTTTGTCAAGGAAAGTCATAAGGCCATCAAACCATTTTCCAATATCATGTGGTCGTGAGTCAGAGTGTCATTCCTTCGAATTGTCACGGAGTTCCTTCGCCGGTGTTTTTCGAGTGTGGCATCGGCCCCATGACTCACGCCCCGATCCGTCGTCCCCACCGTGAAGCGGATCCAAAAGCCGGGGCCCAAGTTGGGCGCATGCCGCGCAAGGAGACGATGAGCCTGGCGACAACACAGGTGCAAGGGGCCTGAAGGAGTTGTGGGATGTTCCGTATCTTTCCATCACTTCGTCCTTCGAATGGGCGGCCATGCTGGAGTTTGGTCGAATTTGAGGCATGTAGTTGTTGTGCCGGCCGTGGCTAGCAGGGTGACCAGGCGCATGAAACATGGAGCATTGCTGATATGTTGCATTGCTTTGCAGTCTGTGAAGTCTCCAAGCGTCGGCCACAGGCATCGATGATCTGCAACTGCGCCACTCGATAAAACAAATAGGTGTGGCTCAAAACACGTATATAGTCAAAGGGTGAGCCTTCATACAAATACATGGGTCATGCGAGCCTCAAGCGGGGAATGGCAGGCGGACAAAAAAAGTTCATGTGCCCGTTCATGTATGGACATGTGAATCATCAGGGCATGGCAAACGTTTATTTAAATATACTGCGGGCTAATGACATAGGCATTTGCTGGGCTAGTGACATAGGAGTTGTGGTCAGTCAGTAGACAAGGTAGCCAAACGTAGGACACAGTAGGATGACGTAGGAGGCGTGGACGTTTTGCAAGTACATAACTCAAAAAAGAATAGAATATTGTGCTTCCATGGCTTAGGTGCGCTCCTTTAGTTTTCTATGTTTTCCCACAGGAAAAACTGCGCTGTTGCCCTGGAATTCAAGCAATGGCTTTCCTATCTTATCCCTAGTTGCCACGTGCTATGTTGGTGGCAATCTCCTAGGTCATGTGTGTTTTAATGTCAATTGCCTCTTCAAACCATGCAATCTTTTTACGACGCCAGAGTCATTTCTGTATGTTTTGACCTGATGGGATAGGAGGTCTGGCATATAGGCTCTTTCCTGATGGCATAGTTTATTTGTTCCCCACCCATCGTTTCACAGGTCCTATCTCACTTTCCTTCAGCCGTGTTCTGACGAAGACTCTTCACCAAAGTGACTTATATATATATATATAAAGGGTCAGGGGATGTCAGCGAACATCTACAGCCCAGTCTAATTACAGCCCATCATCCTCTCAATTGCACAAACTTCCAATTTCTAGAAACAGAACACAGTATAGCACAAACTTCAATTGCATCTCATATGCAGCTTCACACCTCAAAGAACTTGCCAGGGTTGTACTTCAGGTCCTCGGCGGGGCGAGTTGTTTCGACTCAACTCCCCGGCGAGGCCTGGCTTCCGAAGACGCCAATCGATGTTAAAGAAGAACAAATGCACGTCTCCAACCCTGGAGGGCTCCGAAAAAAGCAGCCTTCAAAAGATTCAGTTCAGAAGTGTGCCCAGCAGAATTACAGTGTATATATATACATGTACAGTAACGTCATGTCTGATGTTCTTGGCGCTCCGCAGCCTCCGCAGTTTTTTCACGACAACTGTTTGGAGTGCGAAAAACGCCATGTCTGTCCAGGGCTCCGTTAGCTTCAATAGCCCGGTCTGCTGCAGGCTCCGGAGTTGCTGGGCACCTGGGCAAACATGGGTAGACGAAGGGAGGTTAAATAAGGTGGTGATTGGAAATCATGTTCTCAATGTGACAGTTGGAACATGGAAATGGGTCCTTTGTAGAAGTATGTGCAAGGTTGTGGACAGCTTGGCTTAGAACACAGAACTGGCTATGACGGGGTTGTAGGTCGGGTTGGTCCCAAACAACACCGGCCTCCTGCCTGATTGCTGCTCAAATGCACATCAAAGGGTGAGATAGCTTTCAACGGGGACCTTTTCATCTCCATGCGGCAAGTTCAAGACATCTGCAGCTTCTCATGCCGCTGGTTCCTTGCACCATGCAGTCTTTCTCATGCAACTTTGCCTCCAGCTCTTCGAAAAACACCGTGAGAGATTGGGATGGTGTGGGATGGTGTTGAAACTGTCTGACTCTTGCCCACATGGAATTCATCAAACTATATAGTGGCAACAACATTCTGCTCCGCGTTGACATGTTGACATGCTGATGGCAAGCTTTCGGCTGTTGACAAAGAACTTACCACAAACACAGGCTGAAGTGCCTGGAGATTGCCCAGAATTCCTTGAAAACGCACCTTCTACTGTGGATGTTGATATCCACCACGCACGAGGTCTCTGTTTGGGCCATCTGGTGCAGGAACCAGGCAAGTGCGTGGGGAGACTTGGCTGCGCTCAATGTCTTAAACTTGGGGAATGATTTGGTGTCTTGGATTGAATCAGGGTTGGCGGATCTCTGCACCTGGCCACATATTCGAGCGCCCCGAATCAGATCTACAGCAAAAAACAAATTCTAAGTGGCCCCATTCAGCCAACTCAGCACTCACAGCCGGCATTCTAAACCGCAGTCAGTGCAACCACAACTCCTGTAGCAATAGAGGGCTGCACCGTGTTTCGGTGGAAATGAAATCGCCGTCTTCATGTTTGGTACGGTCATATACGGTAGCATACATACGAGACTCGTCATGAGCAGCCTATGAGACTCGCATGTGCGCCGGCTGAGCCGAACAAATGGAGCCGTCTACCAGGACCATCACTTACATCGAACACACCCAGCGACCGGGTCGACGTTTCAACATGTTTCAACCATGAAGGTCTGCCGACCACAAACTCTGGCCATGGCTTCACGAGTGATGCCTCCGGTGCGCTCCTCTCAACGATGTGATGTTAATTGTCCTTCTTGTTCTCATTGCTCTTGTCAACGTCAAACCCCGTCCGATATTCCAGCTTGAACAAATGGTATCCAAATCGAGTTTTCACCTTGGACGAGATGGGAGGCCTAGGCCTCCTGACCAGAAAGACTTGGCAAACAACATGAGCAAAATACCAGCGTGGAAAGGAACAAGGATAAACGTGAGGCCATGTTTCTTCGCTTCACGCGCAAACCTCTCCATTATGGCTTCTAATTTTAGGGCCTAATACGCATAGTGCGCAGAACAGTGCCGCCAAGCAAAAATTGCGGCGTCGTTGCAACAAAACACACGGATACAAACAGGTATACCGCACTAGGCTCTAGGTCTTGTTTCCTTAGGACATAGGCAGGTTGCCAGGATGTGTGTCCTTTTTGATCCTTCTTGTAGGTTTGCCAACTCCTCCCTGCACATGAAGGTCCAAGCAGCAGGGCCCACCACTTCGCCAATCGGAATCTTGGGGTTGAAAGCAACTCCTCAGTTGTATCCCTGTGATGTCGGCACAAACCCTGGATTTCACTCAGGTTTTCACGGCTGCATCGACCAGCTCGCTCTCACCATTTCACACAAATGCAAAATCTCAGGCAGTGTCTCCGCTCTTGTCACTTGAGTGGTGATCTGCAGCCAAGGCTCTGTCAAAAGCAGGATCAAGCTCTCCTACGACAATATGTCGGTGCAAAAATGGCACACACACATACCTTTGGTGCATGCTAGAGATAAGCAATCTGCAAATGTTAATACAAGTGGCGAATCTGCAAACATAATCACGATGATTTTTTTATATGGAGATATATTGCAGATCGATTCATGCATGCAACAAGGTTTGAAGCACACATGTGTACGCACTGCTCCGCATCGGAACAAAGCCAACCATCTCCTGGTTGAAAAACACCAAGATCACCACCATCTGCAGCAGAAGGGCATTTGCTTAAAGCCTTTGCCACGCGAGCAAAGGTCTCCTGGCTAAGAGTGGCAAGTGTCACTTCCAAACACCAAAGAAAAATGTATCAATGAGTGGAGCATATGTTGTTGATCTTGAGCATGCTCTGTAGCTCTGCGCATTAGACTTACATAACTACTTAATTACATACATTGCAAATACAGCATGTAGCTATGCAAGAACCTGGAATGGTCGTGGGATGCATCTGAGGTTGTTGGCATGGAACCTTTAGTAGCCTTAGTTCATAGAGCCTGGTGTAGATGCTCAAACTCACAGGATTTCCGACATCGATAATCCGCAGATCTGAGGGCTGGATTAGACCAAATACAGTATTGCGGTACCTGGGCATTAAAACCAATGAGGCAGCCAAATCAACCTGTAAATCTGGAAGGGGGAAGCAAAAAAGCCTTCACATTCTTTAAGCCTTTAAGCCTTAGCTCTTTCTGGCTTGGAAAAAAAACACAAGTTTATGGAGATTCAAGCTCTGTGGGTCTTTGGGTCCAAGCATGCCGTCGACGTCACCGTCACCCAGGTCACTTGCAGCTCGAGCGTCGCCCTTTTCGAGGCGATCTTTGGCCAACAGGATATCTGTCTCGGACTTCATGAGAATGTGCCTGACATCTCTGACATCTCTGGCGTGCAAGCGCCGAGCAATGTGTCTTGTTGTAGCGCGGGTCCGGGATTTCGGGTCTGGGATCAAGAGCCAATGAGATCCAATGAGGTGATTTCAACATGTTTCCTCAGCAGGGCTGTTGGGGGTCTCCACATCTTTGAGCCACACCCAACACTGGACCGAAGAAAATGATCAGGGCCTAATGGCGGCGCTCTTAATCTTCCGCTGGTCGGCATCTGCGCGAAGGAGCATGAACAAAGTTGTCGAGAGCACAAAAAGCCCACAAAACCTGAGCGGCCCGGCCTCCGTAGAAACATGATGGACGATTCTATGAAGCAACTGTCCAAATTCGACAAAGTAAGTATAGTTACTCTTAGCTTCACTCAGCTCGCGTCAAAAAGTGCTACACAATGAATGACAATCAGATATTGGGCTGAGGTGCACAATGAAGCAATGCCCGTAGGTAAATTTCAGCTCGCCAATGATGATGGCAGGCTCCCGAGATTTGGCACCCAATCTTAATAGCCAGCTGGTGGCCATACGCACTTCATGGATTGAGCTGGAGGGTAAAACATCTTCAATGTTGGTGATCTCCTTAGCTGGCACCAATCTGTGTCAAGTGAGGTCTTCCTCCGGGTCTGCGATCAATCATATTAATATTATATATATATATGTGAACATATGTGATATGTCGGCAGAATTGTGCAGCTTGGCTCAAACATCCAGAAGTAGCTAATTACCTAGCTCTTCGAGCCAAATCACGACCTCCTGCCCATTGTTGGGCAAAAGCACATGGCTTCACAGAATTCTCTTGGCCTAAGGCCTACAAGGCCTACCTTCAGCAAAACCCGTCAGGTTATAATGTTGCATTGTAATCATCCCATATCATCCCCACAATTTCATGTCTTCCAGTCTCCGCCTGGAAATGAATGTTCTGAGGGGCCAACGCGACCATATCGCTCTTGCCATATCCAGTTTTGGAGCTCAAGTTCGATCTGCTGCACCGAGATTTGGAACGCACCGTGACTGACGCGTTTGGAGTGTCAATCCGATTCAGGTGAGTGATGTCACCGATTTCATCCATGTTGATTTTTCCTCCCAAATGGTCTCCTTTGAAAGCTCTGAAGTACCCAATCTCGCTGGATCGAGGGGCCTTTTGAAGGAATTTTTGTTGGGGTCTAGGAGGTGCATGCTTGGGACGACTGTGCGGCCAAGCAGCCGGGATGTCAATATCCATGTTGGGGACTGCACCAGGACCGTGCACGTTCAGGCCACGAGTGACTCTGAAAGAACATGTATAATGGAATCAATGTAATGGCTCCGCTTTTGTGCCTCTCAGTCTCGGCTCCAAGTTCGTAGATGAGCTGGTGTGGTTTCTACGCGCGCTTGTTTTTTGAGCAAGTGTGACATCTATATTAAGCGTGAATTTTTGGCAGCGTTGACGGTGATTGACTTGTTCATAACTGTTGTCATCTCCTTCGGTCGATCAGAGCCAACGGCTACTGTGCATTGCTTGCCGCAGGCGCTACGACTTGAGTGAGCAACTGCTAAGCTGTGAGGGCTGGCACATGTGGTGGACTACACATACACACACCCTCCTGATCCCCAGGGCTCGCCAGTCTGCCCGGCAGTTGCTGCATCTGACATGCAGCAAAATGAATGCAAAGAATGAATAAACATAAACCAATAGCATTTCTTTATAACAAAGTGACAGAATCATGCTGCGTTGTCGCCAGGGCACTCTCTTCATACGACACGTTGCTACGGATCTTGGACACAGCCTGGCCATCAGGTCATCAGGATAGAAATGCATGAAATGCCCAGACTGAGTAAGGGGAAAACTGCTAAGTGAGTATATTGTATGGTTCCTTTGAGCGTCAGTAATTTGCGTTTCTCAAGTTTTCGTCGGCGCTCCGCTGTCAGAAGGCTCAAGCTGTCAGTCCGGCTGAGAAACTCGCAGGAAGGTCTAAAACAAACAGAAGGAGCAACATGCAGCTTGACCAACCAGCAACAAAAACAACCCTCCGGGTCGGAAACAGAACGTGTAGTTGTGTGCATTTGCAAACATGAGCGAGTCTCCCAAGCCAACAAAACCTCTAAAAACACACATGCTTTACAGTATGTCCTTTTTGCCATCTATGCATGAAGCCCGGCTGGGTGCCGTACAAAACCCCGTGAATAGCATTGAAGTCTACCTACTTTCTATAGATGGCGTCGTTTCGTGAGTGTTATTTGGAGAAAACTGTAAACACCCATAGAAAATGCAACGCAAAACTCGCGCGTTTGTTGGCGGCCTTTTCACATATCCCCTCGGACAGCTGTTTGCCGCAGTCTGACATCAGCTCCTTCGAACTCATGTGCATGATTCGCTCAATGCCGCAAGATTTCCAACTCATCACCATCGTGTTCTACTGATCACACGAACGAAACCCGCTCACCCCCAAAACCCCCCCCGAACCTCCCGTAGTGTC
The DNA here is from genome assembly GCA_963970005.1 of Durusdinium trenchii. Taxonomy (NCBI): domain Eukaryota; class Dinophyceae; order Suessiales; family Symbiodiniaceae; genus Durusdinium; species Durusdinium trenchii. The sequence continues at coordinate 291,166 of CAXAMN010023139.1, read as the reverse complement.
TTCTGTTGTCACATCAACAACTCATCACCATCATGTTCTACTGATCACACGAACGAAACCAGCCCCCCCCCCAACCCCCCCGAACCTCCTGTAGTACTGTATCTTCTGTCGTCACATCAACAACTCATCAACATGTCATCATCATCATTATCATCATCATCATCGTCTTTCTTTCTTGCGCTCATTAAGTCGATGACGGCGTGGACCTTTGGTAGGTCCGCCAGGGCCTCAAACCAGCTCCTAGCTGAAGTTGCGGTCAAGCAAACGGGCAAGTGTTGTGGCCGCTTGCTGTGGTTGGCGAGACCGCAAGCCAAGATGCAAAATTGAAAACTGCCTCAAACATGGACAGCTGTGGCCCTCATTCATGCCAATTGCTTGAAAAGGTTGGCAGGCGCACCATCTAGTGGGATGCGCTTTGGGAATGAAGCTCACTGCACACTTCTCAGCCAATTGGCCAGAACGGTTCCACCAGAGCGGTGTGCCGCCTCCAGGTGAGTGTTGAGGTCCCGTGGCCACCTTCCACACATGATGCACTTCTTGACCAGCCGGCGACAGAGGCGGGATGATCCACCAAGATGCTGGTGTCGAGGAGATCGATGGCAGGAAGCCATTGAGCATGCCAGTTGTCATTGATCGAAGGATCATGAATGATGTTGTCCACCTTTCCCTGGTCCGTGAGAATGGGTGAGTCGTCTGCCAGCAAGGAGACCCCTTCAGCGCCCCCATGTGGCATGCAGTTCAGCCAGAGGAGACAGCGATTCTCCTGAACCATGAATGGAAGGGAGGAGAACTTCACCGGCTCCTTGTCGTCGTCATAGATCCACGAGTGGTCACCCTCCTTGATGGCTGCGCAGTAGTGTCCGCTAGAGGCCTCAGATTAATGAAAGGAGAAACCCCGAGGACCTGGTAGGGTATGTAGTCCACCTCCACCTGGCTGGCCAAGAAGAAGAGTAGCCAGACCTTGCTGTCCCAGGTGGGTCGAACGTGGCTTTTCGCCCTCAAGAGTCAAAGCGGCCGATGTGAAGGCATGTGACATCTGCGGGCTCAGTGAGTGCATGAAGTCCAAAGGAGGCCATGCTCCAGGTGGATACAAGGCCTTGCAAAGCCGTGGGCGGCATGCTCTTTTGGTCGCTGCAGATGTACAAGTGCAAAGGGCACCCCTGGGCATTGTGGTCCACAACTTTGAGAAGGTCATCTTGCTCTAGCCGGGATTCCCAACGACAGCTATGAAAAAAGGGGTTCAGCTGTTGAAAAAGATGATGCGCAAAGTCAACCACATCATGTTGTCTAAAAGGTTCCGGCCAGCTTGCAAAACAAGTGGTCCACTGCCCATCAGACCACAAAAGCAGTGATCGCCCTTCGGACACGTCTGCAAGTTCCTCAAACACCCCAGGAAAGTTGGATTATTGGTCCTCCCTCAGTCCATCAGCTTGCAGAGCGCTCCAGGCAAGCCCAGTTACCACCGAGTTCATGTAGCAGGTGGCAGCTGGGTTTTGTAGAGTCCTCAGCGGAGGGGAGGAGGCCTCCATCAGAGAGTCTCCAACATCTTGCCCAGATGCTGAGCCAGCGGAGCCCTTTGGGCCGTAGCCGGTCTCATCCTTCCGAGCACGAGTTGCCAGTGTCCGGAGTGTCCCAGTTGATGCCAGAGGCCTCTCATCTCTGATGCATGATCATCATCGTCATCGTCATCGTCACCAGCAGCATCCTCATCATCACCATCATCATCATCATCTTTCTTTCTTTCTTTCTCTACGCTCATCGAGTGATGACGGCGTGGATCCATTGATCCGCCTGGTCCCCGTGGGGACAGACCAGCCTCAGCATTTAGCTGAAGGTCATGTCTAGCAAGCGTGCCAAGTTAGACCTGGCATGAGCTGGCTGACTTCTTCTCAACGCCAGATGCAAAATGCCAAATTGGCGTAGGCATGGACACGGGTGGTCCTCAGTCAGCTCAGTTGTGTAGTATGGCTGGCAGGCGCACCACCGTGGAGTCAAAGTACAGCCGAGCGTGAAGAAGCCGTCCTGGAGTGACCTCACGCCAGGAAATCCGTTCAGGTTGGCAGAAGGCCTTGCGGATGATGGTCAGGAGCCCCCCTGCACGATCTTTAGACCCATTGTGAATGTAGGCAAATGAGTTGTCAGACCAGTCTCCTGTAAAGAATCTTGTGTCTTGAAGTTGGAGAATGTCAAGTTGTTGGTGATGCATCCATTGCCTGAGGATGTCGAATTTGTATGTACTCAGGGAGCCAATGTTCCAGCTGAGCCCTTGAAGCCGGTTCTTCCGTAGTTTGGCAAGTGGTGAGGTGTTCTTGGGCCCCAAGGAAGCCTTGGGAGGTTCAGGAGGCTGCCATGGAAGAGGTGTGACTCCTAACATCTGAGCTGTGTAGAGCTTCCCTTTGTACCAGGTGTGCCCATGAAGTTGGGCCCTCTTGAGAGCACGAATGTAGGCTTTCTTCTTGGGAAAGTGCTGGTACAAGTCCAGACGTTGGTGTGTGGATCCAAGGCCACTTGGCTTTGCCGTTAAGGAGTTCGGATTGGCAAAGACCATGGAGGCTTCACCGGACCTTGTGGCTGGTCCGGAACCCTCGGGCCACCAGGGCATGGCATAGGCATTGAGCTTGGTCATGTAGTCCTCGAGGTAGAGCCCAAAAAGGCCACCAAGAAGGTAGAGGTGGATGCCAGCCCTGGCTGGGGACTTGAGACCCCAGCTAGCTCCAACTGTGGGTGCAAGGACCTGGGAGGTGGTTCTCTGTGATCGGAAACGTTGCTTGCTCGATGAAGAGGTGTCCTGGTTGTACTCAAAGTGCCTGAGGAGAAACAGGAGGTTCACCAGAACAAAGAGAACCGCGGTCAAAATGACCGTGCCAGCCACGGGGACAGTCTTGAAGAGATGTTCGTGAGGGAGTCCTCCTGAAGGCCGGATGAAGTACCGGTACAGGTGGCCTTCGTCGACCTGGTGGGTCCCAAAGTCCTCGATGACCATGTGGCACGGGGTTCCGCACAAGCCCGCACCTAGTGGAGGTGTAGGGCATCATCATCATCATCATCATCATCATCATCATCATCGTCGTCTACATAGCATTGAGATGCCTGGGCACCGGGTCGGAAAAGTGCAATATGTATCGATTGTAAAAATTAGCACGGCCACACGTTCGGTTTTCGACCTGGAGGCAAAAACAAGTTTGTACATGCAAATGCTGGCTTGAATCAGCAAAGTGGGAAAGCAGTCATCTCATGATTGGTCCCAAATCCCAAACTGGCCCACCCTAATGGGCGGCTTACAGGGATGTTTCAAGAATCTATAAATAAATCGATTGTGGGCTCCCTTCACAACTGTGGAGACCCCTGCAAAAATGTCTAAGGGGCAATAATTAAGAGCAAAGAAACAAACAAAACCATCAAAAAGAAGTTCTTCTGGTCCAGGGAATGTTGGGGACATCACTGGAATCACTGGGATGGCGCCACGCCTCAATCCATTGCTGGCGCCACTCCTCTGAAACAGCCATGGCCTTGCCACATGGCTGAGTGTGTGTGGCCATGATGCCGTGGACAGGAACAAGGCTCTACCAAACCTGGTGCCTCAAAAATGGAGGGTCCATGAGAGTCTCGAATTTCAAATTAATTTTCAAAGAATATGGTTTTGTACTGTCGTCAACGTAGGTTTCTCCTCTCAAGCCCTTCAATTTGCGGAAAGGTGTTGGGATGTGTTGTGAGAAAACATGCTTGTACTGCAGCTCCTGAATTGAGACTTCAGTGGCTTCAGCATAATTACACCTGCAGAAGGACACAGGATTTCCTGCCTGGCGGACTTCCGCGCCCGAAATCGCTCGATTCCAACACCCTTCGTCTCCCGTGTCCAGTCATTAGCACAACAGCCACGTGTCTCCGCCTTGACGTGGAGGCGACACTCGCGGGGAACTACTATAAGTTATGACAAATGGGTCAAGACACAGTGGACAATACATGACAATAGGAATAGACTACGCGTGCAGTGTTCAAACGGGCAGAAAGTGCCAAACTGATTGACTATATTATATATGTCCACTGATACGCACGCGACTTGAGCAGCTTTCGCATTCACATTTGCATGCGTGCTGTCAAGCCATGTCAAGCTGTCTGTCAAGCGGCCTGGGTCCAACATGGTTGGCCTGGGTCCAACAGCGTTTGCAGGTTAGCCATAACTATCCCCAAAGTACCAAAAGCTCCAAAAAGCACGCGGGACTCCCTGCCCGCCGAAAGCGGCACGCGAATGCACTGCTTCGACGAATGAAGCGACCGTAGATGACCGTAGATGACCGTAGATCTGGCCCCAAAACCGCAACCCAACAGGAGACAACGCCCAACAAAGTGGAGAAGTTGTAAGTTGATGTAAGCTGTGTTTCTCCAATGGCATAAAACATGTTCAGCATCTTGGGCTCCTGGTGACTGCCCTCTGCGCCTCTGCCTCATCTGAACAAGCTGCTCGTGCCTGTGCATTGAGCACAGCTGCCTCAAGCAGCTTGTCAAAATGAAGTTCCACCATTCGCCAAGGGTGGGGATTAAAGAACTGAACCATGCCCAGAGAGCTCAATCACCAATCTAGCGTCCTCTCTTTGTACGTCATTCTGTTTTCATCCCACATGCACGCACACACAAGCTCCAAAGCGCTGCTGTGGTCATCTGAATCAGGTGTGCCAAAGTCAGGAACCACATCCCTCGCCCATGCGACTCTAGTAAAGCAACTAGTCGGCAAAGCCAATGCTCTGCATTTCAGTACATCATAAGAATACATAAACTTGTCAAGGTGACGTCGTCTCACGAAATGCTCTGGTTACCTGGACACAGATCCAAGGGGAGCTGAGCATGTTCAACGCCTCCTCTCAGCTTTCAACAACACGGATTCCTCGCTCACAATAAGACTATCTTCAGCTCAGGTGCCCACATAGCAAGCCTCAATGGCAATGATCCGAATCCCAGTCGGGAGGCAAATACATACTGGCTGGCCATGATCTTGGGATCTCTGCCCAGCCATCTGCAACTCTTTCTGCCGTTCCTACTAGCAGCCAAATAGCTACCAGTAGCTTCTTGCTCCTAGTAGTAGTGGCCTCCAACCTACTAGCGATGGCCTCCAACCTAATAGCGATGGCCACCAACCTAATAGCGATGGCCGCCAACCTAATAGCGATGGCCCTGGCCTCCAAGTAGTAACTAGTAGCTTCTTGTTCCTAGTAGGAATGCCAGAAGCTACTAGTAGCGTCCCAGTTCAATGGCCATGATCTTGGGATCTCTTGCCAGCCATCTGCAACTCAGGCTGTGCTGTTCCTTCCTCAGGCTCTGGCGATGTCCGTGGGAGAATGAGAACTTGAAGCCTCTGCCTGAAGCCGCAATCCAGTCGCACTGGTGCTAATTATATAGCTAATTCCTGATGTGGTGAAAGGCACTACGAACTGCACTCTCTCTTTCTCTCTCTGTATATATAAATATGTGCGCAGATTTGTATACCTGTGCATCGTAAAGGTGGCTCTTCCCCGAAACACCAAGTGTCCAAGGTCCGTCTACCACCTCCAAGCGTCTTCACCTGAGGCATGCTGGATCTGTGCGCCTGATCCAACCAATACTTGGCACGCTCCGGCCTCATGGGGACCATCGCTTGGCAAGGAAGAGAGGTCTCCGTCGTATCAAACGACATGGGCGTTGAATGCCGTTGAAGCAAAATGGGTCCCTGTACGTGGTGGAGAATTTCCATGAAATTCCATTGTCTGTGGGCCCCCCCAAACCTGGGCTCCATCGGGCTCCTACTGTCCGCAGAGTGCGTGGGAGATAAAAATGCACACGTCACCCAGTCGCCCAATACCATTGATGCTTAAGGCGATTCTTGCAAAATTGTCAACCAACACACCAAAGATGTGCGTGCCAAAAATGGGCAGCAATTCCACAAGCAACGGATCCCACCGATGAGGACCCGACTCCCCAGCTGCAGCACAGGCATGAATCACGGAATTGAAGCCTTCAGCGCAGCTCGCTTGAAGATAGCACAGCCCCTAAAAATCGATTGTAATATTGATACTGTATATGATATGCATACATATGACATATGCATGTAATGTATGCATCCAGAAACGGCAGTTTTTGTAGCAAAAGGGCTGAAAAGCATATCAACCCAGCTTGAGCAAGTACTTAGATATGCTCAAGCCCAAGTCCAACCGGAATTTGGAATCCACACATGCAGAGTCAGGGGACACCTCAGCTGGAATCAAGGCGAATCGGCAACTATTAAAAAACTATGTATATAATGATCATTATTATTACTCTGGGGTGGAAATCTGGTTCCATCTTTTGACGAGTCTTGAGGGAAAAAGACAAGTACATAGTTAATTACAAGCACCTACTCCTGCCATCTTAACATCAAAAGGGCGCAGCGGCGCAGCATCGTTGATCATGCAACCGCGCGGCACGGGAGGATCCCATGGATCTCAGGAGGCGCTCGCACCTGTCCGTTGCGAGGTGTGGGTCCCAGTGGTTCCAGGAATATGATTTCAGCAGTGAATCCCTTGCACATGCGAAGCTCCTGGTGTGCTCTCTCCGGATCTCTCCGTAGCAAAGCCTTTTCAATTTCAATTAAGGGTTGAAAATACCAGGGCGTTGCCGCACAACCGCGGCCAAATGTACAAACACGTGTCACTGATTCACTTCCCCTCATGCGGCATCACTACTGTATGTCACCCTAAGTTAAAAAACGAGAATTGAGAGGGCAAGCTGTAGCAAACTCATTTCATATGAGAGCGCATTCTACATTACACGGATAGACAGACATGAAATATGACATGATATATACAGTGTATCCTATATATATATATTTATATATATTATATATATACAGTGTATTATATCAGTACTCATTTCTATGCACCTCAAACCGCACCAAACTCATTGCGTCAACGCAGGAGACACTGCTGTCGAAGTACTGTTGGAGACTTCCAGCCCTGGCCAAGGCATAAAGTGCCGTGGAGAAGGCGGCCTGAGACCGAGACGCAACTGTTTGGAGTCAAAAGAAATGAAAGGGATCCCCCAACCCAGTGGGCCCAGTTGAGCTTCATGCTCGTTGGCGAAGGTTTTTGGTGGTGACTGCGCGAGAGGGGGATGGCAGCAGCAGCAGCAGCATAGCATGGATGCAAGCACCAAACTAGTTATATACCATAACCCAGTTGACAGTCAATCAAAATCTCAACAGAATTCAGAGTCTCAGCCTTTACTACGCAGCACCAGCAGCTCGTTGGAGAGACTGGCGGCAGCAACTGCAATGAGCTCCTCACGCTATCCAGCCATATTCCATCCTGCGGTCCATGCGGTCGACACGATCAAGGGCGACGTTGTAACTGCGAAAGGTGCATAGGCTGCATAGCCCTTAAGGTGCACGCGTCACATGGGTAGAGGCTTTGGAAAGTAGCTGTTCTCACCGGTGTGGGTGGGCATAGAGAGATGTAACAACTCCAGGAGCTATATAACCAGAGATGTGAAAAATCATATCAAACCACCATCCACAGCCAAAAAAGGGGACCTGCCTGCCTCCCGTGCATCTTCCAGGATCTTCACCGCCTTTTGTGCTGAGGACATCGAGGACTCCCGGCCGTAGGCCTGGCCCAAGCGATCAAACAACAAGAACGGGGATCGCAAGCAAGGATTCACATAGTGATATTGGAAAAAACTCATTCAAGACTGCAAGACTGTGAGTTCGTCCGGAACTTGTTTCCATCACAGCAGATTGTGGAAAACAGCGCTGCTTCAAGGAAGTGAAGTGCTGACATTGCTATTTTGTGGCAGTCTGGCAGTCGGAGGCCTTTATCAAGGTGGTGTAGGTGACAACATCTGGGTGAAGACCTCCAAGAATCTGCAACCAAATTCATCAGACAAACACGGCGTGCCCATCAAGTTGCAACTTCAACCAGGGGCTTGTAGCCAAAACGTCACGGCATCGAATGGCACACAGTTTGAGATATGTTGGGAAGCTGGCCTCGCTTAAGGATATGGGACATCACCTGAGACACAGGTGCAGTAACTACTGTTGAACCACTAGTCAAGTGCCCTGGAGTATCCAAGTGTCAAAACAGGATATGGTAGCTTCTGCACAGAAACTGGATTGCCTCCTCCAGGATATGCAAGCTACCGAGTTGATACCTCAAACACTTGTGCTCCCGCGACTGTCCGTGTCTGCCGGCTTCTGGGTGCCTGGCTTCCTCTGCACCTTCCAGGTCTAATCGTCTTATGTACAAAGAAGAATCTTTGGAGGGTCACTGAGTCCAACTACATGAACAAATGCAGGAGAAAAGGTCCTTTGAGACCGTCGAGACCCTTGTGAAAGCAGAGGCCAGCGAATGTATATAGCATTCATCGCTAGTAGGTTGGAGGCCATTGCTATTAGCTTGGAGGCCACCGCTACGAGTATTGGGTTGGATGCCATTACTACTATATAGTAGAAACAATATATCTGTGCCTTGACAAGAGCAAACGCGCCTCGAACGTCGCCCAACTCGGCCCGGGCATCGATCTGCGCATTGAAGCCTCCCAGGTTTCCCTGGCAGGCTCGCCGCTGGGAATGAGAATATCAATCTTTGTTGCACAGTGAGGTTGGTAGGGCGAAGTTGTTGTGGCTCATGGATGAATCCATTAGAAGGAACTTGTTCCACTTGTCACTGGTGCACAGAACAGCCGCAAAATGAAAAAATATCATGCACCAATGTGAGGGGTCGTTCAGATGCTAAAGGCAAGAATTGGCTCGGGGCCACTTCTGCAAAATATACTGTATGTCACGCAACTAGATGGGTCTGAAATTGATCGCATGTATTCACAACGTGCCATATCAAACCCAAGCACCACCGAATAGTTGGCAGCTTCCCTCAACTTGACAGCATAGAGCTAACCATTCCCCAAACCAACAATGCCTTGAAACTTCAAATGATGCCCTAACAGCCAGGTCTCAGCATCCTCGCAAAGAACATCCACGTGAAAAGCATTGGGTTGGGGAAGGCCCTCCTCCCGGGCCCTGCATTTTCAAGCAAGCTCCCGCCGCCAACCTCTAGACCAGATGATAGGTTCAGCCTCAAAAAGCTGCTGAACACCACACTTGGATTTGCACGGCATACCGCAGGACATGCCTTTCACAGTCCAATAAGGGAGGTTCTTCTGGATGATTGAGAGTTTGGAGAATAGTTCCCTGTATGTAACTCTTGAGACTCTTTAGATCTTCCTTGCACTTCTAACCAAACTGGCCCAGCACTACCTGTCAGGGCTGAAAAGAGGCCAACAAATGCGAAACGGACATTCTGATTTTCAAAGCGCGCATTCACGACCATCACGAGCCGTTGCATTGCCGCGTCCAATGTTCAGTATAGAAACTACAAGTGCACATGTTGCTTCCACGACCAGCTCTTGACATGTGCTAGGAAGTTGCTTAAAAGATTACCACCATCACCACCCACAAAAATATAAGACCAACTAAAAACATCTAAAAAATGTTTTCTCTTAAACGATATGATAAAGACAAATGATTTGCACTTGTTGCCCTACTCAACACACTCTGCCAAGCAGCCACCAAGCAGCATCGTCTTGAGGACCCATCCTCAGTGGGTCGTTGGTGTCGGTGTCACCGATTCAAAGAACGTAAAAAGGACACCTCCTAACTGAACTAGTGACATAAGATTCACAAAACTCCAATGTAGCTTCTTCGTTCCTTGTGTGTTTTTTTTCTCTGGATCACGAGGCGAGAATTCCAAATCGTCATTGGACAGGTACTTAATTGGACATCAGTGATTGAACTTCAGCGAACTCCAGTGCCTCCCTCAATCCGGACACTGGGATCCACAACTCACGGCCACCAAGGAGAATGGCCTCGGCCAGGAGGAATAGCATGGAATAGCAATAGCCTCGGCCTAGGCCTCGACCAGACAACCTTGCCTTCAAATGCCAACGGATGCAACTGGAGCGTAGATTTGCTGAATGTCATCTTAACACTGGGAATGTGCGACTGAATCTGGTGAGGAGCAACTTACTGTAACTATACTTTGCGTGTCCTTGGAAAAGCCTTACATAACTGCTCACGAAGAATGCCAGGCGCAACCTTTTTGTGGTGGCGCCTCATCGGTCAAATAGAATTCATCACCATCACGTCGCAGCAGCAACACACCTTCTTCCTGAAGAAAGTGGTCGAAGAACTGTCACAACAGCACTTCTTGGAGACGAGGAGAAAAAGGAGCAAACATTTTTTAGTCCCGGTACAAAAATTGAGATGTTCACCCAGAAATTGCTCATCTTGTGACGGCAAAATGATTGTGGCCTCCGCCAGCTGCATCAGCTTTGGCAAGCGTTGACCTCGGTCAACTTGGACCAAGCCTTAAACTATATATATATATATAGCTCCCTGACTAAACTGCCGCCTTCTATTTAAAATAGTTGATCATTTCTCCTATCTTGGTTGTCTGTAGTTTACTTACACATACACGATCATACACGGCTATTTCAACTTATAAAATCTTATACATACACTTAAGCAATAGCGGCCATTCCAAGGGGCCCATGAGGTGTCCGACAGCTACACATGGGCCTAGTAGCTCCAGGCCTTACTACTAGGAACACGAAGCTACTAGGAGTTACTAGGAGCAAAGGGCATCGCTACTAGGAGCAATGGGCATCGCTACTAGGAGCAATGGTCTTGACTCATTCATGCCAGGTCAAATGTGTGGACGATGCCCAACGATAGGACTCCCGAATCTTTCCGCTAAGGTGGCCACAGTCCGGCATCGAATAGATGCCTTCGTCCTTCCAATGAAGATTTCGACAAATCAACGCTTCAGGTGGCTTGAGCTACAGCTGTCCCATCCTTCTCGATGAAGCGATCTCCACATTGTTGAAGCAGCCGCGGCCAAGGGCTCAAAAGCTCCTCCACAAAAGGGTGGGCACCTCACATGACGGCTAGACAGCTAGGCTATCTTTAGCTAAGCCCATGAAACCGTAAAATATGTTTTTGAAAGCTCAATGCAATGCACGACCATGTGTATGTCCCAGCTTTTAGCGAATTTTTAGTAGGTGATTGAGCTCAGCGACTTCCTTCCACTTCCACCCGCGCATTCAAGATCCCTCCTTACACCGCACAGATGCACGTGGAGAAGGCCTGGCAGAGGCATGAGTGGTCAGGAGTGAAAGAGCTCCCATCGAATTGGAATGCAACTTGAGCTACTCAAATGTTCTGACGATGCTCTGAGACCCCTGTATCGCCATGTTGGAAAAAAACAATTGTCTGGAGACAGGCTTTAAGCAACCACTGTGGAGGTGCCGAAGCATGTCCGTATGACGGTCTGACCATCTCGGCAGCATGGGCTTGCTCCTGAATCAAGGTCAACAAAGCCCACAATGGCCCACAATCCTCTTTTGGTTCAATATTCTTGGAACCGATTCATCAACCTAATCAAGGTCCGTTGGTGTAAAATGGCGTCAGTGAAACTACTGCATCTGGTCAGGCAAGGTAAAGATGCAGGTGAGAAATCCGGTCTCGAGCTGACGAAGGAAAGTCCAAGTCTTTCTGTCATATGGTATCCAGGCGTGCTTCCTCTGCATGCACAGTGTCTCGGCGGACTCCGACCACGCTCAGGCCTTCTGGAAAGCTGCTAAGAAAAAGCCCTCGGTGTCAAACATGTGCGGCCAAACCTGACAAGCAATGCATCACATCAAACTCAACTAGAAAGACTCGGATAGGAAAAAATAAATCAATAATCTTGAATATACGACTTGAGTCGATCCGATGCCAGATGGTCCCCGAACACCACCATCGACCGCATGCACACATGTTTCCATGTTGCACTTTCCTTGAGGCTCTTGCAGTGCTGACATCACTTAAGACGTCAGTCTTTGGCACAACTTGAGACACGTTCGGCGCAACCTTCGGGCCCTGCTGCGTCGCAGCCAACCGGCCCCTCGTGGGCGGCCGCGTTGGGCCCTTCCGAAAGCTATGTAGTTATTCAAGAAATGGTTGCTCCTTGCCGGCCCAATCACACATATGTGAAGACGCTATATATGTGCGTCTGTATGTAAGTGCATATACATATAGAGAGAGAGGGAGAAGCGGGCTCGTGGCTAATCTATCATCGCTTATGGGTCCTTCGGCAAGGGCATCAAGGACATCAGAAAGCCACGGAAAGCAAACTTCAGCAAATAGACTGGCGTAGCTCGCTCAAACTGCTTCCAGAATGGATGATCAATGGGATATCCTTAGGCATGGTGTGACACCCTTTCTCGCATCAGGTTCCATGGTTTCCGTGGTTCCATCGTCGGCAGGGACCAACCCATTCACGTTTACAGGAATACTGACTGAATATATTTTGAAGAAAGTTGAGCTGATGGCTTGCATTGGCTGGCCTGCTGACCACATCTCAGCTCGCAACCCACTTCATAGTCAATACAATTATGGACATGTTGCGGTTTACATCAAACTACACGTCCATCCCCTAACATCTCACGGACTCTATATCTAAATTGAAAAGTAACATTAACATCCCGCCAGGTGAACAACCACACCACACCTGCGTTTTCGTGTTCTTGTTGAGAGTGAGCTTGCGTGTCATCTTGGAAACAAATGCAAAAACCTGTATGTGTAAACAACGTCGCTGCATCAACCTTTCCGAAAAGAATCCATTACCCGATCCCCAACCACCCAACTCCCCCCAAGCCTCCCTCGCACCAAAATGCTCGAACGGGCAAGTGTGTGTCAAGTGGTAGAGAACAACAAAATTAAGGTTTAACAATAAATCATTGTGACTGACTGTTTACAGAACGGCGACACAAATTCCGAAGCAACACATATCGAAGGTGCCGACATGAATGAGGAATGCAACAACATGGGAAGGGGTGTTCATGATTTGCTGAAAAAGGGTGTTTGTTACCCCGCTAGCATCAACATGCCAAATGAAGTTGCTATGGCAACGTCTTTCCTTAAACACTGTCAGGCCGCAAGTCCATTTCTCACACCAGTGGTGGGGTTGAATGGGAGTGGTCATCCAGGGGTCAAAACAACCCTACTAGGAATGGCCTCCAACCTAATTAATGGCGATGGCCTCCAACCTATAACAGCGATGGCCTCCAACCGAAAAGCGATGGCCTCCAACCTGCATCAAAAAGTATGAAAAAGTGGTTCCAAACCTGTGGAGCTTCGAAAGGCCATGACTGCATGCTTCACGAAGAAGATTGCAGCGGTCAGCCGACGATAACATCTCATCAAGAATGTCATTGGCCAATCTTCAAGAAAGTCCAGGTGAAAGACGCGAGAGTCTGGAGCCTTATGGAAATGTCAGTGTCGCTTGAATGCTATCAGAACGTTCGTCCTCCAGTGTCTAGTGCTGATCTCCTATCTACAAGGCCGGCTTCTTACAGGTCTAGATAAACCACAAAAAGCTTTACCTTGCGGAGTTTGTTTGGAGAACACAGGCAAGGGGCATAACTGTAGAATGGCCAACCAGAAGGAAACTCCTTCTGCAAAACACGCTTTCGGACCAGGATGGCCAAGATCGCTTGTTCCGGAGTATGAAAAAGGCAAAGCGGATGCGGCTTGGGATTTGGAAGTGGGCAAATCACCTGAGGACTGCCACAAGGATTAAGGAGCGAATTGCATAATCACATATAGCATAATTAATCGTATCATACAAAGAACCTTCAGTAGATTGGGACCAGCTGGCTGGTTCAAGCTCTGAAAGTGCCCTCTCCCTCAAGCATATTATAGATTTGTCAAACATCCAAAGTGCATACACCCCTAAAGCTCTAAAGTCTAAAGGAAAAGGACCTGGCTCTGCCCACACCAATGAAGCCATTCATGAACCAATCGCTCAACCATGGCTGTGCGCCGCATCAGAATTCGATTCACACAAATACCTCGGCGCGTAGGCAATGCGCTCGCGGCTCTTGGCATCGGACGAAACACTCGGAATGCCAAACGAGTTTCAGCCCACACTCAAAATCAAAGGGGATCTCAGCACAAAGCGGGGTGTCATGATACAAGCAAGTAGCAGCTTGACACGTCTGCAAATTACATCAAATTACAGTGTGTTTGAGATGAAGCAACAAAAGATCGCAAAAGCATCGTCCAACCCCAATCTGTCACACGCACTTCATGATACAGGCATGGCACAGGGTGCAAAAGCAATGTTGTAAGTGCATGCATCCATGAGCTCCAGTGTCAAGGACTTGGAATGATTCCTGAGTGGCATCTAACAGCAACATTCTTCCATTACTGCTGGATGAAGAAGTCCTGAAACCACCTCAGGTAAGGTAACCACTGCATTGGCAGTGTATATATTGGGCATAGGGCATAGGTGGTGCCGGACACCTTCCATCAACACTTGAACTTGCGAGTTGGCTCCTGTAGCGATGGCCTCCACCCTAGTAGCGGTGGCCTCCAACCTAATAAGTTCATTCCTGTGCTCAGCTTCTGAATTCGCTTCCACATGGGATCTTCCAAGGGCACGAAGAAGTCCGTTCGCTCCAACAGCTTGCGACAGGTCTTCAGCAAATCATGCAAGCCTTCTTGGTAGTCCTCCAGGGATTAGTGTCCAACTCAGGTCTGAAAATTACACTAGCTAGCTTTTACTATGTGACGTTTTGCATTATCCTTTTTTGGGACTCTTCGCTCTGTCGTTGTTTTATCGTTTTCCAGTGTTCATACATATTATGGGGAGTTGCCTTGCCATTCTGCAATGCAGTGATACAAGCAAGTTTTGCCTTGTATGGTGAAGCAGGCTCTTAAAAACATTCCACACGAGGTGGACCATACAGTACTAGAGTTCTTCTTCGTCTGCATGCTGCCCGGCCAGGTGGATTATATAATCGTTTCTCACCACGACATCTTGCCTGACCGGTGCAGAACTTTGTTGTCCCTTTTGACTCTTTATGTTTTCACAGAAAACAAGATACTAACTTACAGTTCTAGGGAAAAGTGAAATGCTTTTCTATGCACGGTGTTTAACTTCTCCATTGGCAAGGCGGTCATAGGCGGAAAAACACGTCAATGCGGGAAAAAAAACGTCAATTTTCTCATCGGCCGTGTTTCTCTGTGAAACTGGGTTCCGTTGCCGGCTCGATTCACATCAAGGAGTTGCTCAAAGGAGTCTGACTCTCAACCTCGAAGCTTTGTGGTCTGGCTTTGCCACCACTGGTCCATGCCTTCTACGCGTATAAAAACATGTTGATACCCAAAGGCCCATTCTTCCCACTTCTGTGTCTGCTTTGTCTGGCGTCACCTAAGAATGGCCAAACTATTGGCATTCAAACATACACACCCAGTACATCTTGCATCCCTTCCTGATACTTCTGCAAATTGGCATCCATGAACAAAAGCATAGAACCAGGCTCAACCTGTGATAGCGCTTTGCAGATCACCAAGGGTTTCCACGCATAGTATCCCAACCTTGAGAGCTGGAGACTCTGGATCGTGGCGTTTGTCACGGAACAGCCTGCTTGTTGCGCTTGTCCATTGTCTTTCAGCAGTACATTTATCAGGTGACAGCTATGGACTTGCACAACCCTTGGTCTATATATCCAGGTTCATTTGAAAAAAAAACTATATTTGGCCAAAGTAGTGGGAACAGGAGATTCATGACAAAAATGAAGGAATTGTTAACTGGGTGGCATTCACTGCTAAGTGTTTTGCGCTAAAGCTTTTTGTTTTTTTCTGGATTAGTTGGGTTTCAATGACCCTCAACCCTGTGCCACCCAAAAACAATAACTTAACAATACACAGCGCAAACTCCAACACAGAAGCATTGCGGGCAGCGGGCTGAGGCCTGAGGCATCATTCAATCAAAAACACCAGCCCTGCACCTGGCCACACCTTCTCCTCCTTTGTTCAGAAGCACCACTGCCAGCCGCCAGCTGCTGCTTTTTTCAATCACCACGTCAAGTCACCACCCAAGGTGAAGGTATCAAGGTCTTTGCTGTGTGTGCTTAGCGGTTAGTGGATTAGCCGACAAAAGGCCGTTGTGACTTCTGGGTCACCTGTACTTCCACACCGCATTGTTCCACACTGACTATTGACTATTGTTCAAGAACAAAGTGGGCACAGTGCACAGTGCCCGACACAAGTACACATCACAGCTTTGTGCACTGTTCTGTATACATTGTGTGTCCCCACGCAGCCTGTTACAGTGGTGCCCCCAACTGGTGGTGGAAATCACGGTATATACATATGTTTGCGGCCTGACCAGTGACCAGTGTTTATAAAAACAAAAAGATTCAGACAGATAGGGCACCAGAAAACGTCACTGCTAGTGCTAGTAACCAAGACTTGTGAAATGGCATGACCCTTCATGCCATTCAGATCAGGATCGATCCCCTCACTTTTTCCCATCAATGAGCTGCTTCAAGCTACACTGCTTGGGTTCCACCTGGCCAAGGCTGCCAAGGCTGCTTTGTTTCTATCATGTATTGGGACTGCAGTCTATACTATCATCTATCACAAATGTATATATATATAGTAGCATAAAAAGTATCTACCTGCCTATCTACCTATGTACCTATCTATACCTCTTTATCAATGGACATTATGACATTAGCCAGAATCTTGACGGACTCAGACTCGGATGAATGTGATTGGTATGGTACCGTACGGAACAGGCATGAAGTTGGTCAAGTCAAGTCTAAAAACATAGTCTAAAGTTGGAGTTGGAATCAAAAACCTTGTCCATGTCCGGTCCATGTCCTTGGTATCTGATTGAATTCTGAATCCCTCACTCTCTCTCTCTCTCTCTCTCGCCGTCAGTTTATGTCCATGTGCCACCAGCACTGGACCAGCATCAGCACCTTGTTTTGTTTACCTTTGCCACGACCACGGCCTTTCCCACTGGAAGATGCCTTTGCCTTTGGCAGGGGTAGGGACAGTAGTAGACAGTAGGGATATGATGTAAACTGCAGGTCACCTGACCACCTGTTCTGCCTTGCACTTCAATAGGGTCCGGCCAGTGTCAGTCAGTCAGTTAGTCAGACGAGAGTCCCAGGTACTAGGCTAGTGTCAAAAAATATTGATGACTTGCCTGCCTCCTGCTTCGGCTTGGGCTTTGACTTTGGCTCCTTCTTTTCTTCAGTAGTCTTTCTCTTCTTACCCTTGGTGTCATCATTCTTTTGGTCTTTCTTCTTCTTATCAGCAGCGGCCGCCGCGTCCTTCATGTTCTTCTTATCTTCCTTCCCCTGACCCTCCGTGTCATCCGCATCAGCATCATTCTTCTTCTGTTCCTTTTCCTTCGCCTTCCCCTGAGCCTGACCCTGACCCTGTTCAAGGTCTTTTGGAATGCCATTGCCACTGCCACCAACGGATGTCTCACCACCTCCTCGTGTCTCAGGAGGCGTTGTCATTGCCATATCTTCCTGATCATGAGGATCGAGCTTTCGTTTCTTGTGGCACTCACCTTCATGCTGCTCAGCCAGGTCATGAACATTGACCTTCCCAAGCTTCTCTATCAACTTGGACTTGGATTGAAATTCCTTCTCCAGTTGCTGCTGAGCCATAGTCTGTGATGCATGTTCAGAAGCAGCTGAGAAGTTGTCACTGTGGACGCCGTGCTTCTGCAACTCTTCATCAAGTTCCTGTTCTATCTCCTCTATTGTTGAATCTTTTTTTGAATTTGACTTTGGGACCGGATCATGTTCATGTTCTCCTGGTTTCTCTTCATTCGCCCGGCAAAGCGCAGCAGCAAGTGTCTCTTTGACTCTGAGCGCTTCCAAGTCAGCTGCTCGCTTGTCCAACTGCTGGAAAGTGGAGTGAGTCCCCAGTTCTCCTCCCTCCCCTTCATCATCAGCAGCTGGGGTTGCAGTCGCAGTTTCTTCTACTTCTGTTGCTGCTGGCAGTGCTTCTGGTGCATGTGGTGGGCTGCTGGCTTCTTCTGTTGCTGGCGCTGCTAAGACTTCGCCTGGTGCTGTTGCTTCTGGTGCTGCTGCTGCAGCTGGGACGGTTTGTGGTAGCGGAGCAACTGCTTTTGCTGCAGATGAATTGTTGGCTTCTGCCACTGCTGGTGGTGCTTCTGCTTCTGGTGGTGCTGCTGCTGCAGCTGGGATGGTTTGTGGTAGCGGAGCAACTGCTTTTGCTGCAGATGAATCGGTGGCTTCTGCCACTGCTGGTGGTGCTTCTGCTTCTGGTGGTGCTTCTGGTGCAGCTGGGGTGATTTCCGGTAGCGGATCAACTGCTTTTGCTGCAGATGAATGGGTGGCTTCTTCCACTGCTGGTGGTGCTTCTGGTGCAGCTGGGGTGGTTTGTGGTACCTCAGCAACTGCTTCTTGTGCAACAGCTGCTGTTGTTGTCTGTAGCTTGTCATTGCACGCAAGCCATGCAATGAACTCTGTCAAGTTCATCAGTTGATCACCATTCTCATCTGCATAGTCAAAGTCATCTGGAACACCGTAGGTGAGTTGCATGTCTTTGATGTGATCCTTCAAAAGCGGGTGCTGCACAGACTCCCGGTAGATCTTCTGAAACTCTTCTTTGGACAAAGTCCTGATGATGTCTTCAGCAAAACGGAACAGACTTTTCTGAGAGGTCACCGGGTTGAATTGCTTTGTACAGATATCAAACAGCTGTTTCATGGATTGTGGAATCTTGACCTTCACAAAGCCAGCAGGTGCAGCCGTTGAGTTTGCTTGCGCAGGCTCTGTCTTCACACTCTGCAACGCTGACTCTTCTAAAGCTGGATGATTTAGATGTCCGTCAGCCATTGTTGCTGCAGCTGGATCCTGGTCCTGGCCATTGCCTTTGTCATCATTTATAGCTATAGGATGCACACTCTCATCACCATTCTCGCTGCTGCTGCTGCTGCTTGTGTCTGCCATTTCTTCCATTGCCTTACGTTTGTTAGCCGCAGCCTCGCAAATCTTTGTGTCCATCGACTCTAGCGTTTGGATCAGGCACTTGGTGATGGATGTCCTGATTCTGCTGAAGTCAGTCAGTCGGACGGTTGGGTACTCTGAAATAAGAAGAAACTTGTCAAACTGGTTAGTTGTTTGCGGTTGGTTGGTCAAGTCTGGAGCCTCTACTATAGGGCCTATAGCATAGAAGAGTTATACTAATTTATTACATTTACATTGACATAAACATAGTATAGTATATTATTATAGTATAGTAATAGTAATTAATTACTATACAATAGACTGGACTGGACTAGACTAGATTATATATATATACATAATAATCTAACAAGTTATACAGTTATACATCACATCAGTTTCAATGAAGAGTGAACAGTAAACACATTTAGAATATTTTAAAGTCTAGAATGAAGGCAAGCAGGCTGGCTGGTTGATTGGAAGATTTTGAACTTTAACTTAAGTTGCTTTCAAGACTCGTTTGCTTGTGCTTTTCCACCAGCTTCAGCTTTGGCAAAACGGTTTCATCAACCAGAAGAGAAGGCACCCGGATCCCCACACTGTTTGCTTGAACTGCCTTTTCCAAGAGAATCATCCCCCCCGGGATATAGATGGCATCTCCCGGGGACACATACATGATCTTCAATGAGTCAAGCAAGCCATCCGCATTGATCCCTTCCAGTGCTGCTAAGGTTTGTTCCGACACGTTCTCAAAGAACTTCACACAGCAAAGCAATGAATCTGGAGTATCTGGAGAATCAGCTTTCTTGCTGGCTTCATCAGCTGTTTGACCCAGCAAGTCGAAGCCAGCCTTCAGCAACCTGACAGTTGGAGAGGAAGAACGGGTCCACGTCAAATGGAACTTCATGTACTGTATTACTGTATCTGTATTTGTATATATATACATATAAAATCTATATAAATTTTAAATCTAGTCTATTACTACTTCACTTCATCATCACCACAATTCAGTCCATCCATCAATCAATCCTGAGCACTGAGCATTGCTGACAAACAAGCCAAGGGACTCTTCAATACAGCGACTGGCATTCCCAATGTCCATCATTGCAATCATCTTGGAGCCCTCAACTTGATAATAGACACTCGGAATGCCACCTCCACAAACCGTGGTGTTTACTTCTCCACGTGATGACGCGCACAAGCAAAGACCACCAGACTTTTGCCTTGCCTTTTGTTTGGACTCTTCCGTGATTGAGTCTGCTGGACCAAGTGCTTCCACCAGCCTCAACTCTTCATTGGTAAATGGTGAAAGCATAAAGTCAGGTCAGAGTCAGGTCTGAGTTATATACTGTGAGTGTTTAAGTGCAGTGCAGTCCAGTGCAAGGGAAAGTGCCTAATAGTCTATGGATACTATGGATGGTCATAGTTAGTGTGCGACTGAACCATGTGTCTTGAACGAAGCAGTGCCAAGCAGCTGATCGGAAAAAGCATCCCTGTTGATGCCGATAGGAAGTCTCAATCCTTCATACTCCGGCTCATGCTCTGCATTCTCACAACACGCCAAAGAAAGATGCTGGTCCAAAGCCAAGATTTGGCCCGGGCCATCGATAAACTTGTTGTGTCTGCTCTTGCCGGAATTGAAGACCTGTTCCATTTCAGCATGAAAGGAAGTCAAGTCCTGAGCCGTGCAACAAGATTCTGACTGGACAGAATTCGGGGCCAGGGCTCCAGGACAAATGACAGCGTGAACCAAACCTTATCCATAGTACAGCCACAGTCTGGCAACATGTAATGTGTTGCGTATGTAGATTGGACAGTGGAAAGTTCAATACAATGCCAGTGCACAGTCACAGTGCCAGTTCAAAGTTTTCAGACACTCAACTTGGCTCAACTTAGCAGGTCTTCATAGGTAATAGGAAAATGCATTATTTTAATTCAACCCAGTTGCAGAGTTGATCTGCTTGATGTAAGATGCGGCTGTGGCCTTGCTGATGTTCTCCACAGACTGAATCACCTTCTTCATAGTGGCTGGCCGCGCTTTGCAAACCTGCACCCTGTTCAAGTCCTCTGCAATGCTTTTTGTGAAATTGTTCACATCAGTGTGAGCATCATTGATATGGAACTCCACAGGCAACTTGCTCGAGACTCGCAACACCATGGGATCTGTCTCACAGATCTCTCCAACAGCACCCACTCGACACCTTCTGCTGCCCTTTTTCCTTTTGTTGTTCTCATCCTCCTCCTCCTCATCTTCCCTTGGTTCATCTTCTCGCTGAGCTTTCTCCTCAGCTTTTCGTTGGGCCTCTTCTTTCTTCTTCCGCTTTGCTTCTTTCGCGGCCTCTTTTTCCTGCTGCTTTCTGAGACGCTTTGCTTCTTGTTCAAGAACTTTTTTCTCTTCTGCTGCTACCTTTAGCTCGGCTGTCACATCTGCCAGAACTTGGCTCACTTCCACCGACAAAGCTTTGGACACTTGCTCAAGTGTGCCCAGCATGTCCTTTTGCCGGTCTGACCATTCATTCACCTTCTCTATATTGGTCTGAAGTGGTAGAAGCACATCCCTGATGTTCTTGATTCTTCCCAAAGAACCGCAGACATCGGCAGAAGTGATCAATTCATCTAGATATGGGTCAGTCCGCAAGAGCTGGTAAAGATGGTCTGCTGCTTCATCTGCTTCCTTGGGTACTGTAGGGCACGTCTCAGAGAGGAAAGCCTTGACAATCTTGCAACGTCGCATCATAGCACAGGTTCTGTGATCTGATTCAAGCAAAAGAGCCACAGAGTGTATGAAGGGAAAACCACCAGTCTCATCGTGGGCTAGCTCACCATCTGCAGTGAACATAGTGTCTTCAGCTTCATTGGATGTCTTGGCCACATGCTTTGCAATCTTGTAGATGCTCCCTTTGTAGTGGGTGAGGGCCTGTCCAGTGACCATGGATGGATTTGGAAAAGTTGACATTACAATTTGCAGCGCTAACGCACTTATACTTATACGATTGCAAAGTTTTGGAGTTGCAAGTGCAAGTGCACGTTGCTTGTAATAAGGAAACCACAAGTAATTAAGTGTAATTCAGTCCACAGTTGACCACCCACTGGATTGACTGACAGTGTAAAAAGAAGTCAGTACAGTACAACTTACAACTCAGTACAACTGAAAGACTCTTGGTCTCAGTCTCAGACATCTTTGAATCTTTAGACTCTAGACTCTAGACTATAACTATATACTATACTATAGACTATAGACCGAGCAAAATCAGAAAATGACAACAGGCCGGTCAGGCCTTCTCTGCTGCCAACCGAGCATTGTTGTACAACTTCAGCGTTTGTGTGCGAATCTTGGTAGCAGCCGCAGCAGGCGCCATTCCTCACTGGACCACAACTACTGCTGAGTTGAGTGGGGTTGTACACTATGTCTAGTCTAATCGGCCCACTACGCTGCTACCTGCGGACCAGATTCTTGAACGGGCTTTTGCTGACGCTTTGACTGAAGCCTTCGGGGCTGCAAACTTGTCAGACTGCTTGGCTGGATCGTTCGGACGAGCACAGCCAGAAAGAGAATGCAAGTCCATGGCCAAATCCAAATCCTCTTCCACTGCCAAAGAGGTAGCTTTTGCATCCATGAGTGCTTCTTGCTTCTCGGTCGGGTTATTGCTGCTGTATCCTTTGGCATTCTGGACTGATGAATCCTCATTGCAGGCTGGTTTGCGGTTTGCAGCTGCAATTGCATGTTGACAATCCTAGTTCTATAGTATCTATATTATAGGCCTATAGTGTAATGCCAACAGTCAGTCAGTCAGTAGTAAGTAACTTAGTATTCAACTTTGTATAATAGTTACAGCTGATGAACCGATGAACTCCTTTTTTTGGTGCTAGTCCGTAGTCCTCTTAGTAGTCCTAGTCCTAGTATAGTATAAACAGTGTACAGTCATGGCTTTTGTTGTCCCTAGTTCCTAAACCCATAGTGCATTGGAGGCACGTGGTACTGGCCGGATCTTACATAGTCCTTGGTGTGCACATAGATTCTCCATACCTGAGATTTAGTTGACTCAGGCAATGGCAACAACCACATAAACATGAATCTATGGTGAAATGAGCTTAGTATGAACTTATTATGATTCAATTCAATACTGTAATAACCATGATGACACGGTCATCTTTACCGGTGTTCCCTTTCAGTCTGACATTCAGTGTGAACAAGCCCACGCCACACTATACCAGTGAATTTTGACCTCAAATCAAGTCACCAATCCGATGTCACGTCCTTCTTTATCGTTTGCTCTCACTTGGTCTTTGCGAACATGTGCACTGTTCAGCTCCAATTTCCACTTGTTCTGCGCAGCTTTCACGGACAATCCTGGGAATAGGTCATAGACCATAGTGTCATAGGGGTAAACCAGGGCTTGGAACCAGAATGTGTTATCCTAGTGAGCTGAAACCTTGAACCTGGAACCTTGAACCTCAACTGCCATGATGATTTGCAATGCAAAACTGGTTCGATCACTAAGGCAAACAGGAATCTTCTATGGGATCCGCAATTGGAACCAGTGAAGAACTCAACAAAGTCTTCATAGGTCATTGCCTCTGCTTCTCCCCAATCTTCGTTCCGCTTGCCTTTGGATGTCATGATGATCACCTGATGAAAGTCAAAAGGTGGCCGCGCTTTGCCTCGCCCTTGTGGTGGACTCCTGGGAGAGTGGAATGGAGCGGTGTGTGAGTGTGTCCGAATACTGTGATAGTTTTTTTGAAGTTTGCAAATAAAGCAATACGTCTTAAACATGTTTCCTGTATAAACCATCAACTGTTCCCCAGTTCCCCAGTGATCTTGTTTCTCTTTGAATTCACTGGTTCTAGTCATAACTAGTCTTGTCAATGTTCTCAGTCAATTCACTGGTTCCTAGTCTAGTTCCTAGTTCCCGTAGATTAGATTCTAAATCCAATTTTGACAAAGTTTCTTTTGTGTGAACTCCACGAGAATGCAAACAAAGGCAGGATGGTCATTTCGCTCCATCTCCAACAGCTTTTGCTTTAACTCATCAGCACCACCCCCACCCGGAGGCACAAGTTCTTTGTTTCTGGCGCTGGACCTAGGCCCATTCCCATTGGCCAGCGCTTGGTTGAGTAAAGCCTCCCGATCAATGAAATGTGGTGGACAGAGCTGTGTAAGCCTCAAGACGGCAAGGTTTGAAACCTGTATTCAATGATTGAATCTTTGCATCTGATCTGATTTCACAAAATGAACATCAATCCAGCCTGTCAGGCTGTTTGTTGCAAGTCCGACCACATACTTCACATTGACATGTCAACAGGTTCTCTATGGATTGCGGGTTCACCAACTGACTTGATGCCAATTGGTCTGCCATGAAAGGACTTGGCCCCGCGGCCCCACCGTTCCCGTCAAATGACCGATCCAAGTTTCACAAGCTTCCCTGAGTGTTTGATTTGAGCATGAAGAAGCAATGGACACAGTGGCACAGCCGCCGTGACACAGCCATGAGTAATCATTAGTACGGTCACTGCCACTGTTTGCAACACACAACATCACACTGTGACTACAAATACATGCACAGTGCTGGTTTGCAGCTTGGTCTGATCGCATCTTGCCTTTTGCCAGAGATGCAGGTTTGGTGCTGAAGAACACCAAGCGCTGGCACTGGTTGCTAGAAATATCAGTGGCATCAAATCTACGGAGTCACAAACACAACCAGCCTAAGACTACTTTGTGACACAGTTTTCTCGAATGATTTATTGATTGATGGGAGTCCAACAGTCAACTATCAAGTCAGAGTCTATCAAGTCAAGTGACAAAAACAACATTGCCAAGCAAAGCATCCAAACCAAAAAGAAACACACATCAAATACAGTCTACTGTATGTTTCATCGACCAAACTTCACTATGACCCTGACTCCGTCCCTGCCCTGATTCTGTGCCTTTACAGTACTAACTGTACCTGCACTGCACTGTGCTAGAATGATTTGTGTCCACTTCTTTGGACAAACTTTGGACACACGAATGTAATTAATCATGCTGCATGACGGAAGGAATGTAAGATTTTGCACCTCACTTCACTTCCCATCATTTGCTGAACGTCCCATCTCCTGCTGTAGCTTCTCCTCATCAATCTTCAGGCTCCCCAGCACAACCGCCCACATCGCGCCAACGCAAGAAGTGTGCATTGCCTAGGTCATTTGTCATGGTTCAGTCCCAGTCCCGGTCATGTCATGGTTCAATCACGCAAACATTCACAGCCTACTCAAAATATGAAAATCCAAATACAGGAAGATTGTCTGATTAAAGGTTGGAATTTGGAAGTTGTACATCCAGTTGGAAGTTGAAAGTTCAATTCAAATACAACTACTAAAATAGACTAAACATACTCACAGACTTCAGACTAAACTGTTCTTAAGAGCTTCAACAGGAAAACACGGGCGGCCAAGGCACGTTGCCAGCCATCGCTTTGGCTGCACAGGCCAGAGGTGGATTGTGATACAAAGGAAAAGGCTGCCCACAAGCAAATTCCCTGTACATGTAGAGGCCCATCGAGTTCATGTGTTCCTAAGTCAAAGATTTTCCACATGGAAGTGAAAGCGGACCTCATTGGTCATCAAGAATGTTTGTCAAACATCCAAGTTAAGTAAATATCTGTAGCCTGTCCTGTAGTAGTTAGTAATAGTTAGTAGCCAGTAGCCAGTGTCAATTACTGATGATTAATAATTAATTATCAATGATCAATAATTGATAACCTCAGTCACTGCCTTGAACAAGCCAAAACCTAAGCCTAAACCTCAGCCGCTGCTGAAGCCTTGATTGAAATTGCCAAGGCCAATGGCCAATATTTTCAAAAACTTCCAAGTGTCCGAGGGAAGCAACCAGCGTTCTTCCATAGGAAGGCCCTTGTCCTGGTTCAGCAACAGCCACATACAGCCCTGTCGCAACAGGGTAGGCAAGCGATGCCCCACAATGGGTCTCTTTTGCGGATTTTGGTGCAAATTCGCCACCATGCCGCGATGGCCTCGATCCATGACATGGCAGCACCAAAGGTGCCCAATGTGGCAAAGGTAAGAGGTAAGAGTGCAAAGAATAATGCATAAGGATCTGAGTATGACTATGTTTCAGTATTCCCCAAGGCTTTTGGGTGGCAAACAGTGGCAGTGCCAGTGGTGGAGTCTGAATTCAGACTAGCGGCCCTTTAGCCAGTGCTTCTTGACCTTTTCCAGTGTACGGTACTGCTTCAGCCAACATGATTTGGCTCCTGACAGACTGACAAAGACATCAAACATAACGTTTGGAACCAAATTGAATCAAATTCAATTAACTCTGCAGTCACTTGACTTCACTCTTGAGTTGTTAGATTTCTACTGTAAACTGTACTGTACTGTCAATTTAACAACTAGTACTGGTACTACTGTAAACTGTAAACTGTAAGCTCTCAGAAGATCTCTGAATAATTTGGCTTATGTCCTTTCAAAAGGGCCGTGAATGTAGAATGCTTGGACTTTGTTGCAGCCAATGCCGCCTGCTGCCGTTCTTTTTCAACATCTTCCTGGACAAAGGACCACATGACCACACAGTGAATCACAGAACTGAAGCTGAAGGAGAAATCAATGGTTGAAGCAGTGAAGCAACGAACAAGCAATGAACAAATAAATACCCTCTAGGTCTAGGTCCTCTGGAGCTACAAAGAGAGACAGGCAATCCAACCGGCAAGACTGGAACAATGATGTAGCTTTGATGATTGCTGAGTGTTCGTCACATCCTTCAAGGTGGCAAACATCCCTCAAAGTTCCGACCTCATACAACCTAGGCCGGTTGACCGGCCAGCCAAAGCAACTCGGGCTCAGCAAGTAGGGCTCGCTGGAAGAGTTGTTGATGCTCCCAACGACCCCACTCTCAGTCTTGATGAGGCAATGCCAGTCATACTCTGGTAGGTGAGTGTGGAGAAGCCAACGACTGAATCCACCGGTGCATTCGTGGACGATAACCACCTCCAATTATGCAACATACAAACTACAGGCCACAGTCAGCAGCTTCAGTCTTGCATTCCATTCAATGAACTTACTATGATATAGTACTTTACTATAGTAGCAGTAGTATAGTAGTACAGTAGTACTACTATAATATACTATATACTACTAATGTACTGTACAAAACTGTACAAAAACACCAATGCACACATAAATGAGGCTTCAGTCAGTCTGTGTGGTTCAATAGGAACGGCTGCACAGCGCCAAGTGCCAAGTAATCTCAGTTTGCTTTCAAAGATGGTGTAATGAAACCAAAGCCTCCCGGGACACCTTCCTCTCTGCCAGCCAAATTGCCAAACTCTTTGTTGAACGCCCTAAAAGCCCTGCACGCCCACCTCATGTCAAGTTGAAGGCGAAGGCGGATGCAAAAATGGAATCTCTGGACTCTGGACTCCAGATTGTTTTGTTTCAACAACATATGTTTTACCCTTCAACCAGAAACAGTAACAGAACCGAACCCTTCCTCTAAAATCAGGTCAGTGTACAGGACTTGCCTCTCTGAGGGTCTGACCGATGTAACTGACATCAGTGCAAACAGTGCCCCCTGAAGCGACCCGGATGCTTGTCCTTCGGGTTGGAGTGGACTTCTGTGGACTGTGAAGTGTCTTCTCGATGCTGTCACTGTCAGAGTCAGCATCAGCAGCACGGAGCTCACTATCTCGAGGCCTGTTGTCATCATCACAGGCTGTGAGGGCTTTTTCCAGCATGAAAGCACCAAAAGGAGTAGGACAGCCCACCGCCTGGATTGTGTTGCAGTGCACCATGCCAACGTATGTTAAACTGGGCAGGATTGTATTGGCCAGACTTACAATTGAGTGAAGCGAAGCAAGAAAAAATATAAAGAGCATTGAAGAGCGGGAATTGAAGCAACAAGCTGACCACAACGCCTCATTGGTCTTGTGATGATCACAGGTGCAATTCACACTGAGCTTAAATACATCCGGCCGGGATGTCAGGATCTTCATAAACGTCTCAAGCAAAAGCTCCCCCTGTTTGGCTCGCATCTCCTTGCACTCTTCTTCATCGAGTTCACCTGACAAACGGTTTTGGATACTGCCAAGTTCAACAGAAGTGGCAACTTAACTGACAGAAACGAAACAACATGTTCCACAGTTCCACACATTGCACATTCATCAATGCTCTAATCAATGCCTACCAAAAAGATGGCCTGAAGCAATTCTCA
The DNA here is from genome assembly GCA_963970005.1 of Durusdinium trenchii. Taxonomy (NCBI): domain Eukaryota; class Dinophyceae; order Suessiales; family Symbiodiniaceae; genus Durusdinium; species Durusdinium trenchii. The sequence goes on along the minus strand of CAXAMN010023139.1, from coordinate 263,142 downwards.
CTTCTTCCAGAATCCTCTCTTGGACTTCATCCAACTGCTTGAGGATGTTTGGATGAACTTTCGATTCTAAAGCTCCATGCACATGCAAAGGACGGAACTCCTGGAAAGAGAACAAAGTTCTATTGCTCAGCTCTAGGCTCTCGTCTCTAGTCAACCAAAAAACAAAAAGGACAAGAATTGTGAATGCAACATAACCATGAGCAATGGAACAACACACCTGTATGCTGTACTGAGCTACCAAAAAGTCAGTTAACAGAAACAGTGGAAATCCAAAATTGTCCTCGTTTAGAGACTTCAGTGCATTCTGACATTTCTTGTCGTGATCGCAGCAGGTGGAAGTAGTCACTTTGCCTACCTCATCCATGTTCACCATACCTGAGACTGAAACATAGTCAGAGGAAATGGAACTTCCTTCCAGCCATGTCCTATCCAATGGATGAACCAACTTGAAATGTGGCAAGTATTAGTATGAGCAAAACACATACAATATAGTATAATGCCAGAGCCGGGAAACTGGTGGATTCTTCCATGGTCGCACACTGGGATATGAAGGCCTTGTGTAACATATGAAGTGATATCCCTGCGGAACCTGTGCCTGCAAAACTTTCATGGTGGTTGATGTTGTACTTCATGAGCTGTCGGAAACGTTGGCGGGACCTGGCTGATGACAAAATCTGCTCTGCATAAGCTTGGGGCCATTTGAATAGTTCTTGCAAAGTAGTCCCTGATTCCTCTGCCTCTGACTGACCATTACCAGGCAAATCCTTTGCCAGACCGTCATCAGAGCTGTCCTCGTCCATGTCCATGCTGAGAAAATGGTGTTGGTCTACTGTGTCATTGTCACCACTCTGCTTCATGCATTGAGAAGATCTTGGCATGGCGAACTTGGGAACCGCCCAGAGACTAAGTCAGGGGGCGGAAGGACTGCAGGACACGCTGGACCTGTGATCCAACACACTGGTTCATTCAAAGGCAACTGGCAACAGCTAGAAAGAAAAACCGTGGTTGCGCTTGTTGCTGGAAAGCCGTAAGGCACGGCACAATGTCATAATTGATAAAAACACACTTGCAAATCGCACATCTCATGTTCACTAGCTGCGGATCTGGATCATCCTACATTCAATTGTCCTTGTCCAGAGTCCAGAGCATTGAAGTCTTGAAATCCAGTACTAGTACTACTGAGAATCAGAAATCCACAAGAATGTTTTACCGTTGCTTGGTTTTCCTTTTTGTTTGTTGGTTCACTTTTGTTTGCCCTGGTTCAAATGCTCCACAAAATATAAATTTTTTTTTCCTGAACAGTTCCAAAAAAAAATATATTTTTATAATTTTTTCCTATTCATATGAATGCTACAAATTAATTGGAATACTATCTTTTTTGCAGCAGTCATATGAATGGCTTTAAAATTTTTCTATTCATATGAATGCTACAAAAAGTGCTGAAACCCATGAAAACCAACCGCTCCATTGTAATAGAAAAAAATTATAAAAATATAATTTTTTTTTGGGTAACTGTTCGGGGAAAAAAAAATTATATTTTGTGGAGCATCTGAACCAGGTGAAACAAAGTTGAAAATATTTTGGCGTTCTTCGAAACCTCAATATCAGGATTGAATGGGGCTATCAGGTTTCTGACAGTTCTCTAACATTTTCATTGGTCATGACTCCAAAAAGATAAATAACTAACAAAACAAACGCTCAAAAATCACCTCACCTAACATAAAGTTGGTATGAACAAGTATTGAATTTTGGAATGCATCACTTATGAGTCTAGCAGGGGTTGGAACATCGAGTTGTCATTGCTCTGGACAAGAACGGTTGCAGAAACATCATCCATTTGTGGAGTGTTCACTGTCCACATGCAACATCCTTTTTGGATACGAGTAGTATTCTAAATTCTGAGCAACTTTATTTAGCTCAATGATGGGGTTCCTCGGCTGACTGAAGTTCTCTCAGTCTGTCATCAAGCTCCTCCATGGTTCCCAATTCCTCTTCGTTGGCGGGTGGGACCTGGGCACGTCAAGAATATTGTGAAGGTTAGTCACCGGTAACCAGCGGTATGTTGTTTTTCCTCTCAGACTCTCAGGTCTCAAGTTCAAGTCTTCACTCTTGGTTGTGTCTTTGCATATTATTAGCGTTTTATGCTTGTGTTCAGTCTGCCCAAGAGCCACACCATGAGAACATGTTTCTTCCGGAGTTCTTCATCAGTGTCACCTGCAAGAGTACTTCTGCACTGCTTCCCCAGGTCAGCTGCGTTCTGGACTTTAGACATTTAGACACTTTAAGTTTTAAACACAGACCTCGGCCCGGCCCCGGCCTTCTTCTTTGTGCAAGCTGTAGCCTGCACCAGGGGTGATCCAATTAAGGATGACTCTAGACTCTAGAGACTCCTAGACTCCTAGACTCTCAGAATAACAATATTAGCTATAAAACTCTTATCAATCAAACGTCCCTGTCAGTCATCAAAAGAAGTGAACATGAATGAATGAATGAATGAATACAATAAAATTAATCACTAACCTTAGGTCTAATTCGACTCGATCTGAAAAACTCTGAACTCTGATGTGTGCCATGTGTCATGTGCCATGCCAGGCCTTGTATGAGCCACCACTTGATTCGCTTGATGCTCAAAGTAGTTGATTTGCTGGTTGTCTCTGATCGGGAGCAAATCCGTGTCCGCTCTTTGCCAGATGGCAGTGTTACCCTTGCCTTGTGATTTGGGCAAGTGCAAATATAAGAAGGTGCCTGAGCTGAACTCAGCCATAGGGTTCTGTGAATGAAGTACCTTGGTCATTAATTATAGTCAAAAGGATAACTAATTAGTAGAGACAAATGTCAATGTCAAGATGAAAACATATTTGTTTTGCAACCAAACAACGCCTGCTTGATCTGACCGCAAGATGATTGGAATATTTCCAGCCCATACCGTAGACTCTGAGAACATGGAAGTAGGTTGTGCAACTCTGTCTCTTTCAGGCTGTATGCGACTGCTTGTTATGCTCACACGTGCACGGGGCAACGATGACCTTGTGTCTTTTGGAGGATCAGCTCTTGCTGGCACTGGCAGCGGCAAATCAGACAACTCGTGTGTTTCTTTGGCAGCAGCAGCAGCAGCAACCGCAGCAGAACTAGAGCTTGGTCTTGCAGGTGTTTCGGCATCAGGTAATTCAGTCAACCCTTGAGTCTCGTTGGCACCAGTGGCACCAGCAGCTGCCACAGCAGAGCTAGAACTTTGCTTTGGTCTTGAATCATGCATCTCAAACTCTTCCTGAGACGGCAGCACCGGAACCCCACTGAACTTTATCAAACCGACTCCTCAAACCTCAAACCTCAAACTTAAGGCCCGCCTAATACAATTTGATGGATGACTAACCCGACTAACCTCAACACCCTGGATCCTGAACACCCTGGATTAATACACCTCAATCTAATCCAAGAGTCTGCGTTTGTGTTTGCATTCGATCGATTGGTGTTTTCTGTCAAAGCACTGGCACTGCCCCTGCTGTGTAGATTCACTGGGGCAAAATCTGAATCTGATCCAGAAGCTGGTGGCAAATTTGGTGCAGAGGCAGAACTAGGCAAAACCTGATTGTTTTCCACCTGCTTGCTGTCCGACAGGGGAGATGCAACTATAGCCTTGACACTGACACTTTCATTTGCATCAGAATCTGATTCACCACCGTCAGACCTGTTCCCATCCCTGATCTCTTGTTCATATGCCTGATCTCTCTGTCCGCGGCCACGGCCACGGCCTCTGGCTCTTTGTCTCTTGGTCTTGGGCAAAGCACTCCCAGCATCTGACAAACGCTGATGTACACGCAATGATATGTCTTCTTCTATGTCTGAATCACATGCAAGGTCCACCTTGCGAGACGCATCAGTGGTGCCAGCACCACCTTGTTTCCGCTTGCCACTTCTCTTAGGGTTGGCCAACTTTTCTTTGTAGTAAACTGCAGGCTGGTTTGGAAGCAAATCACCCAACAGCTCTTTCTTGTGCTGCAAAAAGTCAAGTAAAGCAATGTAGTAGCTCTTCAACTGGAAGTGATAAAAGGAATCCAACCCTTGTTCAAAAAGTCGTGGTAAAAGAAAAATGCACATGAGGTATTCCTTTGGCAACTGGTATTGGTCAAAGAAGTACTGTTTCTCTTCTTTTTCCTCCAGGCTTCTCAACAAATCCGGTGTAAGTGGTTCCAATTTTCGCTTGGAGTGGCACATGCAATCAGTCCACTTCCCCAAGGTCGCCAAATGCACTTGTAGTTCCCACCGTGTCATGGAATTCAACGGCCCCATGATCTCTTCAAGTCTTGGATTGAACATTTGAGGAGGTGTTGGATAGTCTGCACGCTTAAAGGTGAATGCAGTTCCACTCAACTTGGCAACTTGCATGAGAGCCACACAACTCAAACCTTTGGTACGCACCTGGTACCAGGAAGCGTTGTCTTCACCATGTAGCCCATCCTTGAAGAATACAGAATACATAACTGACTCAAATAACACTCAAAGTCTTGGATCAATGATCAATGCTTTACAAAACAAAGATTGGATGATTAGCCGTTTAGTTTCTATTGCCTTCTACTGTACTGCCTAGTAAAGGATTAGCATTCTACCAAAGACTCAAACAAAGCTACGGATGTCTTCCAGCATTTCTGTACTATGTACTGCACAGAGGATACAGGAAGTCACAACAAGTTGGACTTTGCCTGGAAACAGTAAGCCTGTCAAGCCGTGAGTTCATGTGCCAAGCCAAGAAGCGGCATGGGAAACAGAAATCAGGTCTCCATCAATCAGTGGTTTCAATCCGGGTGTGTCCGGCAAGCAGAAATAGCGTTTGCCACCAAAATTGCCCAAAGTTGCTCCATGCTTCAGCATGGCTAGCAAGAGCTCTTCCGCGTCTCCTGACCTAAGAATTCAAAACGTTGAGAAACGGGCTGAACTGAAACAGCTTATAGAAAATTGTCATTAAATTAAGTTAGTAATAGTAAAAGAACAGTAATAGAATCGAAGTGCCAATTGTCGATCATAGTCTGAGTTTGAGGTGACAGTTTCTTCAGACTTCAGTCTGAACTTCAGTCTTGGAACTTTATAGGACTCAGGAAGGGGTGTGGGTGTGGGCCTGTTTGTTTGATACACTGAGCCCAAGACAGATTGGGCATATGTTTTGAAAAGTACTCAGTCCCGCAAATGTTCCACAGCTGCAGATCAGAGACAAGCTTGTCAAAGGAGATCTCACCGGTGTCCCATGTCAAAGGTAGGCCTACTGCCCAAGCATAAACACAGGTTGCAGGATGATCTTCTTGAGCTTCTTTGGTGAAAGCTGAATACACTTGGATCATGAAATCATAAGTCCTTTTTTCTCCAAGCCATCCTTGCCCTTGCACCGTATGTTTTGCCATGTTTCCATCCAGAATGCGAAAAAATGTGCAGTCTTTGCGCAAGTGTTTCCCCTGAAGTTCCCGTTCCACCAGGTGAGTCTGAGGGCCTGCATGGAAGGCATCCCGCATGACGTGGGTAGCCATTATGATGTCCTGTCCCTGTTGGCTGCGTCTCATGTTGCTGTCTACTACTGGTGAAGGCAACTCTGCAACCCGTTCGCCGGAGAGGGTGAGAATGGAAGGACGGCTACTGGCTGAAACCAAAGTACCCGATGATGATGACAAGTGCAAATTCTGCTCCTGATCACTGACCTCTGCATCATCATCATCCCCAATTGGCAATGCACCTCCACTGTGGAGGCAAAACAAGGGTATAGGTTGCTGGTGTGCAAAGTTTGCTAGTGCTGCTGTAATGTTGCTCCGCTTTGGTTCTATTGCTACTCTTGCCCAAACTGCAGACCAAATCATGCCTGGAAGTTCTGCTTCAAGTCTCCCAATCGAGGCATAGAAGCTCTTGGAATTGGGCATTGATAAGAGGACCGTGTCCTTCTGGCAACAAACCTCAGAAGAGCAAAGCTATCCTTTCTTATATATTATAGGCTATCGGCTATAGGTTCTTTAATCTTAAGCCCCATAAGCCGCCCCTTCACAATGACATTGACAGGCAAGCTACATGCAAGTGTTCCAGAAGGATTGCCTTTTTTGACAGTGTGGCGACCTGATTTTACTGCATCGTAGTCATCCCCTCCCTGAATTGCAGCAGCCGCTCTATCCTGTGTGTCACATAGTTCTTTGATTTTGTCTCTCGGAGCATGCTTCAACCTGAGAACGGATAGACTTTGGACTATGTTTGCCTCACTGCCTAGCGAGTCTCATGGTTGAGTGAAGTCTGATGGTCTGACTCTGACTGGCAACAAAGTCTTTCTATTCTGGGGCACCTCAAGTTGTCTCTGTACACCATTGCCGCCAGTTGAGGTGAAGTCAAAGTCTGCAAATAGTCAGAGTCTTGCATTCCAGTCAACTTCCTTGAGCAAACAGATAGACACTTTGGGGGAATATGTGGTTTCTTTTAATAGAACTTGAATAGAATCTAGAACTAGAATAAAACATACTAGTCAGTCAGACAGTCATAGTCATAGTAGTAAATCGTAATAGACAATAGACATAGAACAATATTTTTCCGGATCGAATCGAATCTAAGTCTATCAAATATCAATCTTCCCCCAGTGCCCTTGTTCAGACTCTGGACTTGATTAGATGACTTTACACAAGCACTGACCCCAAATTAAAAGGCCAAGCCACAAAACAATGCGTTTCAGTCCAATTTTTGTCTCTATGCCTTCAGACTCTTTTGCCAAAGACGCCATAGCCTGGTCAGAACTAACAGCCGGCACCCATCATCCACCATCAAAAAAGCAATGCATGTCACACAATGCAACTGAACAACAAAGAAACATCATCATGAATCATCTCATTAATTTCATATCCATATCGGTCCATATCCATCATGACATATTATGAACCATGTCATTGTCACGTCATGAATAAACAATAAATATGAAGGGATCCTTGCACTGAACTGTGCCTAGAATCCTAGAATGGACACTGGACACTCAGTGAACAATTTGCTTCACATGTCACATGTGTGCAAATGTTTGGAACAATTAGATGCCTCCATGTAACCTGCGGATGTAGAGCAATTTCAGTCATCAGCGGGCGCAGCTCTGGAAAACGAAGTTGAAAGCTGAGGGATGGAACTTTGCTGTTAGGTGCCCTTTTCAGCTCCCTTGAAACCAAGGAATGCGTTCCCTCCACGTTCCGTTCATTCGTGCGAATCAAACGGAAAGCGCCCAGCCATTTGACCAATGACTTTTGAAGGTCTGGATTCGACCGTAGGCTTGCCACACTGGCCCCTTCTGAAAGTTCCACAACCAGTGGGCGCAACCCAGGGTCTTCTGGACCATTTGAATATGTCCGGGACAAAAAACGTTGCGCTTGCTGATGAAATGTGCCAGGTCCCCCCAAATCAAACAAGCGAAGGCATTCTTTGGCGGCCCGCACAACCGTCAAAGTATCCGGGTGAGATAGAGCACCTCAAAAAGCTGCAGCACTGACTGCAGGCGGTCAAAATTGAAACAAAGTCACAGAGTTGCAGTTACTCCAAAGCCACAGCAGTTCGGTGTCAACACGCACTCACAATTCCCAATGGTGGTATTGGTCATCCATGGCCTGGCCGCCCGCCTGGTTAAAAAAAAACTCAAAAGGCATTGCAAACACGCAATTGGGGCGCTTGGACATGTTCGCTGCTAATTCTCAACCAGAACCTGCTGCTACACCACCAACCCCCACCCGGTTCCAGTGCCCCATGCAAACCAGCCACAAAGTTTCCAAGGTAGCTCATTCCAGTACTTGAGCTTGATCGACAGTTGACCTCAGATCAGGGTCTCACTGTCTGACCATTCAACCCCAGGTGTTTTCATATTTGTATATGGTGTTTTGTGTGTTTGTGGTTGTTTGGGGTTCAAAATCTTTGGAAGCATTGTGCTGTTTGTCTTGCAGGTTTAGGTGAAGTTGTACGCGACGCATGACATGCTTGCGACCCAGGGTTGAAGATTTTGGGGGGCGACGTGTTTGCTATGCTTGCACATTGCAAACAATTGCTATGCGTGCCTGTGAATTCTTTTTAGAATCAATTTTGGGCATGATTGCGTCCCTGAAACAGGCAAACTTCCCTTGGCCAGACTTTGTTGTTTTGTTGTTGACAGTTGACCTCAGATCAGTTTCTCACTGGTCTGACAGTCTGACAATTCAATATGCAGCTATGCATATTTGCATATGTACCGATAATTCAACAACGCACGTGAAGTGAAGTCGATCAACTTTTGACTGATTGTGGTTGAATGTTGTGTTGTGTGTTTGTGGTTGTTTGGGGTTCAAAATCTTTGGAAGCATTGTGCTGTTTGTCTTGCAGTTTTAGGTGATGTTGTACGCGAAATGCTTGCGACCCAGGGTTGCAGATTTTTTGGGGCACTGTGTTTGCTATGCTTGCAAAATGCAAACAGTTGCCATGCTTGCCTGTGGTTTCTTTTTTGGACTGAGTTTCTGGTGACGTTATTGCGTCCTTGAAACAGGGAAACTTCTCTTGGCCAGACTTTGTTGTTTTGTTGTTTACCTACTACTACTACTACTACTACTACTACTACTACTACTACTACTAGTACTACTACTAGTACTACTACTACTACTACTACTACTACTACTACTACTACTACTACTACTACTACTACTAGTACTACTACTACTGCTACTACTACTACTTTACCTTATTATTACCTTATAATAATAAAACTTAATAACGTAGGCACCCCTCACATACGTGTGCATATTATGGCACATACCATGTGCACGCAACAAAGCAGACTAGGAGAGGCATGAGCACGAGCACGCAGCAGAACGCCCACCTGAACAGTGTACATGTATGTAAGGCACGCCGCGGCAGACAACGACACCGTGAGGAGCTCGTAGACAAGGTAGATGTAGGTGTGGGCGTGAGGTCGCTCCGCCCTTCGTTCATGTCCACTGATAAAATCACCTGGCGCTGTAGGGGTTTGCTGTCAACGCAGTGACCCCGGCCTGTTAGACGCTAGCTCTTGCAAGCCATCCACAAGATTGACAGCACGACCGCCAGTCATCTGGACCGGGCACGCTCGGCCACCGGCGAACATAGCGCTCCGTAAAGCGTGGATGATGTTGTAGCATGTTCGCCTCCATATCTTGGGCCACATCGTCAGTCCTCATCACGTGGTCTGAGTCTGATTAGTGGCTCCAGCGGGCATCGACATAGATGACTCGGCGGATGCGCCGCAGTTCGTTCCGTTCGCCACTATTGTCCGCGTCTAATAGCAGGACCAGGAAGGCCTGCCCATGACAATTGCAGATCGTCATTCATGTCAGTATGGCACTTATGCTCTGGTGCGACCGCGATTTTGAAGTCTTTGTGGCTGCACGCAGCCTCTGGCCAAAGTCGATGGCCTGCAGTGCCTCCAGTACAACATTCGACTGTTCAGTACAACATGTCCGTCGCCAGGAGCTCAGCGAATATATATATACAACAATCTCTGTCGCCTCAATCTCGGTGAGCCAAAAGCACGCGTGCTTAATAAAAGTAGTAAGCCTATTAACGACACTTCGTTCCAATTCTCTGTCAGATCAAATCTCTGCAATGCACGGCAACTCAAAAAATCTCTTCCATTCCTTTCAACTCAAAAAATATATTCCCTTCATTCATTCATCTTCTCTTCTCAATTCAATTCTGCCTTTGCTTCTAAAATCGCTTCCCTTCAACTCACAAATTCTCTTCCCTTCATTCATTCATCTTCTCTTCTCAATTCAATTCTGCCTTTGGCAATTGCTGCAAGGCTGCAAGCATTTAGATCAGTGTTTCGGACCAAAGCTCTTTTTCTTCCAGGTCAGCCACAAGTTTCAGGGAGTGCAACTAAAGTGACTCACATCACATAATT
>CAXAMN010023139.1:223414-253240 GCA_963970005.1 Durusdinium trenchii | reverse complement strand
ACTTTTGGCTTGGACCACAAGTTTCAGGGAGTGCAACTAAAGTGACTCACATATTACATTCACATTCACATTTCACATTTCACATCAACAAAAAATAATCACCACCACAACTCCGACCCTGCTATCTGTCAGTCTGTCTCCACGAGCTCGCTGAAGCAATTAAGAAGGGCCAAAAGCACGCGTGCTTAGTATAAGTACTTACTACTGCTGCCACTGCTCTGCTACTGCTGCTGCTGCTACTATGAAGAGGACGAAAGCGACGATTGGCTACTATTAGTCATACTTCTGCTGCTGCCGCTACTACTACTACTACTACTACTACTACTAATGGGACTTCCTAGTACTTATTTACTTCTCAGTACCGCCCTGACCGCCCTGGACTCCTCAACCAGTTTCCCTGTTTCGGCACCCGGTTCCCCGAATATTGCAACTGAGCTGCTCCACAGTCTCGCCCTTGCATGGTCCCAATCACTGATAAAGGTTTCCTTTTTTGGTATATCCGAGGAGTGCAAGATGACCTTTAGCCGATTGGACATCATTTTGTTTTTCAATGAAGCCAAACCTTCTCCGCTGGCCAACTCATAGGACCGACAGCCATGGTATGGGCACGACTCTTGAGATTGGAAACCTCTTTCGCCAATCCTTCGTTTCTTCCGCTTGGCAGAGGCAACCTGTTTCTCATAAAGGTTCCTTTGCGCTGGGTTCTTTGAATGGCAAGGGCAACCCTCACTCCAGCTGCCAATATGATCAGCTTCTTGGGATAGGTCTGCAACAATGGCAATGCATACCCATGTGGTTTGGTTCCTGATTGTAGCATCTATCTCATCTATTGTCACGCTAGACCAGGGATCCTGAGACATTGTTGGACTATTTACAATTGACGTCATCCCCTTTTTCCCACAGGTCAGTGAACCCCTTGAGTATGTTACAAAAAATGTTTGTTGAATACCAGTACCAAGATTCCAAAGTCTGGTCTGAAATGAACCATGGCCTATGCGCCTGTTGCTGTTGAGCTCTTTCTTGTGAACCGGCCATGAATGTTGACTTGTTCCAATACTTGCGAATGAGCCCCTCCAGTGGCAGAACCTTAAAAGGAATGGCTCAAGAATAGTCAGTCAGTCTGTCAGTCAGTCTCACTATGTTTGATGGAGTCTCTTATTTGGTGGCCTGACCCAAGCCGAGCTGACCCACATTTTAGAACCCAGGAGCCCAGGACCCAAGTCAACATGCAACATCAACAACCGTTCAACGACATAGACATGAGGCTATGGTTCTGTGTGGATCCAACTGGGGAACCGGGGAACGGGGGGCAATGGACAACCAAGTGGCAGCGTTACAAAATTCTGTGATCACCTGCCACCTCAGGCCTCCCAGCTTGATGGAAAAGTCTGCAAAGTGCTGGTCATCACCAATGGCTGCCCCCTCTCTGCCCACACAAACTGCTGTGAAGCGGTCACGCATTTGCTTCTTGCTCAAAAGTTTTTTCTAAACATCTCAAGCCCGATACCAGTTGCTTCCACCTGGGTTGCTGGTTGACTAGCATCCAACAATGTAACATTACAAAACAACTACATATATATATATATATACAGACAGTACAGTAATACTCAAAAACTCAAAACTAAACTAGACTAAACAATAACAAATAACCAACCTTTGGTGATTCATGAACACGACCTAGGGGCAACCCCATCTCTGGCAGAATGTTCTTCATAGCATTGTCACAGACATGCTTGATTCCATGGACCAATATGGCATTGGCAAAAAGCTTGCGACAAAGAAGGTGTGGGTCATCTTGGTCCACCGTTTGGTCTGGTTTGGGGTCAACCGGCACCATCAACTCTCCTCCAGCAACTGCCAAAGCCAACGCCTCCTGAGTATCTTCTGCTGGACAAATTGGCCTGGGCGGTGGCAGTGGCGGGGCTGGTTTGTGTGCTTGTCAGTAGTCCTCTAGGACTAGGTCCTGGGCTATAGGTAGTAGGCAGTAGGCAGTGAGTGGGCAGGTGGAAAACTGAATACAAGTCCAGCTTCTGTTTGATGGAGGCGGATAGATTTTGCTCAACGGCATCTTCATCAGGCAAAGATAGGAACCTGTCCCCTCCTCCCTGAATTGGTCTGGTGTCAAAAAGAGATGCCGTCTCCTCCCAAATCTCTTCTATGGATATAAATGGCGCGTTGGCAACCACGCTTTCTGTTCCTTGTGTCAACTCATGTTAATTGGGCAATGACACTGACACGGAGACAAGCACAACCGTTACAAACTCACAACAAACATAAACGCATGCACACAAACACAAACTAAACATTACTAAACACTAGTCACTATACTAAACTTAACACAACAAAAAAGACTTCAGGAGAAGGCAAGACTCCTTGGTCAGTCACACAACTGATTACCTGGTCGCAGTATGCTTTCAAGGAGGCTTCACGATTGTCAGACCCAGCTTCGAGCAGTATTCCCCATACTAAAGCGTCCAATTTGCAAGACATTGTTGTTGCTCCTCAAACAAACATGTGAAATCTGTTTTCAGGCTCAGCCTGACAGCCTGTGCCTATCTCACAAATCTCAAACACAAACACAACCGCCGCAGATCCTAAATGAAATCCCTGGCAGGGCCCTGATCCCATGAAATCCCATGTCCTTGACCCAAAACCATCATGGGGAGCACTCTTCGCTTGGTTGTCAAGGGAGGTAGATGCAAGGATGATGTCAATTCTGACTCCATCCCTTGATCCAGCAACTCAGCAAGCCTGCCCGCCCGCCCGGGGCCCGCCCCATCCAATTCGTCTTCATCGCTGAGCTCGTCAAACTCCTGGGCCACGGACTGCAAATAGGCATCGGTCGCGCTCAATATCCTCAGCTCACAAAGCGAGGAGACAGGGGCGGGCAGCGGGCGCCGGGCGCTGACTGAAACTACACATTATATACTGATATAAATATACTGTTATACTGTATACTTTAGCGGACAGCGGACTCGGACAGTTCAGCAATGGTCTTATATCCTAGTCTAATGGGCGGTCCTAAGCCTTAAGCTTTGCTAGTGCAGTACACTACTACAGCAGTTGGGATTCAGCTAAATTCAGCAGCCCAGGAACTTTGAACTGTACTCTTCGATAATGAGGAACTCGATCCTTTGATCAGATGCATCAAAGCCTAAGCCGGCCCAGGTGGAATTTGAGGCTGGTGAGGTATTCCAGGTCAGGATCCGGGGCAGGGTCAGGGTCACAGATTCAGTTCAGTGCCATTAGAAAACCCCACCACCGACCACCGCCTAGTGGCTTAAAGAAAGCCATTCTGACTTGAAAGATTTGGCTTGCCATGCAAGCCGTCTGGCAATCATCATAAAAATATCCAAACGGTACCTGGCTCTCGAAAAAGTGGATGATGATGGCCCGCATATGGTCTCATCCTCATCCTGGTGGTCCTCCTGCATCATGAGCAATATCGTTCATAGATCTCACTGACTCAGTAGTAGTTGTACAAATTGTACTAGTAGTATACTAGTAGCATTTAGTATTTAGTATTTAGTAGTAATAGTAGTAGTAGTAGTCGTAGTGGAAGTGGTAGTGGTGGTGGTGGTCAGTGTAGAGTTGTAGCATAGCGTAGTCCAGTCCAGTCAGTCAAGTCTAAGCAAAAGAACACATAGTCACAAGCACTATACCGATCCTCCCCCACCAATGCAGCCCACTTTGCCACAGATAGTGGGTCGTTCAGGTCGATCGAATCTGCAGAACCAGTGGCTATTTGAATGCTGGTCTTCAGCGCGTAGTCAAAGGCATCTGCATTCCGGAGATTGAGCACCCTGAGTTCAATCCAAAGGCAGGTGCAACCTGCACCGGGCACCTATCCAATTTCCCCCAAAGAGCAACAGTGTTTTGTCACTTGGATCCTGTAGCAACATGTCAAAGACAAACGCAGTCTATTATTCTGACCAGACCAGGGTGCAAGTTCACAAATTTGGCCAGTTGCCAAATGGAGTATGCTTTCTGGCCTCCTTTCTTTCCAATGAGATGCGGCTGCATCTCATCAGCTGCCTTCTTCTTCAAATCCACATCCCCAGCCTGAGTTGAGGCCACTTAAGTTTGACTAAAAATTACATAGGAATCATAGGAACACTGGGAATAATGGTAATGGGATATATAATGGGGTAATGGGACATAATGGGAGTCCCCAAAATGTTCTCTACATTGCTCTAGTTGAAGTTGAAGTCTTCTAGATGCTGGACACATAGACTTGTAGACTGGTCTCCCCTCCAGCCCAGCGCAGTGCAGGTCAAGGGTCTTGAATCAATCCACTGAGGTGAACCATTGCAGCACGTAAGCAGTCAACCTCATTACATATAGTTCAACGCATGGGATCGAATGCTCTTGAATTGGCAGCATGTCAATCAACACAAAAGCAAAAATTGGAATCAAACAAAAACGAGTCACTTGTTGGCGACTGCCATGCTCAAGGACAGGGGTGACACTTGCCAGCAGCTGCTCGTAAACAAAGCTAGCAGTCGACGCCACTTTGTCCATGGCCCGCTACCAGGTTAAATGCTCAGCATTGACATTGTTGAAGCAATTATATATTAAGTTTGATTTGGCAAATTGAAGTCAGCGCTGGTAGCCACTGGAGGTGTCAGCGTTCCTTAAGTTCTCAGCGCAAATTATGTTCTTAGTACCTTGTTCTTAGTCCAGTGTCCCTAGTCTTGGGATCACTTTGATCTTTTAGATAAGAGGCTTTCAGCTGAGAGTGAAACTACAGCCGCAGCGGCCCGGTTCAAGTTTTCATGCGAGTTTGCCACCTTCCTTGTCTATCCCATGTCTTCCCGAGACTCCTCATCTATTTTTTGCATGACATAAAACTAGGTGTTTCATGTACCTTTGCTGAAGTGCATCCAATGCACACCCTATTAAAAATAGATCTAAATTTGATTGCTCGGTAACCTCAAAGAAATATAAGTTTTTTCTCCCCGAACCCCGGGGAGGTTGTGCAATTTGAGAGTGACAGCCCCTCAAAGAATCGAAAGGTACACTGTAAAACTCGATGCTTCTATGCTTCAGCGGGTGGCTTGTGAGCGTGCGGCAGCAACTCCATATAGGGTTCAGTTTTGCTGCGCCTCTTTGGCGGGCAGCAATGATTCCTCAAGGAATTTAGTTTTTGACATGCAAAAGCCGAGCCGAAGAAACCACGCTGCTGCAATTAAAGGCTGGACGCCGATGGTCCCAACAGAAGCTGGCTGATTTGCTGATTCACCTTTGAGCTCTGTTTGCCTTCACTTCCGTAAGACTGAGCACACCTACCTACCCCGCAAGTCCTGTAGAACTCATCGTCCGCTAGGCTGCGAGGTGTGTATCTCAGCAGTTCAACCTCACCGCCTCAGCTCCCAAAATCCCAAGCAGTTCACCGGCCGGTCTGCTGCAGCTGCCCAGGCACCGAGCGGCGCCAAGAGCTCTTGGAGCTGCCCTACCGCGGCCACCAAGGGCATGCAATCATCCTGGCCGGGGCCGAACAAGCTATGGCATTGGAAGGGAATGGAACGACCTATATAGATCCTCCTGGAAAACGAAATGCCTCGAAACACCTTATACTCCATCAGTCTTCACCAAGTACTTTACGTCTCCTTGCGCGGGACACCACACCTTGCGGTCAATTCCATCACCATACTGCGCTCCTGCGGTGGCCCCTCCGTGTAGAACGTCACCACTGTGAGTGCTTTGCATGTCTTTGACATCGATGAGGTGGCAGAAGTGGTGGTTCCCTGCCTCAGCGCAAGCTGTCCCACAAGCACGCTCCTATTCTCCGTGGGAGGTACGAGTAGAAAGGTGTGAGAAAGCATGCAGCAAGAAGGCACTTGTCTAAGCCTCTTGATCATTGCGTCTACTGGCGTCTGCACTGAAGCAGTAAATCATACCACAGGAATCCGTTTTCCATTTCGCAAATTGCCTAGAATGGGAAGCGTTGGCAAGTGAAGGCCAAATATTGGATTGGTGCCAGCAACCCGCCCAATGCTTCAAGCTTTCCCTTTCAACGCTGAAACGATGCTTGTCACGTGTCACCCAGCGGCGTGGCCGGCACCTTGGAGCACTCCTGCGGATGATGCAAATGGATCAAACATGCTTGCTTCGATGTTGTCCCTGATATTTTGTCTGTTTTGATCTGTTTTGGTTTGTGCCGCTTGAGCCTTTCCCTTATGCCGTTAGTGATGCCTTCAAAGATGGTAATATTTTCGGCTATAGTCCTTGTCTAGACATGTTTATATAGTGTGTGTGTGTGTGCGTCCTTGTGCAAAAACCTTTGACATAGTTAATATATGTTTGGCAATTGTTGGAAATGACGGAGGCAACGGTTTTTCAAGAAGGTTCTGGTGAAGCAGTGAGAGTTCACCCAAAAAAGATTGAGTCCAAAAAGGGTGGAACCGACATCGTGACTGCAAAACCACATCAACCAAGCGTAGACCGGGGACTCATTTGCACGACCATGCTGATTGGGATCTAGAATCGAGAAAGGCAAGCGGCAAATCGCTATTGCTGCAACTTTCCAAGAGCCAGCCCTTATTGACTCATGGTCCTTTCTCTACGGCAGAAATTCCCGTCAGCTTTCGCCAAACAACTCCACAAAAAAAGGACCGGCCCCTGTGCCTCCGTGGGCACCTTGCCCCTGACGCAACATGGCCGGGTGTCAAACGACGACCACATGTCAGGGTGTGCGATATGGGGGGTTTCCACACGTGGGTGCATCCACCAAAGTGAAACATGAGGATCGGAAACAAAACAGGAAAATCAAACCATCGAAGAACAAGCACAGAAAGCAGCTACAAACAGTCCGGGGTGTCAAGGTGTAAGGTGTGCAGCTGTTCACAAAACGGAGTCAGGCCTGCTGTCCAGCATCGGCGCCCCCAGATTCTCCTTGGCAACACAAGAGCGGTCTCCAACCTAGATTAGGTAGTGGATGGTAGTGGCACCAGTAAATCTACATACAACATATATAACATAAATGAGCAACAAAAAACGGGTCCATTGTCGCGGAGCGGGCTGCGCCATGAAAAGTAGGGCCGAAGAATAGTCGTGACAATTTGAGGTCAAATGGCATGAACTAAAGCCACCAGCTGGCGATAGATAAGATTGTGTGTGTGGCAATGTTGGGAAGATCGTGGAAGATCCATTCTCATGGCATGTTTAATTTCCTGGACAAGCTTGCAGGCTCACAAAACCGAAGGCCGCACATTTCTGCGGGGGGGCAGTTCCAAGGTTTCTCTGGAAGAGATTGAGTTGGCGGTTTTCATGACCGAGGGCCGAGAAAAAACAGAGTGCTACTT
Organism: Durusdinium trenchii; assembly: GCA_963970005.1. Lineage (NCBI taxonomy): Eukaryota > Dinophyceae > Suessiales > Symbiodiniaceae > Durusdinium > Durusdinium trenchii. The sequence continues at coordinate 245,936 of CAXAMN010023139.1, read as the reverse complement.
GGGAATTCCTACTTCGAAGATCTTCGAAGTGTGTGTGTGTGTGTGTGTCACACCCTGGTTCTAAGGGTTTTCCACGTTCTCACCTTTCCACTGTAACAGAGGCAGGGGGTCGCTGGGGATTCGTGCAGTCAGCGACCAACGAAGACGCTGCACGTTTCCTGTGATATGAGTTGAGGACGCTCGACTCACGTACCTGCGACTGTTCTGAACTTTTGCCCACGCTGTTCCAATCTCTCCTGTTTTGCTTCCATGGTGGTTCATGATACTTCCCCTAAACCTACTCTTCCCCAGCAGCTGCGTCGCCGTCTTGATCGTCTTGCAGCCGTGTGAGTGAAACACTTTTTCAACAATTCAAGTCACTGGACTCTTTCACCTTGCCGTTCCCTTACCTTCCTTCCCAACGTGGCAATTGAGTCTAACTGAAAACCAAGTTCGAAGTGTGGACCGCTCAGTCTTCCCACTTGGGTACTGGGTGTGACCCTCCGAAAGGAGGCGCTGAAATCATACCGGAAATCACCGATCTTCCATTTTTATATCTGCCTTTCCGTTTGTTCAACTTTATCCCTGAATTAACTGATTTTCGAGCCGCCGGGCTATAAACGACGGAATTTCTACCCAAAATTTCTGAAATCCATTCGTGTTGTGCATTGCTACATTCTTCAATTTTTATTTTTTCAACCGCAGCCGTTTAGCCAACGATCAGCTTACGCATGCTCAGCACTGCAGATCTCAGGGATTGCATTGCAAGCCAAGATTTCACCTTACTCTACTTCACTAACGCCACCGCTGCGGCTGAAGCCCTGGTCCACCTGTACGCCCAAAAAGGGCACGACCTGCATGCGTGCAGGCGGTTTTTGAAAGAAAAAAAGGTCCGTGTTCTCCACCGCTTGGACTGTGCGCCGATAACGGCGTGTTGTGTGTGTCACACCCTGGTTCTAAGGGTTTTCCACGTTCTCACCTTTCCACTGTAACAGAGGCAGGGGGTCGCTGGGGATTCGTGCAGTCAGCGACCAACGAAGACGGTGCACGTTTCCTGTGATATGAGTTGAGGACGCTCGACTCACGTACCTGCGACTGTTTTGAACTTTTGCCCACGCTGTTCCAATCTCTCCTGTTTTGCTTCCATGGTGGTTCATGATACTTCCCCTAAACCTACTCTTCCCCAGCAGCTGCGTCGCCGTCGTGATCGTCTTGCAGCCGTGTGAGTGAAACACTTTTTCAACAATTCAAGTCACTGGACTCTTTCACCTTGCCGTTCCCTTACCTTCCTTCCCAACGTGGCAATTGAGTCTAACTGAAAACCAAGTTCGAAGTGTGTTGGTATTGCGGCAGGTCTGTTTCACCTGAGTCCAACCACCTTCGCTGATCGAACCGTCCGCGACGCGAACCTTTCTGTCCCACTTGGGGCGCATGGTTTCGACAGGAAAGCGAAGGAGGTCGAAACCGAGAGTGGCATCGACGCAATGGGTTTCATCGACTGACCTGTTAGCAAGAAGCTACTAGGGGCTCCCGGCATCGCTACTTACTAGGAGCAAGGATGCTACTAGGGGCACTCCTGGCCTTACTACTAGTAACAAGAAGCTATTCACCCAATCTGCATCACCGCAGTGAACCAGTGATTGCAGCTGCCAGCGAAAGTATCACTGAAAGCGGGTCTTTGAGCAATAAACACCCTGAGCAGAAAACTGTTATCTCCAAGATTCCAACAAGGTGCCTGTATTCCAAGCTCTCTTTTGTCTTGGCTGCTCTGCATCTTCCATGTCCTACTAAGTCATCAAACGAATTCTTGAAAAAATGGCTGCAACGATATCGCATTGTTCCAGCTGAAAAAAAGTGCAGCGGTTCAAGGCTTGATCGCACCCGGCAGTTCATCCCGGGTCTCGCGCTGACGAAGCTCAGCGGACAAGGAGGTTTCCGCGCTCCAGGGCCATAAAGGGTCCTTGTTAAAGGGGCCCTTACCTTACCTTACTAGGAGCAAGGACGCTACTAGTAGCTCCTGGCATTGCTACTAGTAACAAGAAGCTACTAGTAACAAGGGTATCGCTACGAACGGAGCAAGGACGCCCCTTCCTTGCTTTTCCTTCCAAATGATCGTTGGTCTTCCAGGCTCCCGCACCCGCAAAGCATGGCCATGCAGCCCAAGTTCGCCTCATGGCATCGCCCTGACTTCAAGCTGCCACGACAAAGCTGAACGATTCATTCTGCCTTGGGAACTACACCCTCAAACAAAGACAAAGGGTTAAGTCTACCTCTCTGTATGGGTCTACACAGGTCTACACATGTGACAGCGTCCCAGACTTACAATGAATCTGGGCCCATGGTCTGAAAATAAATGCATCTAGGTTTGATCATGTGATGAAACCGAGCATTTTGAGCGCAGGCTTGGTCTCCCCACCCAATCCTGCGAGCTCTGATGTTTGAAGGGGCCTGGAGGCTGGAGTATCTGCCAAACAACCTATCTGCTTTTCCATGCGTTTCCGTGCTTTTCCTTGCTTACCTATTAACTCCACGATGCTCCATTCAAAGTAGAAGAGTGAGCTGGACTTTCATACAGAAGTAAGGCTCATCCCTGGGCGCTGAGCACGGCATTCTTCTGGAGCAAGTACTCGCAAATCTGCGAACATCAAATGGACACATGGCAGGCACTTGCACGTTCGCTGGGGGCGGACTCCAACCTCTTCGTTCTCGATGCTGTTGAGGGTGCATGTGGAATAAATCAGCCTCGGCGATAGTTCCAGGCTGCTGGGCCGGTTTCTTCCAGTTCTTGCTATATATATGCAAGTGTTGTTCCTGGGATTTGCGCAAGGGGTTTCACCACAACTCCATACAACTCCTTTGGTCTATGAAAAGACGTGAAAACGCAAAGTGCACACAAACGATAGAAAGCTCTCCTGTTCAAAGCACCGGAGCGGGTTCACCTTCCTCCCGCTTCGGAAAAATCACGACAATAGTCGTGCCCCTGAGGATGGTGGATCTTGCAATCCATGATCCAAGCATCCCCGCACACCGCCAGGCCTGTGGGCACAAAGGTCAAGAAAAGTTGAGCATAATATTGTTCCCTTCCCCTCGTGATCAGGATTTTGATCATCTGAATCAGTACCTTCATCATCCGCATCCTCCTCTTCAGCAAAACATCGCCGAAAACGACCAGGCCTGAGAGCTGACCAAGCACTGTCGAGCAGCTCCATCTGCAACGCTGCCTCAGTCTGTCCAGAGAAGAAATGATAAGAAATGGGACACGGGAGGTATGACAGGTGGGGCTCAGGAGACACCTAACTAATACAAATAAGACACACACACCCAGTAGACTTGAATGAGGCTTGGCCTAGGCTCCGCCTTATTCAAGTTATGAAGTACGTGTGAAAGCGCCGGGCATGTCCAGTTTGGTGCTTTTTGTTGACGTTCTCCCCTCCAACGAAACCCGCAGCCGCAGTCTGTCCTGTCACACAGATACAGGCTCTGCACATCAGTGGTGGGTGGGTCACATCTGTGTATTGTGTGTGTGCGCATCCTGGTGCAGTTAAGTCCCCCAAGCAAGGCTGAAAGCACCTACTTACAAAGTACAGTGCTGGGACAAACCTGCTGATTCTTCAGAAAAGCTGCCCCGGACTCACTTGACAATAATCCTTCAGCTATACAGTACTTTCGGTATCTTTCGGTCAAAAGGATCACAAGAAGTCTGAAGGCCAACAGGCACGAACATGAGCGACCCCACAACTGCTCCAGGCACTTTCGGCCTTTATTTGCTCCTGCGCGTTCGGTCCCATATGGTCCCATTGATCAAGAACGTGTTCAATATTTGTCCATCTAATCTCATCTGGTCGGTATCTCGTTCGAACGCCCTTTCTCAAAGATTCTCAGAGCTTGGACTGTTCGCCGTCACCGTGAAGTCCATGCCCTTCTCATCGCTGGGGGTCACGGTAAAGTCGATGACTTCCAAGGTCTCACAGGAGATGTTCGTCGGTGGCCGTCGGTCGCCCAGCCGGGACTTCTCCAAAAGACGTCGGATGCGTGCCTCGCGACGCGCAGCACAGGCCTCCACGGTGTCCTCCAGGGATCCAACATGTTCCGGCCAAGTCGCCAAGTCTTCTAATGTCCAAGTCTTTTTCATATGCCAGTCATGTGCCGTGGTTTTAAGATCAACACAGGTTCCAGACTTGAATTGTTCACTCTCTCTCTCTCTCTCACTCTCTCCTCTCTCCTCTCTCCCTCCTTCTCTCCCTCCCTCCCTCTCTCCCTCCCTCCCTCCCTCCCTCGCTCTCTCTCTCTCTCTGTCTCTCTCTCTCTCTCTCTCTCCATCATCCTCTCCAAGGGTTCAGAAACAAATGTTCAAGTGTCTATAGCCATCGACGCAAGACTGCTCTTTGCTCCCAACTCCTCACAGGTCAAATTGTAGAAAATGTCGAATTCGTCCCAAGGTTCATTCGCATCTACAGCGCTTTCGGAGGCCAACCACCCTCCATGGAAGAAATGATAAACCACCTTGTCAGCTCAGTTCAGGGCTAGCTATCAGCTACATAAATCCACTGTGCCAAACGCATCACAAGTCATCTGTGACACAATTCCATGTGCTACAAAAACCCGCGTCCCAAGTTTTCACGCCAAGGGTCGATGTCTTCTTGCCGGCCTGCCCAGCCAGAGGTTGCTAGCTTGCGTGAGGATGAGAACTCCACACCGGGCTCCAGCAAAGACCACTTCAGCCGCGGCACAGGAGGCAATTGCTTCACCAGGATCTCCTCCTGCATCGAGGTGGAGACTTCTTCAGGGTGTCATAGCTAACCTATGTAGAGCTATGGGGGCTCCCTAGCATACCTTCAGTATCTTTAGTACACCTCGGGAAAAGCTGCTCCATAAGGGGCCAGCCCATGGGCGATATGATGACTCAGGCGCATTGGTAGTATGGGAAACACGCGTTGCAGTCAGGACGCTTGCGTGTTCCAATCTGAGGATGCGGGCCCTGAAGCCAACTCAGGCACTTTCTCTAGCAAAGTGGTGAAGTGTCATTTCCAATGAGTTACACTCATCATAAATGAGTTCTAGCTTCATGTAACCTATGCATGGTAAATCATGGTGAGCTGTCACCTGTGCCATCCTCTTTGTGTAGACCAATCTTGAGCAGCTCGCGTCCTTCACCACCCATGGCTCAGAGCCGGTGGTTTTCTGCATTGGTTCTTCGCCTAGGAACGCAGAAAGCGCCTTCTGCGTCACCCCATGCGGGAAAGGATACTGATAGAGCCATGCCAGCAAAGTCCTCGTGAAGTCCCGCACAGCCAGAGTACTTCCTTAAATTCAGTTATGTCAAGCAGAGTACTGCCACGTCTTCCACCTTCGAAAGAACGTGGGACGTATTTTGCCTCTTGCAAATCCAAGGTTCTGTAATATGCGAAGGCATTGCAAATGCAGGCATCGCCGAAGGATCCGCCCACGAGGAATTCGGGCGTCTCTTGATAGCTTTCAAGCTCAACGATCAACTTTTCCTCGGAGCTTCGATCGCACAGGGGGATTCCTGACACGTCCTCTTCCGGCCTAAGGCAAAAGAAACAGGTGAGTAATGGTGTGTATATGTATCTATTACATATTCCTATAACAATTGCATGTGTATTTTTGGGTAGTCTTAGACAGGCTGTGTTTCATGAACCCGGAACCCACTTGGGAGCCCTAAAATTAACTGTGTTTCATGAACCCAATTGGAACCCACTTGGGAGCTCCAAAATTAACTTTGTTTGTAATGAATGTTCTGAATGATTGTCAAAATTGTTTGGAAAAAAGGTTTTGCAATGTTGTAAAGTGTTTGTAAATTTATTTGGATAAACGGATCCAGGAACATTCTGACTATAAAATTAGAAAGGAATGCCCGTACTACCTGAACCTTTTCTTGCACAAGCTTCTGTGAGATTCTTGAAGGCATAGATATCGAAATCAATAACAAAGGCATCCACGCCCATGTTCATGAGAGCCAAAGGGATTGTGTAGCGGTGGAGGCCCGTCTTGGTCTCCAAGAAAACACACGCAGATCCCTCCACCCTGCGGCACATCTCATAGGCAGTTTCATCACCACAGAACATGATAAGATTGTGCATGCCAAGTTCATGGAATCGAGATACGTAAGCAGGAAGCCATCTCACCTAGGTATTCAGGAGCCGAAGGCCACAGTTGATTGAACATTGCGTGCAGTGATGTGTAGGTCTCGTATATTTTCATCTGAGACAACATGTACCAACCCCGACGTCCATACCTCACCAGCAGAACCTAGAATTAGAATGCCCAAAAACACAGTGAACCAATGTTCCAGCACTGGATTGAGTGGCATAATCTTCACCCCAAACATAGCTTGCATAGACCAAAAGTCTCTGCTCGCCCCGAACGACATAGGGCCGCGCATGGCTGAGCACGGCCTGCGCGCTTTGGCGCATGGCTGGTGAGCCCAAGAGCATCGAAGCGAGGCTGGGATGCGTCTCCGCCATAAGCTCGGTCTGGTCAAAATCCAAATGAAAGGCGGTGCGGTGAAATTGACAAACATGAGGCAAAAGCATGCTCAAAAACCAACTGGAGCCCAAGAAGTGCCACGGTGACCTGAGAGCCAAGCTCACAGAAGTGCCACTGAGCTGGCCAATTCCTTTACTAGAAGCTACTGACTCCTAGAAAGAAGTAGTGCATCTGAGGGACAAAAGCATGAGGTAAGGTCTCAAGGATTCGGCGTAGGTGAAAAACGTTCTAGGTTCTGTATGCCAGCCAATGCTTGCCTTCAGAATCATGATGGCAATCCAACCAAGACGACACGGAGGCTCCCAGTTGCTTTGCCTCAATTGATCCATCTCCAGTTCCTGAACTTTTGGAGCAAATAGCCACTTGGAGAGTTTTCCCACCAACGATTCGCCTTGACCAATGGCCCAATTCAGGTCCTTCAAGAATCCGGCAAAGAACTCATCATCTTCGCAGTTCAAGCTGGGACTATGCTGAAGTGAGTGCCAGAAAGTGCTCAAGTTGTGAGATCCTTCCAGAATCACCACGTGTTTCATCTCAAACGTGTGTATTTGTGTGGATTTTGGGCGTATCCCATGACCAGTAACACTGGATGATGACGGCTGGCAAATTCTTGCCCAAAGCATGTGATAGTCAGTGATAGTTGATTAGTTGATCATATCCTTTAGTGATTCTTTCTGTTATACATTGACTTGCTGGTCATCGCCTCTTTATGCCTCATGGCTCATGACAGTTTACAGTTTACATGTGAAAGTAAGTATATCACAAGTACCATTGCTCTGGTGTCATGGAACCATAACAAGCTTTGTCTCCCTCCTCGCTCGTAGAGGAACACCATCTTCTGCGGGCTTCTCACCGGCCAGGAGGAGGTCAAGATCACTGCCAGGGGAATCTCCCGGCGGAACATGCTCGCCATCAGGAAGTCTGCCACATCTTCACACTCGGTGACCTCCTCCATGACTCGGTGCAAGCAAATTCCCAAGTTCAAAGAAGCCAAGAAAATGGCACCGATCGGGCATTCCTGAAAGGCCGTTCTCCGTGCTTCCGGGTCTTGCAAGACTAAGGCAGCCTCAGTGAACTCGGTCATCGCCAGGGGCGACTCGAAGTCCGCATATTCCACCACGATCTCACGAAGTTTGTTCCAATTGAAGAGCCCTACAACCTGACGACACTCCCAATCGACCAATTCCAATGAGACCTCATTGGCCAGGGGCTGCAAGTGCACACAGGGCAAGAAGGCCAAAAATGCCAGCCATAAGCAATTCACGCGACTCATGTTCGCAAGAAGAGCCAGCTAGCAAATCCAGTTTGTCTAAAACTGTCCCTTCTTTGTATTGCATCTTATTGCCACTAGTCGTATGCTGTTCTGGCTTGTTTTGCAATTGCTGCCGTTGGCCAAGTCGCGCTGTACATATGAATTATATAACTATGAGTTGCCATATGTAGCTGCTTCACGGAAAAAATTCAATCCCAGTAGCAGTGCACCTGGCTACTGGCTGCTACTGGTGGCTATGTGGTGTAACAGGTTGCAACCTGTTGAAAAAGACGGCTGAGCGGCTGCCACGTCTTTCCGAACACACCTACGCTGAATCGCCAACAGGACAGGCCATTGGCTAAACATGCGATGAATCTTGCCGAAACAAAAAAAAATCTATAACCGTGGCATACTGTGGCAAACCTCGCAACATTTCAATCCCTGCAAAATTCACGTTCGACCTAATATGACCTAATCGGCTTCTCACCGTGCCAGTCCACCGTTCACAACGCCTTCGCGCCACCATGCGACCAACCCAAACCGACATGCAGGGGCCGAAAGGCCACTCAAGCTCCCCACCATGCTCTCACGCCGCCCTGGGCAAAGATGCGAGGGCCTTTGCATCTCCCCGGGGTTAGTTTAGCCTATGTCTGCTGGATAACCCACCACTCATCCCTAAACCTCCGAATTCCTACTGGGTTCCACCACCCTCGCCTGTGGGGTGTTCGTTCCAAGCCTCAAGGTTCGATGCGTACCTCAACAAGCTGGTGCACACACCAGAACGTCCCTCAACAAGTCTTTAGAAGGCATCCTCGCACTCCGATGAAGTTTTGACGGCGCTTTTCAAGTTGCCCACGCTGCCTTTTCTTTCTCCAAGTCCGACGGGTTTCTGCGATTCTGCGCGCGGAAATGTTATGCAGCACGCCTTCGGCTCTTGCCGGCTACGGCGCGAACAGTCAGAATCATGATCGAAATAGGATTATGTGGCGGGTAGCCACGCCTATGTCACAGCCAAAAAGGGCCAAGGTAAGTGGTGAAAGGAGGGCTACACAATATGTATGTATGGATCCGGCTGCGCCCTACTTGCAAAGCACTAAACAGGTAGTTTTCACAAACCATTGCCAGGACAGCACTTGCTCCAACTACGCTTGGGTGCCCTGCTTCAAACGCCACGCGCACATGCGCTGTCCGTATGGGGCGGTTTTCTCCTCCATCTTTGGCTTTGCCGGAAAGCTCAAGCTCCTACTTGCGGCCATGTGTTCTGTCAGCATCTTGAGGCACCACCACAACATGATGCCCTGCACAAACACCAAGATGCCAAAGGCAAAAGCTAAGTCTGTGAAGATCCAGCCGAATCCCCACTTCTCTGCATTCTCCACATTAAAATGATCATGTCGAATCTCCCCTGCACCCTGCAAAAAGGTGAGCAAAGCAAATCATGGTCAGCCAGCATGTAAGCTAAACAGCCTGCTAGCTGGTGCCAAGCAAATCCAGGTATCCTCTGGCCACAAAAACCCAAGCTGCCCAGCCCTCTTCTTTTCCACTGAAGCTCTTGGGCTTCCCAACCGCCCTCGTGTTGATCAGCCCGGTGCCCCTTGCCTGCTGCGCTGGTGGTTGGGTTTGTTGCGGCTGTCCTCCTGCCATCTGCAAGCCATTGGTGAGGGTGAATGCAGCAGCTGGAGTCGGCGGCGCATCCTCAGATGCCATGGGCGCTGCTTCCCACCCCCATCGATGGGGATTGATGCCGTGCTCCCCGCCACTCTTTGTGGACTTACTTACGGGGCATCCTCCACGCAGGCTCCGCTACCATGCAGCGGGCAGACGCCTTTCTCACAGCCAGAATGGTCTAGGGTAAGTGGTCAGTAGTGAATGGAATGTTATACAAGATGCATGTATCTGCTTGCTCCAAACGGTGCGTTTCGTGGCTTTCTGCCTGGGCCTCCCAACATTGTTTCCGAATTGGCCAGTGGGCTTTCAGGATCTTTCAGGTACACAATGTAAGTCCGTCCGTCTGCCTGCCTTTGTTTCCCAAGTTTTTGGTTTGACTCGGGTGCTACCCTTGTGCTGTGATGTGGTAGGTAATGGTAGTTATATTTCATCCTATTTTAGATGTCGTGTTGTGAATTATAGCGATGGCCGGGTTGGCTAGCTATTACCTCCGCAATGGATGGAACATGATGGAACTCCGAAAGGTATGTCAATGTGACACCGCGCCCATGCCGATCTACATGCCGCTGAGGTCAAGAGACAAACGGGATGAAACTGCAACTATAGGCAGGCTGAGCGAACATGCACCACAGCGAACAAACCTGGCAAGGAAGCATGCTCCATCAGAACATCCCAAAACCTGTTTTAGATTGGTTTCGGAATTCGGCCAAGGTCCGGTGGTGTTGGCTAGTCCCCCTGGCAAAGCTAGAGGCCCTAAACAGACTAGACCCCCCACGTCATGCTGCCCCAAAGTAAAAGGCAAGGCTGAGATAGGTATGGTGTCAATGTGTCAATAAACATCCTTACAACCTTTATAACTTTGTAAACTTTCAAGTTGATCTGAACGCCCTTGACACTTGACACACACAAAAAAAAAAAAAAAAACGTCCAAAAATCTATATATGGGAAGGTCAAATGAACCAGCTGGATTTTAGGATTGATAATGATTGAAACACCTCCGTGGTGCAATGTGTTGGCAAACAGCCATGTTCTGCGCAACTTTGCGAGTGATCAGGCTTGGCCGGATCACAGCATCAGGACCGTCCTCTTGCACGTCACAGCAAATTGGCGATAGGAGCCAAGAGGACATGTGAGTATATGTGAGTCTCATTTTGTGAGAGAGTACTTTAGAACACGTTCAGTCAGTTTGCCCGGATGGGCATACAAAACTTCTTTGCTGGACTGCCTCAAAAGTCCCAAATCTTGCAGCTGTCAAAGCTGGAAAGCCACCCAGCGTCTTGCTTTGCAAACACGCTGTGGCCAAACACACTTTGTCTGGCAGATGTCCGGGTGTCCGAAGGTCGCTTGATGTCCGAAGGTCACACTTCACGTCTTGTGTCACAGGTGCCCTGTCCTGTTTGGAAAGTGAAGTTCAGTTCCGAAAGCCCAAACCTTCACCACCACTGTCACCGGCACGTGAGACGATGCTCGTGGTCATGGCTCTGGCTCATATTCACATGCTGACAAATGGGTTGGCATTTTGCTTCTGCTGGTGAAGAATGTCGCGGACCTGGGCGCGCCAACGGTCTGGACAATAATATAGACAAATGAAACAACATGAAGGAGTAGCAAGCCACAGCGTGGGGCTGACTATCAACAAAAATGGAACTGCTGTCCTCGATCAACCGCCGCATATTTACGAGCACTCACAGGATCAATAACTGGAATTAGTGAAAATATGAATTATTTTTTAACCGCTACTTTCCCACCTCCATTTGTCGGGCAAAACAGCAAAACTGACATGTGTGGCAGTGAAACTGAGCACCTGAGGCAAGAGCCGCATAAGCCACGGCACTGACATCAGTGGGCTTTTCGTTCACGCGGTTCCAATTTTCCTGGCCCGTTCGCTGAGCGTGTGAAGACATGACCCTCACGTGGCCCTAAAAATATAAAGGGACCTCGATCTGATTCTTAGGTGTCCCTGGCAAACATTAACAAAGCCATTGAAGACTCTGTGCACCGAAACGGCCCCCAGATCAAGCACCTCTGTCAGATCAAGCTGATAGTCCTTAGGCATTGCATCCAGCGTGAGCAAGAGACAATAATAGCCAAGCTGTCAATTTGTGGAAACAAAATGATTTGGATTTGTGATTTATGTGCCTGGCTTTCCTCAATTCCAAATTTAAGCATTCTCGCGTGTGGCTCAACAAGGCCTGAAAGTGCTGTGGTTCTACAAGGGGCATTGCAAGGTATGTCGCTCATGTCGCACGAACCATCATGAACCCATCACATAAATTGCAGAGGCTGACAAATGTTGACCACCTTCTCACGCTCCACACTCTATTTGTTTAGGTCGACCTACCGCAACCCATCTGGTGCAAAACAGCGAGTTCATGCGAGCCTTGCACTAGACCTACTAGTCACTAGACACTGATCCTGGATCCTCTCTTGGTTTCTGCCTCCATATCCTTCCTTGCCCAGCTTCCTGATCTTTGATTAGCCGCAGCTTGGATCGCGAGAGGCACGTCTGGAAGACGAAAGGGTTTTGCCTCAAACCGAGCATGTTGTCGGAGGCAAACCATCGCTGCCGCAACAACAGAATGTGACTGATTTGTTGAAACTCAGTCTGTCGCAACAGAACATGTATGCCTTAGGAAGCCAGCAATGATCAGTGCTGCCCTAAAAACTAATTGTTAATATTTAATATCAATGCACCTTCATTATTTGCAAAGGGTCTATGCTGCGTGGTTTGCCTTCGTTGAGCTCTGGGCTGCTGCGTTGCTGTTGCTTGCCTGTGGCAACCAGAAGGAGCCTGTCCCACATCATCTCCCTCCGGGCTAAATTCGCGCCCAGAAACAATACCAGGATGAAACCCGCCAAGTTGGAGAGATCAATGGTCGTGATCTTGTGACCTCAGGATGTGCTCACAATTCCGCTGATGTGCTGAAGCTTGCCTAACAACAGCAGCAACAACTCAAAGGGACAACAGCAAGAGCAGCAACAAACCAACAACAACCAGTCGGAACATGGAAGCACACAATCTCTGAACAATACCTGAAGCAAGCCCGAGAAACAAGTTGTTGCATGACTCCTGCATACCATTGGCTGTCTCTGTTTGAATACTGTTGACTGTTGAGTCAATAAACAGGGACTGACAAACATGAAGCTGCGGGGTTGTCTTGGTAGCTGATAAAACGGACACACGGTGACATGGCACCTATCACACAAAATCTCAAAGTGCAAAAGAGAACAAAAGAGTGCAGCTCCTGGAGCTCTGACAACTCCGGTTGGTTGGCACAATCACCCGTCTACATTCATCTATGAGGTTCTAACATGTAGGGTGGGGACTTTCCGGCTTTTGCATCCATGAGGGCAGCACTTTCTCTCTCCTTCTCTGGTGAGGGCGCCCAGAGGGTGAGGCGCCACCATTCGGTGCACGAGGAGTCCAACGGTTCTGAAAGGGGATATTGGCCTTGGGTCTTTCCCACCAGTAACCGTGGATTTTCCGCTCAGTAAAGGCCTGGTTCAAAACTAGTGACAACTGTTTACTGACTGGTAGTATGATAAACCCAATATACCACAACTGATCTAGCGCATGATTTGTACACGAGGCCGAGGCCCGCACACCTAAACAATTAATTGAAACTCCTCAAGCACGACACACTCAGTTCTTAAATGAAACATCAAGTGGGCCATAGTGGGCCTAAGTGGGCAAGCCATGGCAAGCCTAAGCACCAAGCACGAGCCTGAACATGCACCATCCAATTGACTTTGACTGCTTGCCGCCTGCGCACTTCGCACTTGGGTGCCCCTACTGAAAGAGCTAGCCCAGGTTGCTTCGATCAGGGACACCAGCACATCCAAAAGGCCAGGCACCTCGGTCTTGACGTCCAGTTGGAGCGCCTCCACCCCTTTCTGTCTGTCGGAGGTCAGTTAGGTGGGTCGTCTCAAAAGGCCTGTCATTTTCGTTGTCTGCACCCAAAAAACACAGAAAATCGGGTCTTCATCCATTTCCATAACTGAATCCATTTGTCCAGGGACAACGCTTTCCACTCTTTCCACCCGCCGAGACTCGCTCACATGTGGGTTCTTCTTCGCATTTTCCAAGCAAAGTGGGAGGAACCTGGCAGCCAGGAGGCAGTGACAGCGCAAACGGTGCTTCCTCAAAAAGAAGAATAGCGCATGTCGCAAGATTGCTATCACCAGGCGACCAACTCCAGGTCCACTCGAAGCGAGCTAATGCGTTTTATTCTGTGCAGCTCCTAGGCCACCAGAACCGGACCACCCGTTTCTGTTCAGATCAAAGCTGATGACAGCGGCACTCAAAGACGATGGCCGAGGATTTGATGCCACTTGGAAGGAAATGGCTTGTTAGCACATTTCGTTGATGCTCATCCAACCTGTGCAATTGCTGGGGCAAACAAATTAAAACTTGGTTGAACTTACTGTAAACTCAGATAGGCTCAGGCCGTATACCATGCACGATACAAATTCACACAATGACCTGGCTGACTTGACAAGCCGCAAGGATCTTGCAATCTTACATCCACCGTGTTTCATGTCCAAGGTCATGTCCAAGGGACTCATGATAAGCTTTTTGAAGCTCATCATAGTCGTGCCCATTACGCGCACGGCATAGGCAAGCAAGACGCAGAATCGCCAAGTCCTGGCTTGTTCCTTGGGCCCGCAGGAGTCACAGCAAAGTGCTTGGCACAACCATCAGCTTTGCCAAATCCTCTCTGATCGATCTGGACGTCTGGATGGAAAACTCCATATGGATTAGCAAAGCTGGTGTACAAGCATAATATATGAGGTTGCTGAGACCGTCATCTGTTTGGGCCTACAATCGCCGTTTCGCTTCACTAAGCTTATCCAAGACACGAGCAACACGCTTCAAGAGAGTGCCGCGCTGGTAGATGTACGTCCTCAGGACAGCTCAAACTGCCCAGACTCTCTTGGGGTCATAGAGTTTGGAAGCTTCACGTTCTTCTCAGAACCATTGCTATACTATTACTGAGCCTTTGCGTCAATGGGAGTCCACAACAGGGAATGCATTTTGGCTTTGGATCGGTGGCCCGCAAAGCTCCTCGCTACATGCATGGGCAGGCTCCATGGGCAAGTATGGGGCCCTCTTGAATGGCTGCGATGCCATCTGAATCTATTTGGACAGCACTTGACAAGTTGACAAGACACCCAGACACAGGGCGAAGTCTGTTAAAAAGAAACGAGCATTGTAATGGTAAAATATGATATATATATATGCATCGAACATCTAGCAGGTCTCATGGAATTGTCTGGCCTTTCGTTACCAAACACTCAACATGGTCAGCCTTTATGGACCTCTGCTGGCACTACTGACAATTGACACCATTCTGACCAGGGAAGATCTCTTCTCCCAACCGACGGCACCAGCAGCGGTGTGCGCACTACTCAGTAGCAGCATTTCGAGAACATGACTCTACAGCACACAAGGCATGACAAACCGAAACCAAAGCAAAGCATCGATGAACACACTCATACATGTCAAAAAAGACATAAGAAACTTACTGCAAGTGTAGTGTAGGAAAACAAACACTTTGTATAAGAAAAAACAGCGACCAGCAGGCCGGCAGGTTGTAGAATATACCTCTAGGACTCCAAACCAACGCTCAAGTCTTCCAGAGCACACAGTGACACAGCCAGCACCTGCATTTGGGCTCTTTCATGCACAGGTTAGGACAGGTGGCGACAGGTGTGGCTGACTCCCGACATATGCTGCTATGCAAAACCCCTGGCTGAGCATGCTCTGTGCAGGCAAAGCGACCAGTACAGGAATCCAGGCTCTTTCTCCAGCACATACTGGACCTGAAACAGCATTTTGAGCACCAAGAACTAAAATGCCCAGAGCACCAATTCAGATTGGCAGAAAAGCTGGTTGCAATCTGGTAATTCTATGTAATTCTGGTCTTGGGCGCACTTTGACAGTTTGACCGGTCTGCTCCTGGAACCTTCTTCGACACCATCTCTTGAACTTTGGTGCTGCTTACCACCAACCGTGATGTCTTTGAGATTCCACTTGCATAAACGCCTGTGCCGACGCCGTAATTTCATATGCCGTAGTTATATATAAACACCGTTTTTCCTACCTGTAACCACCTAAGACTCAAGTGGCTGTGCTCAAACCCAAGTAGATGTTCTTGGCGTTGGAATGGGTCATGAAGAGGGAGCCATGGCCTCCTTGAAGCGCACCTCGCTCCGACGCACGGGACCGGCGAGGTGTTCACGGTGAAAGCTTGCGCAGGACGGAAGTCAGATGTAGGCCAGATGCGCGCGTGAATGTTCCAACTAACGTCCACGCGTTGGACAATGCATGATCATCCAACTTCCACACATTATAAATGCATGATCCTTTTCATTCCTTTTCCCTCGCTTTCCTCTTTGTCTCTGGCTTATATGTAGACGTGGCACTTGCACCAAGCAAAAGCGGAGGTGGTTGGTAGCCACCAAAGGTATCTTTTGAAGAAAAGATATCGTTGCTGGTCAAGACACTTAGAAAGCCCAGAAGAAACACCACATAGAACTTCAAAATGACTGCACCGCCGTTTTCGTCCAGGAAATGCCGCCTCCAACGACAAGATCCAACGATCGATGTCGGAGACGTCGTCGCACAAAGACGCTTCAAATCGACAACAACCACGGAAAACACACGGTTTTGCCCACTGTAGACGCTGAACTCAGGCAATCACAGAACTTGGTGTGGCTCGTGTTGCGACGCTGATGTCTACTTCAGACCAGGGTCAATTGCATCAGGTTTGCCGGCACGTTTTCGCCCTGGAGCATCTGTGGGAAGCTGAAGCCGCGCTGCAGCTGCATGGATTTCACCCTCAGTTGCTGATGATTCGTGACAACTACACTGAGTACACCAACCTCATACGAAGTAATCAAACATCCTCTTCAGGAAAATCCTTTCTGCCAACAATCTAAAGCACTCAGACTTTTCAATGCACGGCCAAACCTTTGATTCCTAAAGCCGGGCTAATCGGTGCAGTGACTTGTGAAATTCAATTCAAGACTGTCAGCCTTATGCTAAATCTCCGCTCTATAGTCTGCCACACGCCAACTGCTTCTGAGCAACTTTGCATTGAGATACTTGAATCAGAATCGTATTTTGAGGTGATGAAAGGCGTGAAGGCCTACATACGTCTACATTCACATGTAGAAATCATATGAAATAACTGATTACTTTGAATCTCTCCAGATCCCCGTCTCTGAGTCTCTCCCGTAGTTCCACTCCCTGAGTCCCTTGGGTCATGTCTACAAAGGCACACCATGGACTGGCCGGACGGGCTTAGACCTCAGCTCCACGCCGGAGAAAACACAGAGATGTCGCTGTGCCGAGATGTCGTTGGGTGATTTTTGTGGCCAAGTAGTTCGGAACGACGCACAACATGTGATGTATTAAAAAAAACCCTATACATTTTGTATGACCACTTTCAGCCTTATCGTTTTTTTTTAACTCTTTATCGTTTTTCAATGTTTGGAACTCAGTATACAGTCTCTTGTCGTTTCCCAGCTAACCACACATGTCCCTGCCTCCACTGCAAAAAAGTCGGTGTCTGTTAATACATACATACAACATATTCTCAAGAATGATTCACATGGGTGCTGTTGACCTGTCGGCCTAACATCCACTGAATTAGAATCCATGCATGTACATGCAACTATACTTACCCATATGGATCAGCAAATGTCTACCCATGTCCCAGCGATGCTCAAGGAACCAAAAAAGAAATCACTCCTGAATGCTTGTATTACACGAAAACCTTGACATGAAACACTCTTGTCAAAAAGAATGCACCTGAAATCAATAACTGGATTTGACAGCTATTTGCTTCAAGAACTGAAGGCATTTGAATTTCCAATGCTTCTATTCTCATGTACTGTACTGCATGTATTACATGAGTGTTATCGTTTTTTTTAACTCTTTATCGTTTTACAATGAATCAGCCATGGTTTGCTATAACGGGACCACTGTTTACATTTCTCCTAGGTCCCGGGTTTTTTTAAAACATCATGTTTTGTTCCAAAATGTTAGACTGGTAACTGCTCTGTCTACCTGGAGCATCTTGGAGCATCGATTCTCTTGCAATTCCAGCGTGCTCTGCTCACATACCCCACCTTTGCCTTGCATGGTTTAGGGCTTGCAGCGGGTGCAAATCATCAGAGCGCGCCAACATGATCTGCACTTGCACCTTAAACCTGGCAGTGCACCTTAAGTCCCTAACCATACAATCTTCCTATTTGCTGACTGATCATGAAGTCTTCCCCTCGGCGTGGCTTCAAGGATTCAGCTCCACCCTGCAGCCCATGGACGCTCGAAGGATGGAACCATGTTGGTGTAGTTGTTCTGGGCGCGAAGCAGTCAAAAGCGGCGAACCGAGGGCGTTGTGCGGTTTTCTGTGGCAGCTGATGATCTGCATGTATAATCATGATTCATGCAAAATACATGGATGTGTCGGATGACTAGCACGCTTTCTGAGCGACAGATTCTGCATGGCTTGTGGTGCATGCTCGTGGTTTTGACGAGTAGATGGAACAAATTCCAGAAGGATCCGAAGGTAAATCATGGATGCAATCTGAAAAGTGTGTAAAGCTTTGTCCCATGTACTTCTTGGAACCTGTTGCCGGATTGTGGACACTTGCATTCTCAATGAAAGAATTCGTTTGCGGCATGTGATTCGTCTATGATAGAGTCTATGGTCTGTAGTTCCAACCACCTGGTCGTCTATGATAGAGTCTATGGCTCAGATATCGGCGACCTTGCCTGGTTTGGGTGACCCAGTGTGGATGTTTTGACGAAAAGTCTGGTTCCATCATGTTCCATCACCCACCACCCACCACTGGTGGTCACGGAGGACCCACTTCTTCCGCCGTGGGGCCAGGATGGCGAGAAGCGCCTCTTCGGGCTTTTGACTCTCTGGAGGCAGTTGCCGTGTCACCGCCCTGGCGAAGAAGGTTAGAGATCTGAGAAGTTGCAGAGTGAAACTTTGAGTCTGCAAAATGTAGTGCTCCCCTCTGTGCCATGCAAGTTTCTACGCAACTTCAGCTACAAGGAAGTGACGCGTGACATGCAGAAGTCTTAGATAGATGCGTGGAAATCGCGGTGGCCTTTGCAAATGGATTGCAAGCATTTCCGGAGTGAACATTTCTCCAGGAGCTTTTATGTTCCAAACCACGCTCATGGAGTGAAACAAGCATCATCAACCTCAAGGTTGGAGGCATGTTACTTAACTGCAAGAACCGTTGGAATCCGCACCCGAAACACCCCCCTGAAAAGTGCTGCTGAGGGAGGAAAGCAAGCGTCAGTGATGTCATTTTCCTGAAGAATCTGCGCTGATGATATGTGGTGGTCTCCTACATTGTTTGGGAGCCACACTGGGATTGGCTTCCATGTTGGGTATGACGTGTTACGTGGACGTCGGAAAGGTCGGCCGCCTGCATTTGCCAATGCTTCGCACTGCCAGCAGGAAGAAGGCCGCTTCCAGCATGTCCTCACAAAAGCCACTGGAATGCAGCTACATTGGAAGAGGGGAAGTATGTCGCCGTGGGCCGTGTGCCGCCCAAATCTCGATGCTGGCTCACCAGTAGGTGAAAAGCATCCTTTCCACTTCCGACGGTGCAATAATGCAGTGCAGGTCTCCGATCTAGCTGTTCACTTCATCTCCAGAGTGGTGTAGTTGCGAGACTCGACGCGATATATATCTACACCACCAACCCACCCAACCCCAGAAATCACTCACCCATCTGGGCCCCCAGAGTGCCACCGTTTTTTGAGCACCCGTCGCCTCCGTGGGCGCTGCCCAATGCAGGATACTGCGGAGCTGTTCCCACTGGCTGCGGTGCAGCTTGGCCGCATCCTGCGGAGCGGACACACACAAGGGAGAATCAACCTTTAGCTCAAAGGGGCAAGCATTTCACGGCCACTTGATTGATGTACATGCCATAACTAATCTTGCCCTTGCCTCTGCATCCCTTGCTTGAGCCAGGGGCAAAAATTAAAGTACAATATATAGTTGTATTATATTATATTGTGGCATTATAGTTGGTAATTAATATATTATGGTATAATATATTATATGATTTTGTGCTACTTGCCGACATGTGGAAACAATCTTCAGTCAGTACAGGTCTTTTTTCGAGAATTTGCTGTCCATGCCTTTGGGCGGACACTTCTTACAATTACAATTATATACATCATATACAAGCCCCTCCAAGCGATCAATCAGCCCACGAATCAGCTCATGAATTCCGTTCCATGCGATGGCTCGAACCGAGCGCAAGGCTGACGGGCATCCTTTCACTCAGTCCGTGTCGCGGTTGCAAGCTACACATAAGGTTGTTGAGAACCCCCCCCCTTACTCCCGTTCATAGAGTAGGAGTCATTGATTACTACGCCGTTGAACTTCTCCCAGATGCAAAGATAACCCGAGCAATGCGTAAAGGCCAAATATCAGTGTGCATCTCTGTGTGGTGTGCTGACGGAAAGGCATGGAGACAACACGTACCCCACTTGTCGCCTGCTGCGGCTCCGTGTACGTCTCATAGTCGTCCGCCACCAAGGCTGCCAAGCAATAACAAGAACAAATGGCCTGAAGCTGGCAAAACAGGGAGTTCGATTTGAGTGGTGTGCGGCCCCATCCCGCCCCTCTAAGCATCAAAGAGTGGAACATGTGCCTTCTCCATCTCATTCTGCTGGGAGTACCTCGGTCGCTGGGGCGGGCCAGCCTAATTCGGCCTGCGCGGCCTGCACCAAGCAGTTCCACAGAATCACACTTGCTTTGATATTAGATCATCACCACGGGCTATGAAAATCATAGACCCTCATGGGTCCACTCCATAGAAGCAGTGCGATTCCCATTGCTGTGAGGTGGTGGAGAAATTCTCCATCAACACACATCCTATGATCAAACCAGTGATGTTCCATGACAACTGTTTTAACAGCCCATCCAACTGCATCACAGGCACATGTTATGCAAGCCCCGCTCTGGGTGCAGCTCCAGGAAGGCCTGGCCATGGCGGTCAGTCCAGGCCTGTGACGACGCAATCCCTGAAAGCGCCTCCTGACTCCTGGCCATGTCCTGGTGGCTTCTGGTTGCTCTCTTTTGTGGCTTATGGGTGTTGGTCTTTGGTGGCGTCCAGTGGCTGTTTTAGAGGAAGGCGCCAGGCGCAGACCCTGCCCCCCGTGAACCACGAAATCTGAAAAAAAGAAAGAGCGGACCCTTTGCATAGCCAAAGGTGAGGCGTGTATTGTGGAAATGTGCTTTTAAGTCTGCCTGTTTGATGCTAATGTTGAACCTAATGCACACAATAAATGTACTGTATGTATTGTGTATTTATGTGGTGTATATATTTATATATACTGAAAAGCAGCGCGAGTTTTTGGACATCGTTGACTTCACCCACCCTAATGTGCATGTGAGATGGCAATTCGTTGGAATGTGCGAAGCCTTTCACACAGCCTCAACTTTTGCCGTGCCTCTTGCAGGTCTTCGACGTCAAGGGCCTGCCCCTGCATGATGCTCTTCACCAGCTGACGGCTCAGATGTGGGACCTCCTCTCTTTCCTCGGCCAGGTGTTCCAACATGGGCAGTCTTCACCTTCCGGACACTTACTGTAAGACGCCACTCTGCCTTTCGAAGTGAGTTTACATTTCAATCCCACCCTTGGCCAAGACACCTGCTTTTCAGCTGCAGCTTCATGCCTAGAAAGTTGGGATGCAATACAATTATAGAATCATAGAAGAATGCAGAATTCAAGCAGCTTCGCAACTCATCACACGTGCTGACAAGCCTGCAGAAGGCCAGAATCTGATGCAATATCTGATACATATCTGCGCATTCATGTTCTTGCACGCTTGGGGGCACAAAGCATCAAGTATGTAAAATGCAATTAAAAAGCTGTAAGCCAAGCCCGCACTTGTACCAACATTAAATTGATCTCCATCCACCACTTCATCCAACACTTTGTTTGATCCCTCAAGCAGCTTTGGCCCAGTGACTGCAGGTCACTATCCAGGGGCCAATTGTGCCAAAGGTCGCCGTCCAGGGGCATTGTGCCCACCTTTGTTGTGCTTGAACATGAAACTAACAAGGAGGACAGGGAAAAAAAAACGCGCTTGTTCCCAAATGCAGGGTTCCAAAGCAAGGGTAAGTCACCTCAACTCGCCATGAATGATACTCATTGCCCCTCACTCGCCCTAATACAACTCCGAGTGCCTGTCTAAATGCAGCAACTGAGCTACAGGCTTGCGGAGGTTGTGCATCTGTGAATTGGTCTAATTATAAGTTTCGCCCCCCAGAAAGTCTCGGAACCAAATCATTAACGCTCAAACGCTAGGCTTCTTCCAGGAAGCTCACCCCACCCGGGTGGGGGTGGGGGGAAGCTTTCTGGGAAAATGCCTGAGCCCTTCTGCATCCGATCGGTCGTAGCTTCCTAGTGGCAGCTAGCAGCTTACCGACCTGGAACCCTGCTCCTCAAATCCCATCATCCTGAGCCCAAACAGGTACAGCCTCCCCCCCGGCTTATAAAAAAGATGTCTGATGTGTTTAAAGAAAATTAAGGACAAATCAAGCATAACTGTTGGCATCTGGGTCACTTCACTCCCTGAAGCCTTCGACGCTTGGCTTCGTTTGGGCGTCATCTGCTCGCTGAGAGTGTCTGCTTCCTGGCCGCATCGTGCAAACAAGCCGTGCGCAAACAGCGGAGGAACGTGACATGTCCCGAACCACAGGAAGAACCACGGTCTCCGACTCGTCCGACTTCAGCGCCCGCCCAACCCATTCAGCCTCCGGTGCTGTGGGCTTCACAGGATCAGCACCGACATCACTGCCCGAAAGGCGGACATTTTGCAGGACCTTCTCTTTGTGCAAGTGCAGGTCCTGCCAACCCCGCTCTCCAAAGCAAAGGTGTGGGCTGGAGTTGGTCCCAATGGTCTTCCGCACCAAGACCACCTAGAAAACCAATGTCAATCACTCCGGCAAGCAGGCCGTGCCCCAGGTAGTTCTAACTGATCCCGTTCGAGTTCGAGTTCAAGTTCGAGTTCGATGCGCGAGATTGCGTGGATCGAGCGAGAGGGGGGTGGACCAGTTCGAGTTCGAG
>CAXAMN010023139.1:192787-216222 GCA_963970005.1 Durusdinium trenchii | reverse complement strand
CACACAAGGGGTGAGTCAAGTTGAAATGGCAACATCCTGCTCTAAATTTTACCCCAGCAGTGCCGACAAAAGGGTTAGTCAACTTGGAATGGCAACATCCTTCTCTAAACTTTACCCTCGGGTGGCTCACCAAAGGGTGGGCCTACTTGGAAGGGCCATCAAAGGGTAGTCAACTTGGAATAGCTGCCACTTGCAGCAGCACAGGGTCTGTACCGCAACCAGCGTAGCATTGGAAGCAGCAACGCCCGTTCGTTACACCCTGGCCACTGCGTGCAGCGCAGCTTTGGAAGCTGGCCACTTGCAGCAGCACAGGGTCTCTACTGCAACCAGCGTAGGAGTCGGAAGCTCGCCGCTTGCAGCAACACACCCTCGTTAGACCCTGGCCACTGCAAGCAGCGCAGCTGTGAAAGCTGGCCACTTGCAGCAGCACAGGGTCTTTACTGCAACCAGCGCAGTGTTGAAAGCTGTCCCCTTGCAGCAACTCACGCTAGTTAGACCCTGGCCACTGCAAGCAGCGCAGCTGCGGAAGCTGGCCACTTGCAGCAGCACAGGGCCTTGACTGCAACCAGCGTAGGAGTGGGAAGCTCGCCGCTTGCAGCAACACACCCTCGTTAGACCCTGGCCACTGCAAGCAGCGCAGCTGTGGAAGCTCCCTTGCAGCAACTCACGCTCGTTAGACCCTGGCCACTGCAAGCAGCACAGCTGTGGAAGCTGGCCACTTGCAGCAGCACAGGCTCTAATTGCAAAAGCAGAATGCAAAAGCCGAAGCAGAAGCAAAAGGCAAATGCAGACGCAAAAGCAGATGCAAAAGCAGATGCAGAAGCAAAAGCAAAAAGCAACAGCAAAGGGCAAAAGCAAAAGCAGAAGCAAAAGTAGAAGCAAAAAGCAAAAGCAGAAGCAGCAGCAAAAAGCAAATGCAGAAGGAAAAGCAAAAGCAAATGCAGAAGCAAAAAGCAAAAGCAGAAGCAGATGCAAAAGCAGATGCAGAAGCAAAAGCAGAAGAAGAAGCAAAGGGCAAAAGCAAAAGCAGAAGCAGAAGCGAAAAGCAAAAGCAAAAGCAGTAAGGGAAAAAATGTGAAGCAAATCCCAGAAAAAATTGAAAAAATCACAGTAAAAAAGAAAGGGGTTTTCTTAGGATAGGGTGCACTGAACTGAAAGCGGAGCCACTCGCCAGCCTAAGAAGCCAAATCCTGAAGGGTTCAAGAGAACCTAGGGGCCTGGGGGTCTTCAAACGGAGGTAAGGCCAAAGTCTCAAGTCCGAAAGCGGCGATCAGGTCGACATGACGACGTACGCTCTTGTCTGCCAAGTGCATTAGCCCTTTACAAATCTTAAAATTGTTGCAGGTACGTCCAGCTGGCCAAGCTGGATATCCCATTTCACTGGTAGCTTCGTTGGACACAGTCCCAGTGAAATGCTGTGTCCCCCTGCTCTAAATGAAGAAAGCTCAGTGTACAATTCAAAAGAATCCCTGTGACTACAGGGGCACACACACACACACGACAGCACACATATGAGTCACACATGACGACACACGCATGAGAGCCTCCTGGCAAAATACACCACGAGGCCAAAAGCGCTTCTTCTTGAAGGTTCCGACTTGACAACCCATCACAACCCTTTCCCCATAGAATCATGCAGGACGCTCATGTCACCTCACATGGTCGAATTTCCTCTGTCCAATGTTGTTTAGCTGTTGAATACTGTTGATCATTGACCGTCCCACATTGGCCACGCAAAATGGACTTCTTAATTCGACCGCGGCTGATTCACATATATGTATATAGAGAGAGAGAGCGCGATATTGTAAAACCCGGTAACTAAGTAAGAATAAACACTTTCCTCCTGCGGTGTGAATTGCGAGACCAGCTAAATACTCCCGCTTTCCGCTAGGTCTGCACTTCAAACATGTTGCGCATGCCACGAGAATCTGCACTCTCAGGCTGACAAAGCTCCGCGTGTGCCATGATATATATCTGCGCATCAAGGGTTTACAATTGACAAAGTGCTGCGCCTGCTACTTTTGTAACATCGAGGGTAACAAAGCGCCACCTTGCCACAAAAGGAAGTGCACTTCGAGCTTCACAAACCCGACAAATGTGCACACTACAACGAGAGTGCGACTGCAAACCAGGCAAGACACAGCCCAGCCCCCCTGCGAAACGACCATGCAACAAACATAAGACTACCACCTTCTTACGAGACTGTCAACGAAGAACGACCAAGAAACAAACGCGAACATTAACCGAACCCTCTTTGCAATCACTGTAAGAACCCTCCAGTTGTCTGTGGGCAACCTGTTTCGGGAAAATATAATGTCCAAAAAGAAATGCATATGTCAAATGTATATAATGTCCCTGTGCTGGTCCTTGAACAAATGGGAGCTATACAAATCCAACCTGGCAACATTGATGGTCAATCACAGTGGCAACGAAAGCTTGTCATATTAATATGCCTATGACATACCATCGGCGGCTGCAAACAAAAAAACGAGAGGTGCCTGATTTGCAGCTGTCAAAGCAATGATCTCATTCAAAGACATTACAGCATTTCGTGCGTTACGTGCAGGTCAAGCACAGTGTTTTACTGCAGCAAGCGGCTGACAAGGTCAAAGGTGGGGTGGATTCTCATGATGTGGCCCTTTTGCCACACTGCCAACTCAGCCTTGGCAAATCAGAATGACACCTGACAGTAGAGCAGCTAATGATCAGTCTTCCAGGAAAATTGCCCAGTCGTGGGCTGCACTTCAGACCTTCAGACTTCAGAACCTCTATAGCCATGGATCGGGGCCTTCTGCTCAGTCTTCCGACGGGGTTGAAATCCAGGCGAACGTGGGGAGGTCTTTGGTCACGACATATCAAAGAATCTACGGTCATTGATTCTCCTTTGAATACTGGGGCCAAATAGAAGTTGGCCCTTCTGTAGGTCCTTGTGAATGCGAATGGTTTAAGCTTCTAACTTACAGTTGTGCAAGCTAAGCCCTGGCAAATGAACTGCCAAATCTATATATACATAAAATCGAAAACAGCCAAAAGGGTGAGACACTGGAATATTCTAGTGGCTTTTCTGTGTGGGTGGCCTCATGCCGCAGACTTTGCCAAGAAAATTCTGGGCCAATCCTGTGGCCACCTATGACAATGAATTCCTGCCTCGCAACGTCCAGCAGTGGGGAGATTAGGTCACTGTCGTAAGTGACAGGCGAATGCCGCTCGAGCTTGTAATCAGCAAAGCTCATGATGCGCATCACCAGCCTGAAGAAGCCACTCGTTGTTACAAGAACACCACTAAATGGGGGTGTACAAAATGCAAACACAAGACATCAAGGTTGCCATTTTTCTACATAGTTGGACCTGGAGTTTCAATGATGCTGGACGAGATTTATGGAGAAGTTTTACAACCAAATCAGAGGCATCTTCCATTTATGAAAGCCAATGGGCTCCGTGGGCGCTGCTCGGGAATGAAGATAGGTCCGCAGCTCCCTTCGCTTGCGGCTGCGTTCATTGTTGATGGTGCGGATCTCCTGACGAATCTACGGACCTCATCTCTGGCCCAATAGCTCTTCCATTGTGAAGTGAGCTCTCTTTAAGGTGGTTGAATGTTATTCTTTGATTGGAAGAGTTGCTTGCATAATCAATTGCATTGATGGTGAACTAAATTAGCGAGTAGTTTCGATTGCATAGGAAGGCAGGCCATATTATCTCTAAGACTTGTGAGCAATGTAAGCTTTCCGCCTCTATTTTAAGAAAAGGTATCTGGAATGTTCTGAGATGTTCTGAGGTATCCATATTCTAATTGAAATGAATATGGCAGGATGTTTCATAGTGTATGTTTTCTGCTTCGTAGTGATATCAAACATTTTGCACGGAGAAAACGCCTGAACTCTATCTATTTGGGGACCACCAGAAGAATCTTCAAGAAGTATGTATCCAGCTTGCCTCCAAACCACTTTGAGGGTGTCAAGCTAACATCAAGCTAGCACAAGAAAACCTCAAGCAATGGCCCCGAGATGCCCAAATAACATTATAATTATGACATATCAACATGGTCCTCCAACAAGAAAAACACCTCTTCCAAAGCATGCCCAAAAGACATCCCCGCTACCATCTCACACAAGGATGACCGCATGGGATCTGGTCGACCCCTCCTGCAAAGTCCCCGTGAGGATCGACAATGAGGAGCCAATGATTAGGACCGTCACCACCACCTCAGGACCCCGGATGCTCATCGCGAAGCTCATGCGACGTTCCGGACTGAAAGTGCGGCTCGTTCTTGCAGGCGATGTGGCAAAACGAGGGATGGTGTGGGATGTTGGTGCGAAGGTTCAAACATTCCAATGAATGGAACGATCAACAAATCGATGCTAATGACCGTCTGGAATCTTTATGGACGCATCATGACATAATGTAGACTTCTTGATTCATAATTAAAAAAGACCCATACGAAGAGATGTTGATTTTATCATCCAAAGCTGGACAATTGAAACGCCTGAGACGACTTCCTCACAGCCCCACCCACACGAGGACATCCGACATCCGTTGCGGCCCAGTGGCCATGAGGATAGAAACCTTAGGCTGCGAGGCCGACGGCATAAATATCTACTGCGCTACTGTATCCAAAGTGCGCACCCCAGGCATTGTTACTATTGAAGTCTGAGGAAGAAGCCAATCCTTCTGACGAAGTAAATGTATAGGCTGCACTTAGACTAAGTACAGTAGTCACTAGGAATCTCTACTTGATTTGAACTGTGGTATCGATACCTCCTCTGGTTCGTTTGGGGAAAATTCTACTGAAACCCACGGTTGCTTCGCACGAGTTGTCGCCGTTTAAAAGGAAGTTCTTGGAGCCTTTGTTGGCTCGGACCAGTTCTCGCCAAGGCGCTAGCCTCTCTTCAAAGCTCCCGCTGCCCAAAATCCTAGACTCTGGCACTGAGGGCGGCTGAACCACCCAGGACAAGGCGTGAATATATTGAACGTGACCTGCCAAAAGCAGTGCCAGCAGCATGGGAACCTGACTATGAGTCAGTGGACTCAACCATCAGCACCGAATTGGGGCTCTCTAAACCACACAACGTTGAAGACCAACGATCGATCTTGCATTCCGCAAGATAGAATGATACGTTAGCATACGTTTTGCCATGAAGACTCCGTAGGAGCCTTTCGAGTTTATTGGCACAAAAGCACTTCGCAAACCACACACCATACAAAATGGCTATATAAGCAGTAAACACACATGCTTAACAAATGTATCTGTGCAAAAAAATTGAGTCAGGCATCCTTTCTCAGCAGGTGTTGCATCAGGCAGTAGGTTGGGCGATCAGGTCTTTTTGCAGGCAATTGCTGCTTTATTGGTCTTCGTGTTTCAAGGTTGGGAATCTTGACAATCTTGACAGCAGATCGCTGTCACATCAGACATTGGCCAATGCGAAACCTCCCAAAATGAAGACACCAAAAACATCCAAAAACCATCAAACACCCTCTTTGCAATCGCAGCCAATAGCTCGCCTGCTTCTGGCCAAATCTCCGCCAAATCGATCCAGCTCTCACGGAAGCCAGACACAGCAGTGCCCACAGCCTGGTCTGCAGAGTGATGTAAGATTGAGATGATGAGCGGGCGACTGAAGTGAACACAGCATGTCTCGAGTCGGGCAATCTGCAAGGAAAGGTGAGGTGCGTGGCTCTCTAAGTCTCGCTTGCAACTGGAACTTGCAAACGATGGCTTGCTGCTTGCCATGAGCACTGCCAAAATACACTTGTAAGTGTCTTCCACAGCCTACCGCCTTTGATGAGTCCGAAGATTGACCAAGGTAGGAGAACACAAGACCGCTTGGTAGAACCACAGGAACTTCAAGCGCGCTTGCGCGGCTGGCAGACATGCTCAAGAAGTGCAAAGCGCAAATCTTGTATGAGACCCGGCTACGGCTGAATTCGACACCACCTTGACATCAGCGTTTGAGTAGTCTTCAACTGGGCTTCCGGCAAACCAGGAGCAGGCCTCACAGATCCAACATGGTCTGACCAATCCCATGTTTCACAAAAATGCACTCGATGGAAATCTCAAGACTCGCCCATTTCGTGGCTGCCAGTGCCGGTAACTCGCCGATGAACGTCTGTGGCGAGTCCAAGTCCGATTCGTGTGCCCAAACGAAGATTCGGTACGAATTCGGCAGCCAAGATACCAGCAAATGTGCAGTCAGCAAGATGGAGGCCAACATCCGACAAACATTGAAGGCCAGGATTAGCCATTGCTGGCCCAGCCCAATCACCCAATTTTCGATCATGACGTTCACCCTGCGCGACTTGACAATGCCTGGGCACCAACAACAGTAGGGGCATCTTTAGGATTCTTTGGGGGAAGTATGGGCAGGTAGGTGACTTGTTCATATGTGCTCCAAATCTTCAGTCTAGCACAGCCGGCAGCCCAAGCTACGGAGGATCCGGATGCTCCGCAGGGCGCGCAAGTAGCGGGCAGAGCGCAGCGACCGAAGATAGCCTGTCACATCCCATGGGCGTGGAAAATCGCTCTGAAGTCAGTCCACTCCAGCCAAACTCAGCATGGCATACCTCTTTTTAATCAAGCTTGGAACCCGTATATAACCCTTGACAACTTGACCTTCGACTTTAGACTCCAATTTGGGGCGATTCTGTCGAACATGTATGAACTGTGACTCACATGACATGGGATAGAAAAGCAAAGCCGAGGCCCCACCGCTCTCTGTATCATTGCTGAAGCTCGTTGTGATTGCCATGACCTGGGAGAGGTTGTCATATAACATTCATATCGGCTATCGATTGATTTCGAACAATCCCACAACTTGCGGCTGCCCATACCTCTCTTGCACCACTGAGGTTCAAACCCAATCCACAGCTACCACGCAAATGTCGAACGCCAACCAGCGGCGAAGATAGTGGCACGCGATGTTCGATCGCCGCGTAATCAAAGACCCTTGCCTGAGCGTCTTCTGTGGCGTCGGGACTTGCGGATGTCGCATTCGCGCGATTGCCATGACACCTTCTCGGGCGCCCAACACGAGGAGCGGCTCGCTCAACTCTCACACGAAAAAAAACATGTGCCAAGGATCATGTAGAAGGCCGTGTTGAAATTCAACAACAAATCCGCTGGCCAGAATAGCAAATTAAGCCAAGCAAAGACCGCCAGGAACGCCTCCTCCGATGGGATCAGACAGTAGGCACGACATGCACGTGACCCCATCTGGGAGCCGGGGGGGCGAACGAAGAAGCACACCGACAAACGAATGGCGCACGACTAGAGGGAAACGAAGTGATTGATTGAAAGCAATATGATGTAATATGATGTCAAGTCAACTTGAAGAGTTGCAGCCCATGTCACATGTTTCAGAATTGCCACATGTCTTCACCTCTTGCAAACATGGACGAGGTGTACCGCGCTCCAAGCGCTACTTGTGTGCAATGCCAGAGCGTTGATCGAACGCTCAAAAGTATCTTGCTTGATTTTGGACCCACAAGTCAGCCTCTACCGGCCATATGAATCAACTAGCTGATGCGGCTACCGGGCTACCGTCCTCTACGGTGACTGCCGGCCGCATTGGCTCCGTCTCAAACCCCCACGCCAAGCTCAATGGGAGGATGATCACATCTAGGAGAATAAGACCTGAGAAAGAAGAAAGACCTGCACCAACCGTCGGCTTGTCCACCAAGTTGAGCACAGCCCCGCTGGCAAAAGGGAGGTGACGCAACAAACCGGCGTGCGTACTTAGCAATGAAACGCAAGAGTAGACTGAACTCTGCAGCAGGACAACAATTGTAGTGGTTGCCAAATAATTAGATAGTGGCACGGTTTCCAATACGTTCTTAGTGGTGATCGTTTCTATCTATTTGGGATCTACATTCCCCATCATTACCGACCTCTGAGCTACATCTCGAAAAGCCCAGTTCGCCCGTTGCTGGCGTGTTGCAGGTGCCAACGAGGTCCCATGAAATGCGCATCCTCACGGGAAGGTCAGAACTCCATGGCTGAAATGCGTCCCGAAACAACAGAAGTACTCTTCCAGCAGTCCTGGAATGCGGCCTGACCACACCCCAGCTAGGCTGCTGGGCCTCCAGCAAGTCCAAGTCGACCCTGGCAATAGCGGCGGGCTCAGAGTAAGACCACCCAAGCGAACCTATATATGTGTGTATATATATATATATATATGTGTGTGTGTGTGGAGTTTTTATGTACAGTAGTCTCTATACCTGACAAATTAAAACGCATCGTCTTCCAAAGCCTCCTGGAAGGATCCCATGTTTGTTCCAAGTCGTCAAAGACGTTGAGTAGATTTTCTCATATTTCAATAACATGTCAAAGCTCAGTTCGCCCAGAGTGTGTGTGCCTGCTTGATCTTGACATAGGCGTTATCACAAAGTCTCTCGAAAGCTCATTGACAACACCACCTACAAGCTGGAGCCGCAAAGGTATATCATGGAACCTGCCAAAACTGAGGCAACCTGTGACCTGACTCTCCTCTACAAACCAGTGGTTGACTCATCTTCATCTCTTCATTCCACTCCTTTAGGAATTGTGCGGCTTGTCCCTTGCACAATGTTTTGTCCTGGGTGGTGACTGCGACAGAACCACCGAGCTCTTGCTTTCATGCCAACGAGACGATCCATAAAGCTGCATGCATTTGCTGCAAACGCACTACCAGTAGTGAGCTCAAGCAGGGTAGGCTCGATGCTGGCCTGATCGCATAGAAAGCTCCATGAAATGTGGACTTAGCTGCCTGGGCTGTGAAGGGCACTCGACGAGAAAATCTAAACCCCCTCATGTGAGACACCTCAGACTCAGTGACTCAGTCGCCTCATCCACTGACCCACCAACCCATCCATCAGCTGAACCCAAGCAGCAAATTCAGCTGCTCGCTGTTTTCCGTCTCGTGCAGGATTGCCTCAGACCCACCAGATAGATATATATATTATATATATATATATTTTTTTATATATGTTCTCTCTCTCTCTCTCGGGGTCACTGTAGGGTAGTCCGGCCAAATCCGACCAGTCCTGCCCATGTCACTTTTCACCGGGAAAAAAACATGGACCAGCTGGACGAGCTCAACCTGCAAAGCATGCATGAGCCTGCAAAGCGAGGCACCTCGCGGCCGTTCGCGAACCTGGATACCTGGCCGTCCTGTGTTCCACGGTTCCTACACCTCTTGCGACCCCAGGTGCGGCATGCTGCTTGGCACGGATGGTCATCTCAGGCTTGATGGTTCCGGGCCAGTCTCGCATCACTTGTTCCATCACAGCCGGAGGTTCTTGCTGAAATATATCCACACTTGTGGTTGCAGCCTGGTGCACCAGGCTGCAAGGAGAAAACTGTTCAAGAGCGATGATTGCAACGCTCTTCCGTTCCTTCCCCCTCATAAGAATAGGAGCAACCCCATGCCTAGTACCAATGACACCTCTCTTCGATTCTCGTGCAGAACTCTACCACGCACCTCCTCTATCTGCTCTGGCTTGTCATCTGGCCCATCCAACTCTCGCACCTTCCAGGGGGTGGTCGGCGTGGTGTTGACCCGTAGGTGGTTGCTCTGCAAGAAGGCAACGACACCAGAACATCCGACACATTCTCTAAATAGAGTCAAAAAGAAGATTGGATGAGATCCGTCATTGTCAGCTTCGAGAATGATTTCTTCCTGCTTCTACGGAAAGTGCAATTGATCACTGACACAGACAGAGGTGACATAGACAAAGATGTCCTTCATCAAAAGGAACCCTGTCATAAACTTAAATGGCAGCTCGAAGTTCCATGTCTCGAAGTTTCGTCTGGGGCCTGTTGTTCTCACACTCAGGTTGGCAAAGCATTGTATATGGATTCATATGAATATTTCGATGTCGGAGACGGTGCCAGGGTCTGGTTCACGGAAACAAGGGGCCCAATGTCGAAGGTCGAAGGTGTTGCGAGAGTTTGGGACCAGTAGCAAGGTGCCTTACTACCAGTAACTGGTAGCAAGGAATTGCTCAGGATATGCAGTAGTTCGTCCATCGGTCGTCCGCCCACGCGCCCACACGAACGTGGTCCCTTGATTCCGTTGCTTCGGCCGCGAAAAACGCCGCACCTGTGTGCGCACCTCTTGGATTGCTTTGTGGAGCTCCTCCTCCAAGCGCTGAAGGCCTCGGAAGAAAAGGGAGTACCGTTATATACAGTATAGGATGCTATAATATGTAAGCAATCGTTTTCAGCGACATCCAACTAAGCGGACTGGCCCGATGAGAAAACAAGAAACGTCGTGAGAAAACCTAGAAAACCGGGAACTATATAAGTGACAAGGGGGGCCAAGCACTCACTTGCGCACTTCAAGCACTGAACCTCACTGAACACTCACTCGCATTTTCAGAGGGGAAAAGGTGAAAGGAGATTCAACCACCAAACATTCTACTGGGTGGGGCCCATGGGGTGGGGGGAAGCGTGGCCTGAAGAATAGAACGCGGACCCAACCAACAGGCAATCTACAACCACCGGACACTGCCAAGAATGTTGGGTGATAAGAGTGTCTCCGAAACCCCAAGGAGCACCCTTGCGTGAGCAAAACCACCAGGAAGAGTGGGTAAGGAAAGAGCCTGATGAAAGGAGAAGGCACAGCTGCATCTCATTCAACACCACCCGGTCATCTGGCCCACCGGCCCATGGCTAACCTCAACCTTGCACCACCAAACACACAAGTCACACGTACGGTTTGAGTCACTCTTTGATGAAAAACATGCAATGGGACAAGCAACCCCCGTTGGCCGCGATGCCAGAGGAAAACGTTCTGTCAACAACGCACATTATACCAGCATAGACTCCAAACAGTGTCAGCACTTTTGGGGGGCATCGGCGCCAACTCCTGAATTCCAATGTTGGTGGAAACGCCTGCAAGTATACTTTTCTATAGCCTCCAGCTGTTTGGGAGTTGCACCTAAACAATAAATATATAAATGTCTGAGAACACTAGTTCCTGATGCCCGTGTCACATGTGCACAAAACGATGGGGTATCGGACATGATATATGTCATGAGAAAATCCGCGGGTGATAATATCACATTTCAACCGCTGTATCACTGTTGCATTCATAGCCACAGGAAAACATACCCAAACAAGGCGGTGGAGAAAGAAAAGGCGGCATGGCCAAGCAAGGGGCAAGGTCCGGACAAGGCGATGATAAAAGTGCCGACAACGTGGACAAGCAGGAGAGGCAGACCTGGACAAAGTACAGAAGGAGGACACAGGGTTTGCAACCGTGGCAGTGGCACAAGGACAGCAGGAGGACAGCAGGAGGACAGCAGGAGGACACCAGGAGGACCAGAGAAGGACACAGGGTTAGCCAGCGTGGCCAGAGGACGGCAGCAGCAGGAGGAGAACTGGAGGACAAGAGACAAGAAGAGGACAATGGGAGGACCAGCGCGGCCAGAGGACAAGAGGAGGACAAGACCTGGACACAGAGCCCGGACACAGAGTTCAGGGGCGCGGCCAGCCACTTTGGCTAGCGCTTTCTTCCTGAGAACCCCAGCAGTAAACTGTTGGGGGGGGAAATCAACAATCAGGTCATGGCGATTGACCCCACAATCTTTAGGACATTCCAGGTGGGGAAAGCCATTCTCTGTCTTCCTTCGAGCGGCTCTCCAGCAGCTTGGCCATCAAAGCTGCGTCAAAGAGCCAACAGAAATGGATTGGGCCTCCTGAGGCCCCTGAGGCCTTCTACAGTAATTAGATGTCTGGGAAGCATAATTATGTATATAGGTGTGTAACGTGCATCCTTGACAGTAAAAAAACACTCGACTCTTCAGCGCATGTCTTGTTCACTCAGTGCGGGGACGGACTCTAGGCCTCTAGGCGCTGCGGGTGGCTGGCGTTCGATACTGACATATATACTTACCGACGTTCCGATGATCCCACCTTGAGCCGAGCTCACGCGCACGGAAACTCAAGCTGAGCACTCCAGTCATGTCAGGTGCAGACTTTCGCGATCACCGTGGATATTGCATTATTGGTGTCAAGTTGCCCCTTTCTCCATGAGCTTGGCTGCTGATCCAACAAGCGCACAGGTGGTGAAACAGAATGAAATTAGGAGTGGTTCTCACCGCCTCTGTTGCTTCTGGTTGCCCTCGACAAACTTAGTTACGAGGAATAGAATAACCATTTATGGTGGTGTGCCTTATCCAGCAGAGGAGAAGCTCCAAAGCTGCTGTGTAAAGTCATGATCATGGAATCAAGCTCTCAAAGGACATAAAACTCAAAGGACGATGAATCTTCTCGAGCCGAACAAACATCCATCCTGTATGCGGGCCTGATGCCGCCTCCACAAGAATTCCAGCAATCTGCGCAACACTGCCACCAAGTCTGACACAAATCATGCGTTCACAGTGATATCATGTGATATATATATATCCAAATCAAACGGTTTGGCTCTCTTGTGAAATTCTGCGCCATCACTGAGAAGTCGAGGGCACCAACCGCTCGCCGCTTTAGCCAGTTCAAAAAATTGGAGTTCTACATGGCCCTCGCTCCCAGGAAGTCAACGTCGTTGGGTCCGCAAGAAGCGTTGAAATGGATTCGGGGTGGGAGATTCCAGTGTCCTTTTGGGAAATCCTCCCTCAGAGGGAACCCAGCAGTCCTACACCGAATCCCCAAGCAAATGGATTGCAAATGGGAGGCTCGACTAGTGGCGAATCAAGCGGTGGGGAGAATTAGTCCCTCCCAACTTTCCGACCTGAAGAAGCCACGTAGTGATCTACCTTGGATAACCAAACAAGATCATCTGGAGCATTCCTCCCTAAGGAAGCAGGGCCAAGTTGTGAGAAGTCAAAAATCCATCGATTTCGAGATGGCAACCGAAGACCCGGGGTCGTGTTGCACGGAACCCGAGTTCGGTGTGCAGCATCTCCCCTGTTGTCGTGTCCCGAACGTGGGGGGCAGCACGTCGTGTCCCGAGTGTCGGAGTGATCGACCTTGGATCAACCTTGGATCTTGGACCTCCCATCGACCAAATGATACCAAATTATGCAAGTGTTAGAATCACTTATATACTTGTTTTAAGGATTCGGTGAACATCTGCAAAATAAAAAAAGAGACCAAACCAAACAAGAAGCAAAGGACACGTGACATGTGCCACCTTAGCCAAGACCTCTTTGGCCTGAATAGTGGCTAGGCCATGGAAGGCCTGACTTCTGTTGCTTAGGAGCAAAACACCAAACCAACATCCTGTGGAGTGTAATCCACTTGACTCCGGCGAAACCAGGAATGGGCACAAATTGCTGCGATGAGAATCGGTGCTATATTGTTCTTTCCGATGATTGATCATGCCCATCAACTTATTAAGTCGACCCAACACTCAGTTCTCATAGACAGCCCCAAAAAACTGCCAAAAAAAGGGGCGCGCCCGGAAGCCAATGCTTATTGTGAAGAATCAGAGTCCATGCCCTTCGCTCAAAAGATCTCACTCTCCACGAACTGCAAGTCCAATGGCACTCCCATAGCTGTATTTCCGTTCTCCTGACACAGTGGACAGTTTGACCATCCTCCACAGTGCAGG
The DNA here is from genome assembly GCA_963970005.1 of Durusdinium trenchii. Classification (NCBI taxonomy): domain Eukaryota; class Dinophyceae; order Suessiales; family Symbiodiniaceae; genus Durusdinium; species Durusdinium trenchii. The sequence goes on along the minus strand of CAXAMN010023139.1, from coordinate 202,696 downwards.
TCATATGATTAGTTCAAGAATGTTCAACATAGCTGTAGTGGAGTTCAAGAATGATTACTATATATATATATATAATTCTGATGATTATAGATATTATAGATCAAGAATGTTCTTATGATATATTACTATAGTTCAAGAATGATTATTAGTTCAAGAATGGTGAATAAATATTTTCTCGTTGAGTTCCTGCTCCAAAAAATTGGCAGTGCATGGCTGTCCCGCTTAAAGGGTGTCCCTGCGCACACCTGCCTTCTCTTGCTTGTGGTGCTTCACCAGATCCCGGACGGAATTTGCCAGCATGATGACATCTGTGTGGGGTTCCCGAACCTGAGGACATGCACCCGGGTCAACAGGTCACAATTGTTGGTGATCATGTCTGGCCCATCATCCCGCCACACTCAGCTTCCTGCGGTCGGAACCTCCAAACCGCCTCCTTCTATGGACTAAGGGACGCCGTGATCATATCACGTCATATCTTCAAACGGTGGGATGAAGCTGAGGGGGCAGGTTGGGTTGGGCAATCTGATGAATGGAAGAACTGGATGTTAAGTTATATAAGAGTTGAGAGGACAGTGACGGTGCACATCATATTGTGGCTTTCGAAGCAAAATGGATCAAATTTGGATTGTCGTCTACCGTGTTGGGGCATTTACACCATCGCGGCGGAGCCACTGGACGATAAGGGGGTACAGGATGTTCATGGCAAGGATGTTTCGTAGATGTGCGATATGGCCTGATCCTAGCTCTATTGTGTTCCTCAGGTTTGGCTAGATTCGGGGAACCATCGTGACTGTCAGTGACAGCAACTGGATTGCATCTACCTTGCTGTGGCATGCGCATTCAACTGCGAGCTGCGCCGCACTCTCATCCCATTTCGCCACGGGGCTCGACGCCAGTTCTCCTGGGACACCTCCAAGACCAGCCGGCCGCCCTAGGCAAAGATAAGTTCAAACAAATACTGTTGAGCAAAAAGAAGATCGAGTTCACTGTACTTACGATGATTGTTACATGTAATTACACGTTGCAAGTTGATGTGTTGCAAGTGGGCTCAATGGATGATCAATTATATCAATGCCACCAGCAAGATTGTTTTCTAAAGTGGCTCACTTTATTTGCATATCAAGGCTCAATCAAACGCAACTTCGCTCGGCACAGGCAAGTCTGAAAGATGTAGCCTCAAGCAGCTGGACAACAAGGGACAGTCTCTGCCATTCTGCAGTTGTGACTTCGCACGTCATGAAATTGGATAGGGTTTGGGCACTGGTTTGGGAATGTGAGCGCGAGGAGGTACAAGGAGATACGAGATGATACGAGGAGCCACCATTAAAACATGAAAACGGATCAAATGTTGGCCCAGGGTTGAGGCAGGAAGATTGCATTTCACTCTTCTGTAGCCGCCTTGCATGGACTTTAAGTCGCTTTCTTGGAGGCATACCTGTAGCTGTGCCGCAAGGGTCTCCTATGAGATCATATTGGATGAAGGGGTGTGACGCTAGCAGCACACGTTCACTTCGGTACAAAAAGAACTGGACCGTCTCAGTTTGAACACCATCGCTAAGTTGAGTTTCCAAAAACATCTAAGGGACCAAATCCGGCCGCTCAGCCCGTCTACGCTGTAGCTGGCTGCCAGCTTCCCACTTACTTGTCTAACTTAAACCTCCTCACAGCCTACCCCCTTCCTGGGCATTTACCAACCAAAAAAAGAAAGCTTTTCATAGACTGTCAAGACTGTGGAGCTGTTTTGCACCATCAAGATGAAGGCAGCCAGGTCTGCCAGGTCGACGGACAAGGTCTGAAGCTTGCTGCCTGGAAAAAAAGGAAGTGTTTTTTCCTTCCTGAAAATTCAAAGTTCCATTCCCAACAGGAACCGTGGTTCCTTGGTCGGCCCCCGACAAAGGAACGTTCGTTCGGAGGTCATGAGTTTGGACATTTCGGCGCAAACATCAACAGGCAAGCTTCACTGAGGTCTGCTCATTGGCAGCAATGGCTGCCAGGCTGCCAGTACTTTCACTTCATTGTGCACATTGGAGCACCACCGGTCACCCCGCCTGTGTCTCGAATGGTGTTGAGCGAGCCTGAACAAGTGCGACCATCGAAACACCCTTCTGACTTGCTCGGCAAGCCTGCGTTGCAAGGTCACATTCATTTTTGCACTATCCAGTCACTACCCCTAATTATAAATGTATACCTTTTTCCCCCACGTAGTTGCCACCATACAAAACATGAAACAAGCGGGCCCATCCCTTCTGATCAATGAACGAATGACTTCAGCCTTTGCCTTCAAACTTTTCTCCACCACGGACCGCCGACCACCGAACCAGCTTGGATTTGATAAGATTTCAGGGTTGGCTGGAGTTCTTGAAGCCGTCCTGCCATCGGACTGATCGTCGCGTTTTCGGAGCATGGCTGAAATGTGAGGGCCAAGAAGCTTCTGGGCACCACAGAGGCCACTGCTTTGGGCGCTACTGCACGTACGGCAGCTAAAAGCTCCACCAGCACCTGAAAACTGGAAATGAAAGTGTTAACCGCTGCGTTGGAAGATGTAGGAAGCGTATAGGTTGAGTATATCTGTATGTATATATACACAATAAAAAAATGTATGATATAGACGGACCGTTTAACCACCATTCCGTGGTGGCACCCCCTTCAAACAACAAGAGTAATCTCAGAGAAGCTAGCAAGTCCACAGCCTGCTCAGTGTTTGGGCCGGCGGGGTTTGCCAGTTCGTTTTTCATTGATTAATATTGAAGACCCTGGGTGTTGCCTCTATCTGCACGCAGGCTCCTAGAAACCCAGTGCCAATGCCAAAAGCACCTCAACCCTTTGCGCGTACCTTGCGTTTAGAAAACCATATCTGTCCTGCAACCGCCCTGAAGCGAAGCTAGCACAAACCCGCGCTGAGTTTGAGAGAGTGTGTGCGTAGTTTGTGGACGTAGGATTCATTGTGGTATATTGTGGTCAAGCCCATCCGCGTCGTACATGGATTGCTGACATAGGCAGGATTGCGGGCCTCTTGGGCAATAGCCTGCCGGCACCGACCTGACCGATGCCTATAAGGGGGAACGCCGCTTTGGACTCACAGAACTCGGTGGGCTAAGGCTGTGGCGAGACCACTTTCCGTAGTTTCCAAGTTGACGTTTGGGCACTCTTTCTGCGGTTCCCTGCGGCTTTGTCCCAGTGCCAAAATGACAAAGTTCAGTGCCAACACGAGTGGCGAAACTTCTTCAGTGCCATGCTGGGAGGCACTCAACCAACTACCAGCACCCACCAACAACCACTGACATCGTAGGGTCCGCGGCACCCGGGCATTATTCAGCCTGCGCTGAAAGCTATTTGCCCCACCTGCCAGGCGAGGGCTGTTAGATTCTATCAGAGCTGGTTTCCTCCTCCTCCTCCTCCTTCTCGCAACCCCCTCCACACGTGCCAGATCGCAGTGGGTAGCGCCCGACCTGAACCGCGAGCGCTAGATGCAGCGGGCACCCCGGGCCTGAACCAGATAGAAAGAATGCCAGAAAAAATGTCAGCAATTATGCCAGATAGAAGGCCAGAATTCCAGATATGCCTGAATATATGCCAGATAGAATGCCAGAATATATCCAAAGATAGAATGCCAGAATATATGCCAAATAGAATGCCATAATGTATGCCAGCATATGTTCAAGATACACACTTTCTTGTTGATGTTGAAGCAATATAAGCATAACAATATTATAGCCATGGGTTATCAGCAAAGTACAATGCCATGGTGGGGGTCACTCGAAGTAAGGTATTTGCAATTTCTTGCTCTGTTTGGACAGTGAATATAAATTTTGCCAGCCCAGCAGCCATAGAGTTTCACTGATCTTCTCTCTGGCTGTGGCTGCGGTGAACGGATAAACAAAGTAAAACATAGTAAAACGACGGGATCCAGCGTTGACTCACCCAGACAAGGGATATGCTGTGAAGCTCTGCTGTGATCCACTTCTATGCCCGCGAAGGACGTAGCTCCGCCTGAGACCTTGGGGTCCAAGAGTTCCAAACTCCATGAAGACTAGCTTATATATATATATAAGTATATAACGATGGGGGAGTCAAACACCAAGGACCACAAGTTTAGGCACGCACTCATCAGTAGTTTTCCTAAGATACACCCGCCTCCGGGACCTGGCGGACACACAACTGAAAACACAAGTGCGGGACACTGGCTTGCAGGGCTGGATCCGACGCTGAAAGGTTTGCTTGTCTGCTGATGCTTGCCGAAGCCTTTTGCATTCGGCCCCTTTGGAGTGCTGCCGCCCCGTACATCCCACAAAGGGGCCTGCAGCAGCACAGGGATTGTCACGAAAGCGTTGGATTTGGCGCGCTCCAAGCACAGCGGCAGGAACCTGAGCCATCGCAAACAACAAGAAATGCCCTTGTCATTCTGTGCAAGGCCAGAAGCTATTGTTTAGGGTTCATTACACCTCACAGGTTTTCTCACCAGTTGTCAGGAACTTGGGGGTACATAACACTGTGCGGGGACTTTGTTTTACCTAACGGAAGCCGATAAACCACCCAAAAAACTAGGTAAATGAACAATACTCGTGTAGTTTGATCCAACACTTGCCAAATGTCATCTCAATAAATGCACTAATAGACCTATGTGTTGTCCAAAAATCAGAAACGCTCATGCAATTTGATCTCAAAAACAATGCTCGTTTAAATTGAGTTTAGCAAACATTACATTTATCAAATGGACGTACGTTCCAAGGAGTCCAATTGTTTATACCTTCAACTATATATACAATAGATATTTGAATTACATGATTTAATTGCATCTGTGTCTTGCAAAAAATCTCAGATTCCGAGGTGTGGACACAAATCAGAACAGTCAATCTCTTTATAACACCCGTCTTTAACAAAACTGAAAAACTTGGCGAAGGATACTTAGGAAAGCCGAGAACATATAAGCAAACCCGCTGCCAAAAATAGATGACAATGTCCATGAAGCTTAAAAGCAATTCAGTTCTCTTTGATTTATGCTTTTACTCTGAACTACTCAACTATTACGTGCCAAATGTAATGATCAAAACCCTGACAAAGGATACCCTTACTTAGGAAAGTCCCGAACATACAAGCATAAACAACTGCAAGTAACAAACATCGTTTTCCACCAAGTCCTGAAAAATACTTAAAGCCTTCATGTCACGTTCAACTCCTTTCACTTGCCTTTTGATTTGAGTCGGAGGTTTATGATTGCGGCGGGGTTTATTGTGTGGAGCTGGAGAGCCTTCGTCATTTCTTGCCTAGACTTTACGACTATTCTCTATACTCCTGGCCCATGGTAGTGTTGCTTGAAGAGCTGAGCCTTTTGTCCTTCTCGTAGCAGCCAGCAGCTTGCTGACCAGTGCATCAAGATAGACATTGGGATGAAAAAGCTTGAATTATTAGCAAACTATATACAGTATACAGGTATGTTGTAGTGATCGGATTGACTGGGTGGACTGGACATGAGTCAATGAGGTCAACCACCCCCTTCTTTGGGGATCTAAGAGCGGAGCAAATGGGCTGATGAATGCCATACCCAGAAACTCAAAGACAATGGCCTGGTTGACCACGCCATCCGCTAAAAAGTGCTGCAATAAACTGCGCTGTTCGGCACTCGTGAGCTGCTGCCAGGACTCTTGCAGCACCTGCAGGTCCTTCGGATGAGAGCAAAGGAAACATCGTGAAAGGTCGTTTCGATCATTGCAGAGGAAGGGGTCAAGGATGCTTAAGGAGAAGATCGGGATATGGAGTATATGGCATAAGCAGCCTTTGACAAGGCTCTCTGGCTCGTTCTCTGTTTCTCTTTCTTCAGGTGTTGAGTTGTAATTGGTCTGGCCCTGACGTGAAACCCCGCCAAGTCCTTGGGCTTCTGTGCCCTGCACAGGCCTAGGCACGTCTTGGATCTGGACGGTCCCCAAAGGACTGGGATGTGTTCGAACAAATGAAACCAAAGGAAGGAAGAATATGCTGCTGCATAAGGCATCATCCGGCCCCTCAAGGTTGGAAACATGTGTACCTCTTCAAAGTCAACAGCCGGCCTGAACTTCTGAGGCACAGTGGAGACACCACATACATCATGCAGCTGGAAAAGGGTGCTTCTTGGCTTGATGATTGAAGGTTGACAGGGTTGACCATTCGGTGAAGTGTAGGATGGGAGTCATGCTATGGACGCTCAACACACCAAAACTTCGAACCCCGTCCCCACAAGACTACCTCCGCAGCAACGGTGCTTTATCAAGACCTTCGTGTTGGCCGTCGCCTGGTGAGGGCCTTCTCGGTTGCTCTCCAGCAGTCTTCATGGAGCGGAGTGGTTGGAAGTTTCCTTAACATGCTATTTGCTCCTAGTAGGAGTGCCCTTGTTCCTAGTAGCTTCTTGTTCCTAGTAGCAATGCCAGGAGCTACTAGTAGTGATGCCCTTGTTCCTATTAGCTTCTTGTTCCAAGGGACAGGCCAAGCGCACCACGGCAAGATCAGCCGTATTGGATGGCTGACGGCCCAAGTCCACCGCACGGTTGTGGATGTAGGTCCAGTAAAGTGCTGTGGGTTCCTGCACCCGCCGGGCCATTCCCACCATGGGTAAGACCCTAGCTTGAATACAGGCAGAGCAAAACAATCAAAACTGCTCATGATTCATGAGATACGCCCAGGGTCATAGAGGAAGACCTGAACAAAACTGCGAAATGAAACAACTGGCTGCTGTGAAGCGACGAGAAGCGCTCGCGGTTTCCACAGCAAACCGCCACACATCGGGTCCTTCTCCAAGACCCGCATGAGGATGTGAAGCCCGGGAATCGTGGACCGGGCATTGCTGCAGTTCATAAAGCGGGAGCCATTGCCACCAGCTAGACCACTCAGGAATCCCAGCAGAAACAGTACCTGAGATCACTGGAAACCCCAACGAGCACTAGTTCAGCGGCTCTCACGTTTTGTGGCAAGTGTTGTGGCGAGTTTAGTTCACACTCCTAGCTGGCTGGCTGCTTTGCGTAAGAGCTAGATGTGCAGTTGACAAAAGAGTTGTCACCGTCCTTTCTTCTGGATGCTCCTGCAACCCAATCGATGCCCAGCCACATAGAACTTCAAAGTCTCTTCGCCTAAGTGGGTTCTTTCATGGGTCACATCACATGGAGGTCCGAGGACCCAAAAATCGGGGAGCCAACAAACGCCGAATGCGATGGATCAAAAATCGCTAAGCCGCCGCTCTTCTTCAGGATGAACTCTTTCAGTTGCAAAAGGTTGGCCGGCACCTCCACAAGTCACGAATTTTGCTAGGCACCTTGTGCACACTCACAAACTGTCTACCATTGAAGGGGGTGCCGCACGTCTGCTTCTTTGGCATGTTGGCTCCAGATCTGCTTACTGCTTTCTTGCAGGCCGCGCTCGCTCGCGATGCAAACAACAGCAACATTGCCGTCAAGAAGCGTTTTCACCCTGCAACATCTGTGCAAAGTTGAAATCCAGCTGCAGCTCAAGAGTGGATGTCCTCAAGTAGGCTTGCTAACCAGGAGTCTCCACAAAGGAGTCCCCAAAAGTTCGCTCACGAGCTTCCTGCTGCATCACAAGCACGATCCACCAGCGGCACATAACAAAACTACTATAACCTTGCCCAAGAGTTTGAGTGGCTGTGCTCGCTGTTGGTGCTGGTGCTTATTTGCATTTGGAAGGTGTGTATGCAAAAATGTCTCTGTTCCAACCAGGCAAGTCTTGACGACACCCTCCACTGAGTGTTGCCCGCGGCTCTTGAGTTCTCGCACTCCGGACTGTCAGTGGCCAAGTCTCACAAAGGCTCGGACGTGAGTTGTTAAGGCATCGCCAGAAGGTGACACAAGGGGATAGCCAGCCTCAGCCCCATGTTGAATCTCGATGCGACTTCGCGATGAATTCGGCGTTCCTTTGCATAATATCCAAACTTCAAATGCGGGTGCCCTCAGTGGATTTCATAGGATCCTGGGAGTGCTGATTCCAACCAACGATGATTCATCTATTTTCGCTTCTGCTGCTAGAGCGGTGGGGCGCAGTTGGAAGGTTTCTTAGTTTGAAACCTTCACACTGCTCGTATGACTTAAACAAGTAGCACTTGCCACTTGCTTCAGAGCCAAGTTGCGGCTTCACATGTCCGGAATGAGACAACTGCTTTGACTGGTAGAATGCAAGGTAGAGCCAGCACCCCCAAGCAACCCACGCGGTCTGCCAAGAGGCAAGGATGTACCGTACTGCTTGGTCTGGCCGCTGTGCATGGCTTGGGAGCTGTGATGTCACTGCCCTGGCGACGGCTATCACTTCCAGAATCTGCAGAATCTGGGTGGCCACGAAGTGCTTCAAACATCTTCAAAATTCTTCAAGCATGCAGTCATCCACACAGCACATGGGCAACCGCTTATTTTTATATATTGTTGTATATTACCATGTCTGTTACAAAATGAAATGTTGCTGCTCACCTCTCAACTTCTTTGCACCTTGGGCAGCTTTCTTCAGCTGCTCATTCGTTTGAACGAGCTTCCCAAAAAGCCCGTGCCTGTACTTGCCCATGGGCCGCACTGCTAGAAGCCAGATTGCTGCCATCACTTTCCTGTCGTTTGGGAACCGAAACACGTTTGAGCCGAACGGGGGGCCTGGCACAATGACTCACGACTCACAGTGGCATAAGAGGCTCTGGTCCAATGGGAGGCTTCGTGGGCTTGTGAAAAAGAAGTGGCTGGGTCCGGGTTCAAGCCTTCCACTGGACCAAGCCCCCACACAAGTGACACAAGCTGTTCACGGGACATGCACGGCCCCAAAAAATACCAACGCGAGATTCCTGCGAATTATACATACATTCACCTTTCTACAGCAAAGAGGGGCAAGTATGGACTTTCCTGTGTCCGACTTAAAGTCTATTCAATCAACGAGCAGCCAGCCAAGTTGGATCTGAAACTCTGGAATCATAATGCTTTCACATGCCAAACCCTCTCACTTTACATCACTTGCCCATCGCAGGTCTTGGATTAGCAATTTCATGCCAAGCGGCTCTGGGGTAGGCTCGGCCCAAAGAAGTACACCCTGAAGTTGCTCCCACTGAGCCATGGTCAGGCGGTTTGCTCCGCTCTGGGGGGAGGTGTAAGCCTCCCATTCAGCAACCGCAACCGCAAAAATGAATGAGACAAAACCGAACGGCTGCATAATAGCAGGCTAGTGCGTTCATCCAGCGTTAAACAAGCAGCCAGCAGATTCAAGAGCTACCCAATGTTTCTGCATGTTTCTGCAAAGGGTTGGACCTTCCACGGGGACAGCAGAACAGAAAAGAAGAAAGAGGGAGAACAATCACACGTTCAAAAGAGTTCGGATTTGTTTTGTGTTTGTCTTTTTAGGTTTAGGACATTGTTTTGCGGGCATGGCCCACCGGCGCTCGACAATGCTTTGGTACAAAGGATGCTCTCAGTTGCTGTGTTTGCAAGCGGTGTGTAGGTAGAACCGCTTGCAAATGATCTTTGGGTGGGGTTTGGTAGGTAGGGGCAGGCCGGTAAGGCGATTAGGTCTAAGTTGTGTAGTTTGCGGACATTGTGCTGCACACGAAGCGCAGCAAAAACATATGAGTTCGCTGCAACCCTCACCCCAAAAGGAGCTTCTGCTCCTTTCTTGCGTCCTTGCTTTCTTGCATGCTACTTTGCTCTTTCATCCTTCCTGCGTTATTTCCTTGCTTGCTTGCTCGCTTGCTTGCTTCCTCCCTTGCTTCCTCATCTTCCTCGCTTGCTTCCTTCTTTGCCTCCTTCCTTGCTTCTTGCCTTGCAGAACCCCCCGCCCACATAAAGAACAACAACAACACACAAAACAACCAGAGGAGCGAAGGAAGGAAGGAAGGAAGGAAGGAAGGAGGGAAGGAGGGAAGGAGGGGAAGGAGGGGAAGGAGGGGAAGGAGGGGAAGGAGGG
>CAXAMN010023139.1:167603-192777 GCA_963970005.1 Durusdinium trenchii | reverse complement strand
GGGAAGGAGGGGAAGGAGGGGAAGGAGGGGAAGGAGGGGAAGGAGGGAAGGAGGGGAAGGAGGGAAGGAACAAAGCAAGCGGAAGGAAGCAAGGAAGCAAGCAAGCCAGCCAGCCAGCAAGCAAGCAAGGAAGCAAACAAGCAAGCGAGCGAGCAAGCAAGCAAGCAAGGAAGCAAGGAAGGAAGCAAGCAAGCAAGCGGAAGGAAGCAAGGAAGCAAGCAAGCAAGCCAAAGCAAAGCAAGGCAAGGGAAGCAAGCAAGCGGAAGGAAGCAAGGAAGCAAGCAAGAAAGCAGAGAAGCACGAAGGTAGAGAAGCAGAAAGCAAGAAGAACCGTCGACAAGCAAAAAGGCAAACAAACAAAGAAGCGAAAAACAAACATGCAAAGAATCAGAGAAGCAGAACCAGGGAATACAAAAATAACAAAAGTCAAACGGTTTACAAACCTATAGATTTTCGCGCGCGCGCACACAAACACATTCACAGGAACACGTGCAAACCTTCAAGATCTCTGCAAGTTCACCTAGACTTGCAAATGTCTACAGTGAGAGCCGGCTGCAAAAAGGAAAGCTTCTCTGTCCGAACGTCTCTCTACCTGCTCCCCTGTTCATCGCACCCATGGCACCTGTCTCACCACCCGACGCCCTTGGCACCTCGTAGTCGCCTCGCGCCAAGGCCACCAAGCTCAGGATGCCGCTCTCGACCTTTTCTTGCTCTTTGAGCTCGCCGTACCTCGCTGGCGACGCTCCTCGCTGAGTTGCCGTGGGCTTCCCACCGGGCAAGTCATGCGACGGAACGCCCTCGGTGGTGAAGGATGGTCATGCGGCATGCGTGATACGGTAAGTCAAAAGACCCCCGCAAACAAATCCCCACGAACAGCATGGAACAGCCTTGTGTGAAGGCCATCAGCAGTGTCAAGCTCCACAAAGGACTTGCGCAGCTGGTCAAGGAATTCCCTTAGAGCTGGGAGCTGGAGCTGGTGCAAAGAGTTGAACCACTCCACCACTTCAAAGGGACAAAAGTCACTTTAGCACTTGGCTTATGAATTGCTCCACGCATGCACACTGAATCAAGAAACGCCCTCATAAAAGTTAAGGGGACAGTGTGTGATAGTTGAAGCAGGTCAAATCATGTCAAATCTACATCTGCCACAGGTTGCTGAATGTCTTTGCAGCTATGCACACCTGCAAAAGAGCGGTGGTTAGTATGTGCACCTGCAACAGAGAGGCGATTAGTGCTCACCAACTAGGCCCGGCCACCCTGAAAAAGGACTTGAGAGCACCACCACGCCACCCTTTCTGAGGCCATGCTGCGGTTGATTGCTCCTCAGCACTTGTTCAACAAACTCCAGGGGCGTTGACCGGTCCTCCTGCGACTGGTGAGACCGCCTCATCCACTCATCAAAACGGGTCCGTAAGTCACACCAAGGGTGTTCGGCTGATTGGTCTAACTGCCACATAAGCATTGAAAGAATCCCATCTTGCAGAAATTGATGCCACTCCCAATCCACGTGCCACTCCATTGGCCCATCACAAAGAACTCTCTCTCCTGCTCTTGCAGCTCCTTTAGGTTAATTGATCTGAGCATCTTCCCTCACAGGCAGCGGGACGGCGGGATGGAAAGTACCGAAAGCTCAAACATGGACAGCGGGGGACACCAAGCTCAGATCTTGAAGAACTTTCAAGACTGAAAGAAGTGGTCCCGCATTGGCAGAGACCCGGGTGAAAGCTGAATGCAACCATTGGGCTGAGTGAAGCACCTGCGAAAGCGTGCACTATAGAAACTTTGCAAAGGATGGGGAGGGCACTTCAAGTCCCGAAAGGCGTGCACTAGTGACGGTCACTGACGTATCAACCAAGTCCAACACTGTCCCCTTTGTCTGTCTCACTCGTGAGTTCTACCCGCGGACAACTCTTGATTGATATGCGCATCATACGTTGGAAACCAACCAAGGTGTCCACACAAAGAAAATTCCCATTCACTCAATCCAAACGAGTTCAGAAACGAGCTGCGCTCATCCACGTTCAAATCCATGTAGAACCTGTGTTGTCAAACATGCGGGGAGAACAGGGGGAGCACTTCGCTCATCTGGTCGTGCACGTGGGAAACAGCACATTTTGACTGGCTCCTGGTGGAAGTCAGCCCTCAAGGTGTCTGAGTGATTGAGAGATGCGAGTGTCACACTCATAACTCAATGAGTCATCCACTATCATCGGCTTCATAAAGGGTATATACCAGGGTTACCAGCTTGGCACAAATGGAAAACAAACACTAGGTGAAGGAGGGTGAAGGATACCAGGCAAACTGCCGCAAACATCTTGTTGGCGAGCCTTGAGACCAAACATGCACAGTGATCCATGCGGGACAGTGACTCGTCTGAGGCAAAAATGAAGAAAAAAACAAAAACACGACCGCCGAAATCTCCTGCGTCTGCGTGTCACGCAGCCAAGCAGCGAATTTGTGAAGGTCGCTTTTGAAGCACAGGCCCTCTCCATTTCCAAAGCATCGTCATGCTCCTTCCGGCTCATCGCATCGGAGTAGGCTCGGATGTACCTCACAATGGCACCGAGACTGGGCGTCTCTCAGAAGACCCGCGCGTCGTGGGCGTTCGCAATGGCATAATGGGTGAGACGAAGAACCGCCACACTATGTGGCGAGGCCATTGGCTTCCCCTCATGTTGTGCGAAACATTGCAACAAGTATGATCCACTTGCTTGTGTTGCGGTGGAATTGCTAATGCCAAGAACTGGGAAAGAGAAACAAATGCTGGGTCACAGCAGCTGACGCAGGAAAATCAAATGCGCACAGCAGTCCATGTCTTCAGCTACCAAAACTAAGTGTATGGAACATGCCGCCCTTCAAAAAGGAGCTGCTGGTTGACGGGTACAAACACAAGTTGATCATTGTCTTGCGCTGGCTGCCGAGGTGCTGGTTGGCGTATTCAATGAACATCGTGGTGCACATCGGAGAGTTTGCCCTGAGGTCTGATGCCACTGGACACATCTGCAGCTGCATTCAAAAACTAAACTGGGATGTTCCTTCTTTATCACAGATGTTCTTGAGATTGCCGAGATTGCCTGGTTTTTTTGCTAGGAGCGTGGGCTGGGTAGTTACTTCAAAGTGATTCAGTGTATTGCACGATGACAGCACGCAGCACACCCCTCATAAAATGTACTTGAGAAACCCCCTGCATCTGCACACAAATCCCCCAGTACAAGAATTCCAAAAAGGTCCGAGAAGGGCTCACCTTCGGTCCGAACCTGACGTCGTCACCAGAGCACAACGGGAGAGCACAAATAGACGCTGGTAACAAGTCCACAGCAAGTCCACATGGCTATGGTTCAAGCCTTGCTGGATGTGAAGGAAACCCAAACAAGACTGATGCCCTTGGTGGTTCACTCTTGAAACGTTCCCTCCGATTGGGTGTGGACTGATTAGTGTGGTGTCCCCAAATAAGGGGCCGGGAATGTGTGCAAAAACATGTGCTAAGTGTAAGTGCCCCATGTTGAAACCAAACCATCTGGATATCGAGATGCTCTTTTTCAAGGACAAGGCTCAGCACTGAAGCCAGCTTGGAGCCCGTCAGGACAAAGACCTCTGCAGCGGCCCCGTGCACACACAGATACGGGGCGCTCTGTCAGTCTAAACGACTCAAATACACGGTGGCAAAGTCAGATTCTTTATGATTCTTTCTGTTCCTGTCGTTTCATTTAGACCATTTTAGACCCTTCGTGTCTTTTCTTTCCCTGACTTCTTGACGCAACAAAGGTGTCCACTCCCAGACTCCACAGGCCCGGCGCCTCTCCGAAGGACTCGGCTTGCAGGGTGCAATTGTGCATCACTGCTTCCACATAAAGGGAGACCTGTTGGGCCACCGATCGACCGGATTTCGAAGCAGGTCCCGCACCGAGGTCCCGGATCCATCGGGACCCGAGCGCTTCTTCTTTACGGCCTCGGCGAAGTAGTTGTGGTTCCCACTGAAGGTTCTGCTGGCATGGGTCTCATCGTCGCCTGTGGAGAAGGGAGAAGGTGGTTCTGAAGACTCTCAGACTGGCCGCGTCTCTTGGGCACCGGGTATCTGAGAGGCAACGGCGTCACAGAACCCTTCGAAAAAGGGCCATGCAATTTGTCTTGAAAGCAATACGTGGCGACAACAAGGACCAGGCGAGGGCCCCCAAAAGGTACAGCATGACTTGGAAATCTTGGCAAGAAAGTGCGCAGGGAACGGTGGCAAGTGTGTAGTGGAACTGCTACGCTACGAACTGCTCCTGCAATAAAAACAGGGTTCTGGAGACAAAGTGGAGAATTTCTTCAAGCACAAGCATTGCCATTTGCCAGTGGCAGTGAAGAAAACCTCAAAAAGGGTGCACGCATAAATCTATACGGTATCTATCTATGTGTGTAATTATATATGAATGTGTGTGTGTGTGTGCCACCCCCTGTCTCCAAGGGTTACTTCCTACCAATTGTGCTACCAAGCAGGGGGCTCACGGGTCTGTTCCACGAAGCTCCAGGTTCAGACTAGGATATCGAAAGAGGACGCTCTTTCGACGTACCTGCGCTTAACTTTTGACCAAGCTGTTCCAATCTCTCTTGTTTGCTTCCATGGTGGTTCCACGATACCTCCCCTAAACTTTTTCCCACCGCCGACCTGCAGCCGCTGTGCCGCTGTGCGCTTTCCGCAGTCAAGTGCGAAAACCATTTTGTTGAAACACCTACACTTTCCTGGACCTTTCGCCATGCAGTTCTCTCACCTTTTTCCACTTGGGAATTGAGTTAACGGAAAACCAATGTCAGAGTGTGAACCGCTCAGCCGTCCCACTTGGGTGCTGGGTGTGATCCTCCGCAAGGAGGCGCCGTTCTCATGCCGGAAATCGTCTAACGGATTCATCGTTTTTCATCGTGAATTCTCTTAACAGGCTTAGTCTCACTACTGAATTGTCGGAATCTGGAGCCACCGGGCTTTCACGGATACCACAGCCGCCGGGCTAAAAAACGGAATTCAACCCACTTGAGGCAGGTTTCCCAAACCCCCCCCCCACCGAGTTCTACTCCCTACCTAATTAGGGCAACACAGGGAAATGGTACTCGACACACTTGTGTGTCGGTGCCTTTCCCTTTGTTGTCCCTGTTCTAGTCTTCTCTACCCGGGCGGTCTAAGACTAAAGTCCCGCTCCCTAACTATTGATTGCATTTAATTCACTTAATCAGTAATTCTAGAGTGCTAAGTATTCATACACACACACACACGGACACACACACACATGTACATACACCTCCCTGCCCCCCCCCTTTCTTTCTTGCGCTTTTGGTCGCTTCTTGGGCTTTCTCTCAGGCTTTTTATCTTGAGGCTCGTTTCCCTACCCCAGTCAAGGGCTAAGTATTCACTTTTTTCTACTCCTACCTTTCTCTCTTGCCCTCTTAGCGCTGCTCTTTCTGTGTTTCTTTTGTTTCTAAGGCTTTTTAGGTAACTATTCAGGCTCTTCGCACGAGCGCCGCAAAGCGGCACCGTGTGTGTGTGCCACCCCCTGTCTCCAAGCGGCTACTTCCTACCAATTGTACTACCAAGCAGGGGGCTCACGGGTCTGTTCCTGGCGTGAGCCAACGAAGCTCCAGGTTCAGACTAGGATATCGAAAGAGGACGCTCTTTCGACGTACCTGCGCTTAACTTTTGACCAAGCTGTTCCAATCTCTCTTGTTTGCTTCCATGGTGGTTCCACGATACCTCCCCTAAACTTTCTCCCACCGCCGACCTGCAGCCGCTGTGCCGCTGTGCGCTTTCCGCAGTCAAGTGCGAAAACCATTTTGTTGAAACACCTACACTTTCCTGGACCTTTCGCCATGCAGTTCTCTCACCTTTTTCCACTTGGGAATTGAGTTAACGGAAAACCAATGTCAGAGTGTGTGTGTGTGTGTGGATATGAGTATATATGTAAATAAACACATAAACGGCCACACATCCGCAAATCTCATCAAAGTTCAATAATGGTGACCCTACCCTTCTCACTGGCCCGAGCAGCAAGCGCAGAATCCCCAGCCATACCCGAGCCTAAGGAGAAATCCCCATGGCTAGTGATGTACATCATCTCTGCCAAAGAGCCCGCAGTGAAGACGGACTCCCCCTGTCGCCCAAAGCTGACTCGGCGTGGGTCGACCTCTTCTACCACCCAATCTATCCTTGAGTTTCAATATTTGTCTTCCCACTCGGAGTACATTTTCTGCAGTACGGGACACTGCCTTAGCATTATATATATATATATGTGTGCGTGTATAAGATATATAAGGAGTCCACCAACCAACATTGTCTTGGGATTTCGAAGCTTAGGCTAAGCCATTCGCTCAGACATGAAAATATGTGGAGCATTTCAGAAGGACAACAATTGTCTTCGAGCCTCACTATAGAACTGCTTGACAAGAGCACCGCAGAAGTCTGCGAATGTCTGCCTGGGCTTCTTAAAAGGGTCCTGCCATTTCAGGAAGCTCAAGCCATATCAATCTGCTGCAAAGTGGCGGGAAAATATTTGAGGTCAGATCGAAGAAGGGATGTTTCTGCAGATTGCCTGAGGATGTAGCGAAGCTTTTGCATGTACAGATGTATCAGCGTGTCTCTGGTAAGATGCTGTCCGATGATTTCCACATCTATGTTGGCGAAATGTTCTTGGCCATACGACTTGCACTACCACCAGGCTGGTTCAAGCTCGTTCAATACTGCAACATGTTACTATCACGTGTGAAGGTCTTGCCCTTTTTTGGCCATGGTATCCGTCGGTGACCATACTCATATATCAACACTGAGTACTGGGTGCAAAGAGGCAACACCAATGCCTGGGCATTGAACAGCTCAGAAATGATGGCCAAGTGGCCTCCGAACTGAAATGTTGCCAACTCCGCTTCCAGCATAGGCGAGATAAGACTTGTGTCATACCCAATCCTCAAGAAACGCACTTAAAAAAGCATATCGGACCCTAATATGGCCCAACCACCCTTGACTTGTTTGCCTTCAAGGCAAAGAGTAGCTGGAGTTGCAGCGGGAGGTAGTGTAGAGTTTCGTCTGTTTTCTCCAGTGTTCTTGGAAACCTTCTCAGGAAAGGCACGGGGACTGGCGCGCCATCTTGTAGTCGGCATAGCTCATAATGCGCATCAACAACCTCATGCTGCGACGCACAGGTAAGCTGGAACCGCCTGCACGAGTTGCATAAATCTAGCCACCTTTTCTTCTGAATCTTCAGGGAACCTTTCTGCGATCGGAATTCAACCCTCAACAATGAAAAGGGAGTGTATATCTATTTTGGAACTATTGTGTCTTAATGTTGTATTTTTTGTTGATAGCTTTTGCCTTTTGCGGGCTTGTGGCTTTTGGTGGCTTGTGGCTTTTGCTGGCTTCTGTTGGTTTCTGTTGACTTTCGTGGCTTCGGTTGGCTTTTTGTGGCTTGTGTTGGCTTCTGGCTTTTGTTGGCTTTTGGTGGTTTCTGTTGACTTTTGGTGGCTTCGGTCGGCTTTTGGTGGCTTGTGTCGGCCTTTGGCTTCTGTTGGCTTTGGCCTTTCATGGCTTTGGTTGGCTTGGGCTTTGACACCGTTGCACGGAACGTGATATACCCTAAATATATCAAGATATGGCATGATATGACAGTTATTCTCTTCTATTGTATCCTGGTCACTACACTCAGAATCCAAGAGTTGGCAACGATCGTGCTTGCATTGGTTGTGGCTTTTGGCAACCAAGGCTGACCATTTCAACCTTTGTTCTGCTGTGATGGGTGGATGTTACTCACTAGTCCATCATCAGAGGAATGTGAAGTCCCAGGCACAGCTGCCAGATGTAAGAAGGTATCGGTGTTATTCAGATTTTTGTCAACCTGGACCTTATCCCTGTTCCTTTTCCCTTTCTTTTTCCATTTCCATTTCCTTGCCCTTTGCTTGTCCGTTTTCTTTTTTGTTGTCCTTTTTCCTTTTGCACCTTTCCTTTGTAAAACAGCAGCCAAGAGCAAGAAACATACATAGGTTATAAAAGGAAAAATGATACGTAATTCTAAAATAAATCCGAACCTATGAAAAGGGTTCAGCACCTGTTTCGACAGATTCATACATATTCATGCCAAGCAAGTGATCCGTTGATCCTCGAGCTCCGAACATTGGAAGCTCCGTTTGTTCGGGCCACCGGCGGCCCTGTTGGTGCCACGAAACTCTGTTGGCACCGCCTTGGTCTGGAGAAAGATCCGCAGCTCCCTGCGCTTTCCTGGGATGAATGAAGATCATCGAATTCAAGATGAAGAATTTGAATTCATATCAAAAATCCAAGGCAGGAAGAATTGAAGAGTCCATGGCGGAGAAAAACGAAGAATCGAGATGACATCCAGGCACTGCTACGCTCGTTGTTTACCTGCCGGATCTCATGGAGGGTGCCAGTGAGGATGGACAGGGCTGAGCCAATCACCAAGACCTGCAGTTGGCGTCCACAAAACAAGATAACCGCCATAATATCCCCTCTTCTTTTTAGCCCGCTCCCCCTCCCTCCCTACTTATATAATTAGGCAAGGGAAAGGTAGCTAGTAGGTACAGGACGCTCCTAGGTAGGATGCAGGATAGCTCGCGCTATTGATGTGTTTCCTAGAATTTTAGGGAAACTTAACATTCTGGCGGATCCATGGATCCACCTTCACACAGTATCACCATGTATCACCACACTTCTTTAGGCCAAACCTTTTCTTGATTCCTTTATTCTTTAGACCTTTAGGCCTTTTCTCTTTCCCCTGTTTGTCGTTCTTCGTCTTTGTCTTTAGACCTTTGGACTTTGGACCCTTTTTCCACTGTTGCTGTATATATGATTTATGTATTAGACTTTGGCATCTTTCGACCTTTTCTTTAGACCTTTTCCTTATCACTACATCTCTTCCTTCACACCCCTAGTCTATTGCTGTGTGGGCATGCGTGTCTGCGTGAGCGAATAGCTGAGCTCTCGGCGGTGGTGACAAACAGCAAGAGTGAGACGGTATGCTCTGCGCCGCTGTCCTCGGCGTGCGTTCGAGTCGCTTCGGGGTGCGTGCCTTCGCTTCGGAGTGCCTATCCCTCATATCCCCCCATGCTCAACATGGCATACACGGCTGGTGCTTCCAAAAGACCCTGAGCCTCGTAACACGCGACATACCAACTGACCAACCCACTTTGATTACAACTCGACAACCCCATCTGCCAAGCGACAGCGTGCAAAGTTGGTGGCGCAGGTGGCAACAGGATCCAGCCAATCGCATGGACATATTGCACTCCGATCCCCACGTCGGTGCGATTCTCTACCCCGGCCAAAGTAATCCTTGCGTTGGCGGTGCAGCTGGAGGAAGCAGTTCAGAGTGCAGCCAAGCGCCAGTATGACCAACACTCTCTGCATCTCTCTGCTCTACTTTGCTGGTTCTCCTTCTAGACTGGGAACACTATGTGGAAAGGCTTTACAATGAAGCCGGGCAGCCAGCTTCTTCCATTGCTGCTTTCATCCACTGCCTGGGGAGATTGAGGCGGCCAAGGACGCCTGCTAGCTAAACGATCTGAGCTTGCTCGACTGTGAAGCTTCTAGAATTCTGGTGCATGCTGCATCGCATTCTACATCAAGCGGGGTCAAACCTTCCCGTATCCCTGGACGTCATTGGAGGCATCATCACAACCACAAAACCCTGGACCAGCCTGGCCAAGGCCAAACCAAATGCACGCCAAAATGTGAGCTACCATGCCGATGGCCAGCAGCATTCGCCCCACTGTAAAGGCCAAAATCAACCACTGTCGGCCCATTGATATCACCTCAGCCCGTCCCAGACTGCCCGTCCCGGCAATGCTTTGACCGACGCCATGACCTCCCCCTACGTACAGCAATCAGCAAACTCATTATTGAACAGGCTTATACAAGTGACAGGTTGAAGCATATCTCAAGAGGATCCATGCGGGCCCAACGTCAGTCCAAGAAACCCTTCTTTTGGATGCTCGATTCGGCCAGTCTGTTCGAAACGGTGGCTTTCCTCATACCCCTGGATGAGCCGAGCCAGCCGAGCGTCAAGATTCTCGATTAAAAGATTGATCTTCCCTGCTTTCAGGATTCGAAAGATCCGCATAATTCCTTAGGGAAGATGAGTGAAGACAAAAGAAAACACATATTATATACCTCTTTCCTGCACGCTACTCCAGCGTGGAACCTGATCACGGTCAACCGTCACAACACACCAGACCACCCAAAGACACTGTAGTTTCTGAATCGGGACACCCTGCCTGCAGTTTCTGAATCGGCTAGTTTCTGAATCGTATTTTCTGAATCGGAGCTAGTTTCTGAATCGTCTTCTGTTCTGAACTGAACTATATGCACTGCAAGCGTCTCAAAACACGCAGGTAGCGTGCAGAACGTAGTGACTGTAAGAACTCTTGAGACTCCTGGCGCGGACATCAATGTCCAGGGATAGATGCTCAAGGCCCTCAAAACCACACACTTTGCTCTTTGTTTTTGGCCTGTGGCCTGCCTCCTTACTTATATAATTGAGTAGGCGCCTACTTAATTAAGGGAGAAGTAAGCTTCTTGTAACTGGACTCAGGATAGCTAACGCTATTCATTTGGTTCCCAGATTCACGTTTTGCTCGCCTCTTCCACCAAGCCCAAAAAAGCTGCGGCGATGTCAACGGAGACCGTGGAAAAATCATAGACAAACCAGGTCTTCAAATAGCGACACGCAATAGCCTGGGGGTGAGCATGAGCCATTTCAAGAAAATCTGACTGATGCGTGACTCAAGCCATGTTCAATTGTGTATGTCTAAAAAACTAAGAAGTAATAGTAGTAGCAGTAGCAGTAGCAGTAGTAGTAGCAGTAGTAGCGGCAGCAGCAGCAGCAGCAGTAGTAGTAATGATTAATAACAATAAATATACATATAGACATACGTCTGTTGCAAACTACTACTAGCGCCACTGGAAATGGTGAGAATCGGGCATCCCCTTCGAGAGGGTTCTCAAAAGGGGGACGGGATCAAGGCATCGAAAGCTTTGAGAAGGCTAGGGATGAATCTGGTTACAGCTGCCTACAAGAATTCACAGGCCTCGGCTGTTTTCCCCGCATGTGTTCGGTCGCACTGTTGCCTTGCGAGATAGCTGGAGGAAGCCCTGCATGTAGAAACCAGTGCTGAAGTTCAAGTAAATGTCCTTTGAATCGATTCTCTCGCTCATTTCGCAACCGCAAATGACGCGCGAGTTGGAGACTGCACAAAGCATCAGAAAGCTGTTCCAATAGTTGCACCTATATACGCGTCAACAATAGCACGTCACAGCCGCATGCTGAGACAAGATGCAGCAGGCCAGAAGACAAATGACAAAGCTGCAAACCTGAAGAGCAAATCGGTTCAGTTCTTGGTCCAGTTTCTCTCCCCCAAACCCAGCTTGGAATGTAGTGTTCCTCTACCACTACGGTAAGTTCATCTGCAGGATATATATTCTATCTTTGTGTTGGTTTGAGGGGGGAGAGTCCTTATGAGGCAATTTGCCAGTTCCGTCGATTTGCAAGCAAAAAAATGTTGTCTGCTCATGTCACTTGAGGGGAGCAAAAACAGCTTACTGATTCGGACGCAGGTGCAGGTGCAACATCGTGCTTGAAGAAGCATTGGGCGTAGGAAATGGAGTCAATGTCAAGTTCCAGGCAATACCTGCAGCATGAGATGGTTGTCGGCGAATTTCGCAGGGCACTAAGCCATCAGAGGCTGAGGCTGGCGTGAAGCCTTCATCATTTCCAAGGGCCAGCCGGGCAAGCCGACTTGACGAGCACCGTCCGGGAAACGCCCTTCAAGATCCCCTAGCCGCCTAGCCAAGAACCGTCCGGTTTTCAGCAAAGCTCAGGAGATTCCCTCCCGCTTCGGCTGAGCACATATGCAGGTATGCGTATGTATGTATATATATATATATAGTTATAAATATATATACCCTTATAGTTGTTATTGGTAGTTTGGATGTCCTCACAGAGGTTCTCTCTCTCTCTCTTTCCCTGCTTGCTCGCTGGCCTCAGTGCCCGGGATTTTGCCTCGCCGAGGGACACATCGGAAGGACGAAGGCATCCATGTAGATGAGCCAAGCCCCAAAGAGGTCCCAAGCGATGCGGAACTTGGAATTGGGGCTGATGACACGCATGGAATCGCACCTCAGGAAGGCGGTGGCAAACATCATCAACCCATGACTCATGACACACAAGTTAGCCAATGTCCAGCACATGTGCATGCACTGGAGGCATTTCCCAGCACTCAACTGAGCGTCAACTACCCCTGAGGTGGCACTTTGACCATCAGACAATATCCGACCCTTGGTGAAACCTCTGCAGATCTCGCGAAACCATCCTGCCAAAGCCTCAGGCAAAGATGCCCGCTTTGGGCTCACATATACCTTCAGGGACAAGTGGGAGCTGCACCTACACTTGCACAGCAAGAAGCAATATTGACAGCAGCACAGCACGGCAAAGCTGAAAGAACACTTCAACGTCCAACACTCGTACCTTGGGTTGGGGGTCCACCATGGCATCAAGGTCAGGAAAAACATGATGAAGAGCTGGTAAATGAAGCGCTGCCAAAACGGTGGGGCGGCAGGCGGAGCAGCTTCTGCTGGAGCTTCCGGTGGCTCTGCATCCTCAAGCTGCACCAAACCCAAACAAAAATCAAGAATCCAGTGTGAGGAACAAGTCCTGTCTTCCGCCTGATTGACGGTTACCTCTTCTAGATTGACCCTATGAAACATGCTGAAACAACAAACATCCGAAGACTGCCGAGCATCTCTGGTAGCTGCTGTGGTGGCTTCCCTGCCTTCGTTAGTTTCAGGCTCTCTCTGTGGCTCTCTCTGCGCCTCGCTCTGTGCCTCTCTCTGTGGCTCTCTCTGCGCCTCGCTCTGTGGCTCTCTCTGTGGCTCTCTCTGCACCTCGCTCTGTGGCTCTCTCTGTGGCTCTCTCTGCGCCTCGCTCTGTGCCTCTCTCTGTGGCTCTCTCTGTGGCTGGTTCTGTGCTCTTCGTAAGGCATCCAATTGATGTTCCAAGTTGTTGTCGGCATTGCCACCGTTGCCATTGAACCACTCAATCCAACTGTCAAAGGCACCAAACAGGAAGAACAGTGCCACCACCAAGTATGCAGCCTTTCGCGGTGCAGAATCCTAACATATCCTAACTCTTGACTTTATACTTGCCCCAATTTGGTGCCAGCTTGGCCATTCATCACCCCACATCACCCCACTGTATTCACGGAAAAAGTACAGCCCTTCAGTTCAAGGTGCATACCAATGCCACCTCACCTCCATGAGGAACATCAGCAAAGCAATCTTGAAAAGCATACTGAAGCGTTGCCTCAACATCGGCTGCTGCTGATTTTCCAGGTGATGTCGAAGCTCAGGTTGCGGTGCAGCTTGGCCGCCTGCTTGGCCAGCTCTGGCTCCTCCTTGGGTTAGCGCAGCAATCATCCAATACTCTCTGATGAAAAGGATGCAGTTCCCTGCAAAAATGATGTACCAGTCCAACTCAAAGAGCCGCAACACAAAGCTCAAAACCTTAGACGGTATGGAAAAGAAAAGCGCCCGGGAGTCTCTTGGAATCGGTTCCATAAAACCCCTCCTCCAACAAAAATTCTGAAAAGGCCACAATTTGTTCCCAGTTCCAACGAAGGAATTATGTTATGTTGCAACATACTTCTGTCTCAAAATTCCTGGTCACCCACATATACCCTTCAAATCAGAAAACGGAAAACAAAAACGTGTCAAGCTTCGCAACCGGCCTTGTTTGGTCTGCCAAGCCACCATGGCCCTCAGAAATAAGGGAAACATCCGCCTCTGCATCTGCCTGGCAAAGACCTCTCCAGGATCGGCCTCCGCGAAGCCCTCGTCCTCTGCGGCCTGCCGTGCCTCCTGAGCCGCGCGGTGTGCCTGAGCAGCGTCGGTGATCTCCGAGAGCACGACGGCCGCCTCAAAGAGTGCCTCTGCTTCTTGGCCGAAAATCTTTGGCCTCGAAAGAATTGTTGCTCTGAAGGCGAAGAGGAGGGAAACGAACGGCCGCAAAAATAAGTGAAGATGAGATTGGCCTTTTTGGGATACCGTTCATCCCTGCTGGTTGCATTTGTCACTGCTCCAGGCGGAAACAATGACAAAACAACATTAGCTCCCGCAGCGGCTTTCAAGAACCTACTGAGATGGTGTTTTTGAGCGGCCCCCCGGCCTCTTCGCCCGTGCTTGCGCCGCTTGCGCTTGCCGAAGCTGGTGCTCTCGCACATAGCCTTGCAATTGATAAATCTGTAGTTCCACTTGCTGCAGCTGAAGAAGGGTGGTATTCAACATGCCCTGCGCGTACAGAAGGTTGGCTGGATACTGAGATGCCAGGGATGTTGACGCCTCCTCTGTCTGCACGGAAACATCCACCTTCTGGTCATGAACCGCCATGCGCTGTTGGCTCTCAGGCTGTCAACGAATTTGAGTGGAAGGCTTTCAGAGTGCGAAAGGTCGACGAAAGACAATTAGAACCGGCAATTTCAGCCCTGGATGCACATTTCAAGAACCCGTCTAAATTCTAAATCGTCATGATCACTGCTTTTCGAGATTGGGCAACTGTGACATTTCCGCATTCCACCACAAAGTGCCTCAAAGACGCTGCCCACAACAGATTCGGTCAACGTCATTATTGGAGAAAATCATATATTATATACTTGAAGTGGAAACCAACCCAACAACAACCAAACAGTCAACACAAGTTGAGTACGCCGTGACCGCGACGAGGCAGCGGCTGCGGGCGCACCTTTTACCACTTGAGCCAAAAGTACAAGTGGTTCATGAACTGTGCATACATATGAGGTGTACTGTACACGGGAAACTTCAAGTCCCCCCTCATAGTGTGATGAACAACTGTACAGCTAGAATTACAGGTCTGAGACAGTCGCTTCATTGATTGAACCGTCTGTGACCTTACGATTCCTATCGAAAGACTGCCGGCGAGCACAACAGGCTTACGAATGGACCTAGGGAGCGGCGCTTTAAGCAGTCGGACACCCTTCTTGCAAGCTTCATGCATTGTCTAGACTTTCATTCAAGGCAGATCTAACTTAGTTGGAACCTGCGGCTGGTTATCGCTTAGCTTTAACCATTTCATTCATTGCAGATCTAGCTTAGCTTTGAACTGCGGCTGACTATTGCTTAGCTCTAGTCATGCGAGCTCCTGCCTGCATCATAAGACGGGAGCGGACTCAGGGAGAACTGCAACAACTCCAAGGCAACGGTAATCCTTTAGTAAACACGTCGCCCTTCTGCTGAGTCGTTTCGATATGCTGGACTGTAATGTCATCAGCATTGTTAACTGTTTCGGCAGTTGAGGCCACATTTATGCGGTGGGTTTTACTCAAATGCCTTAATTTATTGGAGTAACCTTTTTAAATAATCGAGACCACGGCCGTATTGTCTTCGAAAACCTTCAGGGTCATTCCTGGGATCAACGCTTGCCATACCTCCAAGGTAGGGATAGCCTCGCAGAATAAGGCACTGGCAAGTGAGACGAACTCGCTCTCTGTGGTCGATCTTGCAACCACGCTTTGCCTCTTAGAACCCCAACTCACCGGTGCAAAGCTGGAGGGACCCGAAACCGCAAGGATGAATCCAGAGGTTGATCGCATGGATTTGATGTCACCACCGAAATCGGCATCGCAATATAGAGACAAGTTTAACTGCTCTGGCGGATCACGAATGCACATTATCGGGGAGTATTCATGGGTCTTTTGCAAGTACCCAATGAGTCTTGCGACTCTTTTGTCGTCGTTGGCCGACCACACCGTAATGTGTTTCGCCAACAGAGTGACAGCAAATGTGACATCTGGTCTGCTAATGCGACAGAGCCACATCAACTTCATAATTAATTTGGCCGAATGTGGCGAGAGCTGCCCCTTGATCTCGTCATCAGCAGGGATCAGGGCTCCATCGTCCCATGAGGGTGAGGAATAGGCCTTCACCGGCGTTTTCGCAAGCTCTTCATACAGTTCAACGCACTGTTTTGCGAAGTCAGATGATTCTAAGGCCACTGCTTTGGTCGCTTGAAACCACACAAGCCTATGGTTTCGTCCTAAGACTCTTCCATATTCTGACGGTGGATCTAAATTTATATACTGCTTAAGGGTTTTCCAGAATCCTTCGTGTTCGGAGGCTACTCCTGAGAGTGTGAGGTCGTCTACATAGACGCTCATCACTAGAGAACGACCGAAACGAAAAACCGAGGGCATCTCACTGAACTCGACACCGTTGAGTTTTTCCTGCAAGATTTTGGAAAGATGGGCCTGCCAGTGCGCCGACGACTCTGGATGGCCATAAAGGCTCTTGTACAGCTGCGCGCAAGGCATTTGGATATGCTTCTTGGATTCCGGCACGAGCTGAGGCGGTAGCATCACACATGTTCGATGCTTCGTGCCGAGTGCGGACTGAATATAGGCCCGGACGCAATCAGATGTTGAACAAGTGTTTCCCTCGATCATTGAAAAGGCTATCACTGTGTTCAATGCTGCAATTGAACTCGGAGCGGAAGCAGCAAGATCTTGGAAGATGGCGCTCAAGCCCCCCTGATCCTTGACTGCGTCACCTCGGAAAACAATCCGAGCCTTGATCTTCCATTCAGCTGGGTTCTTTTCATACCCCTTTATGCTGACGATCACCATTAGGGCTCCGAAGTGCAGTGTTTCATTGGGAAATTCCCTCATCACGTCTGCCTTTGACCTAATCTCCTCTTCAATCCAAGTCCCTTCCAAAACCAAACCATCTTTCTCGCTTTTAATGGCGAGGTAAACTTCTGGGCGACCCTTCCATTCAGCACGCTCCAACAGACGATGAACGAATGCTGGTGTTAAAAACTCCTTACATCCACTCTCATGCATGAGGACATCAATGGGAGCACATGGCACCCCTTTGACAACATGCTGCCGATGTGAATGATTCACGCGAGGTGTACACGGCGTGCAAAACACATGCATTGACGACATGTGGAAACAAAGCATGCAACATGATCTGACAAAGAGGCTCTGGGTAGGAAGCTGAGTTTCGAGTGTACTTCCCTTCAAGGGGTGCATGCTTGTCATGCGTGCACTTCAACATTCCCAAAGAATCAGCTAACCTCTTATTATTCGTGACAAACCTCCACGGCTTTCGAGCGGGTTTGTTGTTCTTGGCAGTGATTCCTACGGTGCAGCCATCGAAAGTGGCAGACAGCAGTTGCCTTTCTGTGATCCAGGAAGCTAGGGGCTCACACATCCACCCTGAACAATACCTTGGCCACTCAAAAGACACAAAACCACCATTATCAAGAACATGGTTTGCAACCCTGATGAACGAATGCATCATCGAAACACTTTCCCTACTCGAAGGATGTTGGTCAATCTGGGGTTCTTTGCTTCATTCAACCTTTGCCAAGCACTCCAAGGACCACATTCAATGGAACCATGAATTGAACAACCAGGGATGGCTTTCACTTGCTCAACAAGTTGGTCGATGTTTGCTTTACTTGCTAGGTCTATGTGTTCTCTACAAAGCCTTACAACTTGAATCCCAAGCTCTTCACCAATTCTACCGAGCGCTGAATCTGAGGCACAGGCAAATTCAAACAAAATCTTGCCACCTGGGGAATTGTGGATCTGACTGTGCAGACGCTCAGGCTTTGCGGCTGCTCCTAGACAGCTCTCACTGCTTGCAGCGACTGCTGATGCATACGTTTCTTGAACAATCGTTTCTGGAGCTTTCTTGGAAATGGCATCATGAGACATGGCAAGGGCGGCATTGATGCCTGCATGGACACGAGCTTCATCACCCTCAGGTTCATCTTCCTCATCACAGGGGGGGAGGACATTCTGGGACAATCTCCTCTTCATCCTCTTCGGCCTCTGACAAGACAGTTGGGGTGTACTCTTCGTCAATCAAGTCTCCTAGGATCTCCGGCCTTTCGAAGACCGGAGGCTCAGATGCTGGGGTCGAAGGAGCAGCACCGAATGCTTCCTCATACCGGGCAATGCATTCGGCATTGTGTGCAGACGAGTCAGCATCACAACCTTTGCATCCCTTGGTTGGACCGATCTTTAGCATCCTACTGTACGTGATGTAAACCCTACGTGCTTTAGACTTAGTCTCTGGGGTATCCTCAATGAAAGGAACTGGCAGAGGATCCACGTCAGCGAGTTGACGAACATCAGGATCCGAGAAGTCATGCAATGCCTTCTCTGCAAGATCTCTCAAGGAAACACACGCTCATCACGAACATAAACCTCTTGATCCGGGGCGACCACAATGGAAACATGACCTTGCTTCAAGGAGTTGTAACCCACAAGTCTCAAAACACCTTTGTACCGACACCCAAACTCAAGCTTCCAACCTCCCATTAGGGCTGGTGAAGAATTGGGGGCGAGTTTTGACTTCTCTTGAAACTTTGTCCTGTAGAAAACCAACTGACCCAAAATGTAGTCTGCACCTTTGAACTCGGAACCAAAAGCCTTTGACCAATGCTCAATGCTCATGGAAACGGCTGTGTACTGACAAGTTAAGGTCCAAAGCTTTGGAAACACCGCGAATCCTGCTTGCAAGTGCATGCTTCTGCAAGACTCTTCAAAGGACCTGATTTGCCTTTCAAGTACACTGTTGTGAGGCCATCTCCTAGGCAACGATGCGTCTGACAACCAACCGACTGAACGAATGGCTTTCAGAAGCTCCTTGGCACAGTCTGACTTACAAATGGTTTGAGGGTTCTTGGCTTTTACACCCACAAAATGGTTCAGGGCTTCCTTGACCGAATCAGTATCTTTTGTTGCCAGGGGGTATGCTTGGAAAACTTTGCTGAACAAGTCCATCACCACAAGAACAACAAACTCCTTCCCCGATGAAGATTTAGAAACGATCATGTGATCACATGCAACTTGCTGGCCGAACGCTTCAGGAACAGGGAGATCACTCTCTTCATCTGCTCTACGATGGGATCTGATGCGTTTTGAGTACAGCCTAGCACGATTGCAGACATCACAAAGTGCGGACTTAGGGAAATGTGTCATGCAATGCTTGGTGGACAATGCAAGTTCCCGTTCACGCACGAACTTCTCAGACTCAGGAACCTTTGGCAAAGCCTCACCTGGAGCAACGCCACGAATGTCGTCTGCAACTGAATGCGAAACCGCACCTTTAGGAGACCGGACCTCGGGTTCTGCTTCAACAGGTTCAACCTCACCTGGTACGCCTGGAATGAAATCAAATGATCTGGAAAAATATGGTACATATTGATCAACCCTCGAAGCTCGAATCAAATTGCTTTCATCCGTTTGGAATTGGAACTGATTGCAGTCTTTTATATAGCATGGGAGTTGATTGGGTAACCACAAAAACCCCATACCATTGCTGACATCAAGACCAACAGACCGGACAAACGGGCATGAGTCAAGCACGAAGTGATTTGCTTCTTGGAAGATTCCTTCACGATCCCTAAGACCGATTGCATCACTCGAATCCCTCTTCCCTCCACCTGTCGAAAACCTCAGGCTCTCATGCGAAGGAAGCTGGAACTGGCTGAACACCTCTGGAGACACTCCCTGCCTTTCTAAGCTCTGCGGAGAGACGAGATGTCGGCCGGCACCTGTGTCTGCAGCAAACTCCAAACGGCCTTCAACAGGCATGGCCATCGATGAAAGGGCAGCAACAATGGCAACAGCAGCCAATGCCTTGGCTTTCGGCTTTGGCTGGACCTTTGGCTTAGCCTTTGCTTCGGCTTTGGCATCAGGCTTAACCTTCTCATGCAAGTACGCGCAAGAACTGCCGTGCACACATCCGGAAGGCATCTGGAAGAACACACAAGGCGTTTTCGCCTTGTCCTCCTTGCTCAAGCCCTTGCCTTTACCTTTCCCCTTTTCACCCTTGCCTTTATCACCTTTGCCACCTTTACCCTTAGGGCCTTAGGGTCACTCTTTGATGACGAAGGATCAGCGGGAGCCGCCGGAGTCTCCTTAGGAGGTGGTGGCGGAACCGTGGCAGCCTTAGCAGGGTTTGCTGGAGGATTCGGCTTCTCCTTGGGATCTTTCTTCCACGACTTTGGCTTCAACGAAAGCTCAATGGACCTAGCATTGGTGTCTTCCCTTTCCTCGACGAGGTGCTCTTGCAACCTTCCCCACAGGAAGTCGAAATCACGAAGTTCCGAACTGTATGCAGAGCGTTTGATCTCATCGATGGTCCTTTCAAGCTTTCGAACATTCCTCAACCGATGGAACAACCATTCACCTAACATTCTCTGATTCGGCCAGTCGGCGGGGTCAATGGAGTTCAAGGTCTTCATGACTGTACCACTAAACTCCTGGAGATCCTTCAACGAAAAACCATTGAGTTCCACCTGAAAGATGCTTTGCGATGTGAGCAATGAACCACGAGTACGATCGAGATCGAAGTGCCGAGCGATCATGTACAAAATCATCCTACCCCGAGGGACTGTGGACTGACGTGTGCAACGCTCAACATAACCTTGGACCTTGAACAACAGCTCAGGGCTTGACCGCACGTTCTTGAGAAGCTCAGACGCAAGCCACCTATCAAACCTTGGGATCAGGCCTGATGAACTCTGGCATTCTTTCTCCTGACCTACCTCGAAAGCCGTTGCAGCCCACTTGGAAAGGTATTCATTTGACGAAATGTCCAAGCGGCCAAGCATCAAAAAGAAGTTTGTCTTCCAAGCTCGAAAGTCTGCAGCACTCTGGGGAACCACTTCCAGTTTGGTGTGCAACAAGGCTCTAGAATCAACAATCTCCCTTTCTGATGCATGCGAGGGCGACTCTGAAATCAACTCCTCTTCGTCATCATCCGACCCTTCACCCCCCTGATCGATTGGATCGGGCGGACCTCCGGGAAAGCCTTTGCCAACACGAAGTCCGCGAGAAGGTCCTGCAGGAGGCGAGGATGAATGGACAACTGCATCATGCGAACGATCGAACAAAGGTCGAGACTCACGACTTGGATCCGTGCTATTTCGGCTTGATTCAAGTGTCAACATCCTGGAACTGAGTGACTGAACAGCTTCCATAATTGATTCCAACATTCTATTGCCTCCTTCGTTGTCCTTGGGCGAAGATGCATCAGGCACAGGCTTCGGCACAAAAGCAGGCGCAGGCGACTGGATGACCGCGGCGCTAGAAGCAGCCAGTCGGGCCTCCAGATTGTCGAGACGAAGACTCTTGGCAAAGACGCTGGATTTCTGAATCTTTATGGCTTATCAGGTTGAGGGACTTCTGGTTGAGGTCGGACAAACGGTCGATCTCATCTTTCGCTTTGCGAAGTTGACCCTCAAACATTGACTGGTTGAATTTGATCTGGTTCTCAAGGGTTTGCTTTACCTCTTGGACCGCTTCATGCAAGCTGGTGATCATGACATCTTTCTCAACATGACCGGATTGGAGCACCTCAGTTTGGCTACGGAGTTCTTCAACCAGGGACGTCAGGTGACCGATGTGAGCGGTGGCTTCCTGAAAGACCTGTTGGGCGACACCTTCAAAGTGCAAAGCCCTCTTCCCCGATAAGTCGTTGAGACTCAGCTACAACACGACCGAACTCTGCATGATCAATGCCAACATATGCCACCTGGACCGTGTTAAAAGACCGGGCATCATGGAGGTGCAACTCTTGGGTCAGACTTGATGGATTAGGCATGACCTCATCTTCATCAGGGCTCTGGATCCTAGATGGGCCAGTTGGTCTCTGGAGTAACCCACTCGACGAAGGCACCGACTGACGATCCGCGATAGCCGGAATCGATGGTTCACCCAAAGAAGACCCTTCCGCTTGAGACTGAGGACCTTTGGGCATGTTCTTGATGACTCTACTCAAAGATCTCCTTGGAGGTTTTGATCCTCTTCGACTACCATGCGGAGTTCCTGAACCATGAGACGAATGAGACTGAGATCGGCTCCTAACCGCAACTGCCATACCACCAACAGTAGTGTCTGAACTGACGTTCAATGATGATGACTGTTCTTCTGACATGACTTTGGATCAGTAACCACTCTTGACAACCTAAATGCACAACAATGCAACCGATCGAACGACTCGCGAACTCAAGGCAAAATGCACTTTTATACGCCTGAGGCGCTAAAGCAGCCGATCAGGGTTCGACGAACGCTCAACGGGATGCACTTCCCGGAGCAGCCTTAGGCACACGATAGGCCTGGCTTGGATCTTCGGCCAATGAGAAGGTGCGAATGAATGTCTCGGCTTTCTCAATTGCGTAGGCTGACGAACAAGACCAATCGTGGAACTGATGTGGGGCAACAAGCTCGGCCCTTGGCTTCCTCACCTGGAAAGCTACTTGGCCTGCGCTCCAGAAATCGTTCACAATCTCCGGATTGTCGTCGTAGATGAATGCAAGGCCTGATGAAAGGGCCTGACAAGCTGCAAGCTTGCCTGCTGGACCACAACGCTGCTCGGTGATGAGGATGTAACGAACAGGCAAATTGGACAACTCCGTAAGATACAAAAGATTCTCCAAATTGGCCTGCGAACGCTCAATGTGCGAGCAGATGATCAACTCTGTTGTGTTCCCTGCTTGACCGGCCAAAGTTCGAAGATGGTTCAACGATTCAATGTGCCTCGGAGGGGTACCTTCACCTGTTGGCCTTTCAGCAAAATGCCGGGAATGCCTGTCCGTGTCAAGCACTTGATGCCAATCCCACACAAGGAGATGCTGCTTGATGCGAACAAATGAACTCTTGTCAACTGAACGACACTGGCCACCTTGGACAACAAATACCTTCAAGCTGTCGTGAAATGGGGAAATCTGGACCCTACCAGTCTCCTCAAGTTCAATGGCCTCGTCCTCAATGACAATGATCGATGACGGATTCTCCGCTGCTCCTCCTGAACTGGATGACTTTGAAGTCAGGTCGAACGGCTGAAACGGAGGTGCTTTTGGTGGCGGACCTGAATCACTTGAAACCTCTGCTGATGCTTTTGGAGGCTCAATCAACTCTGTCGGGCCAGACGGCAGCTCAGTCACCTCAGAAGACTCCACCAACGAAGATGAACTGTCTGCAACTGTACCCAACACTGGAACCTCAAACGGCAAATTAAGATCGTCCTCCACCAAAATGGATGGAGCCTTTGATGGACCAACACGCTGAGACGGAACAATCACGTCTGCTTTGGGTTCTGCCGATGATGAACTCCGGACTGCAGCAGGCTTGGTAATCACTTTGCTCTTTGATTTCGGCAACGACTTCTTGGGAAACTCTTCAACAGGCTTTGGAGGTGGACCAACCACTGAAGTCGGCTTTGACGGCACGACAATAGATGCAGCCTTGCTCAATGACGCTTTTGTTGCCTTTGCTTCCCAAAACTTTGCCGCTGCTAGCCTGATCACAACTTTTGGAGGCGATGCGATTGGTGCCGAGCTCAAAGCTTCCGTCGGCACGGCCGAAATGACCCGTCTGATCGGCGCTGGCGGTGGCGGTGGTATCCGGACAGGTGATGATGGCGTCACTGACGTCGGAAGTGGCGCTGAGGGCGTCTCTGAAGTCACAACAGGCTCGGAAGGCGTCTCTGAAGTTTCAACAGGCGATGCGGGCGTATCTGAAGTTCCAACTGACCAAGGGTGTACGACACCAGACCAAGGGTGGATGATACCAGGGGGTTGAGTGGCAGCAAGGGCGCGTCGTTCAGAAAGACCCTGCAATCCACGCCACTCAACACTTGCTCGACCCTGGAACCAGGCTGACCAAGGAACAAGCCTGACCACCTCAGCCGTCACCACACTCAAGGGCCTGGCCTTTGGCAAAACCACCGCAGGCCCAGCCCCCTCCAATGCACCGTCCTCGTCAGAACCAGAACTCTCGTTGTCCCAAATGCGAGGAGTGTAGAGCGGCCTTGATTGTCCACCTGAATGGATGATAGGCACCTCTTCAACCGGAACACCAGTCTGCTCTGACACGTTCCGTGCGTAGGCCGTGCGACGACGTTCGCAGCGGCCCCAGACCTGATCCCTCGCTCTCTCTGATGAGGACGAGGAGGGCCAGCGTCCATGCACGCGCCGGGCGAATGGAAGTGATGAATGCTGTTCCCCCAAAAGCAAAAGAACAACAATCAAACAAGCCGATACGGCTGATAACCACTTGAAGTGGAAACCAACCCAACAACAACCAAACAGTCAACACAAGTTGAGTACGCCGTGACCGCGACGAGGCAGCGGCTGCGGGCGCACCTTTTACCACTTGAGCCAAAAGTACAAGTTGTTCATGAACTGTGCATACATATGAGGTGTACTGTACACGGGAAACTTCAAGTTATATACATATATATATACATATATTAGCACCGTTCACGCAAAACACCAAAAAGAATAAAAAACAAATAAATGTGCACCATGGCACAATATGGCACACTTGAGCGGGGAAACACGAAAGGTAGAGACGGACCGAGTAGCTGTCGGGACCTTTTCTGGTGAGGGACTGTCTCCGGTGCTTCAGGAACGTGCCCCTTGGTCAATCATGGATGAAACCAACAAAGCCAGAGAGCACAAGAAGGCATAAGAAGGCTCAAGAGGAACTCCGTTGCGGTCAGATTGCGCCACACGGCTCTGCAGAGAGGCTGCGTTGCGTCGACGCTCGTTTGTGTCTAGGTGTGTGAAAACAGGCGCGCGTAAAAGTCGCAATGCGTAAACGCTCGCATGTGTACCAGCTATGGTCCCACAGCTGCACGCACTGTGTCAGGATTACAGGCCTGCACGCGTTGCGTCGAAGCCGCAGTGACTCAGTGACCAACCCCCTTGTAAGGATAGTGCTGGAGGGGTGCGGCCGGTACTGCCAGGGATGGACGTCACGCTATGGTGGGTGTGCTCCACGATGCGGTAAGATTTCGCCACGCTAGGGTATAAGGCTGAGTCGAATGGTGTTCCGCGACGCGAGGGGGTTCTCCACAGGGCTTTGCAAAGAGGCTGCGTTGCATCGATGCTCGTTGGTGTCGAGCAATATGGTCTGTGAACGCAGTACGCGCTGTGTTAGGCTGCCGGGTGCGCACGCGCGGCATCGAAGCTGCATTGCGCGACCTCATTGCGCAGGGTTCGTGCTGTATTGCGCAACCTCATGGCCAGCGTCGTACTGCTGTGACTGTTAAGCGCATGACTTCACCTTATGTCCAGAATTTAGTAGTGCTGGCGACGAGGGGAGGGGACGGGGA
>CAXAMN010023139.1:141780-167503 GCA_963970005.1 Durusdinium trenchii | reverse complement strand
GGGGGGGGGGAGGGGGGGGTGGGGGTGTTAGACATTGATCTACCAATCTTTAGTCCCCAGCAAGCTCTCAAGCCAGTCCCTTTGCTTCGCAAAGCAAACTCAAGGTAGTCCTTACCAGGCTACCTTTCGTGATGTGTCACAAACCTGAGCTTCGATTTCACTATCACCTGAGCTCTCCGAAAAGGGGCCCTTCACGAAGCCGAGCAGCCGGTCGAACTGGGACGTACTCAGTTGAGAGCTTGGATTCCTGGTGCTTCAGACACGGACTGCCATGGGCATCCAGAAGACATGTACACATCCAGAAAGCAACTTCCGTATCTACCAACATTCGTCCATGGCAGGTGAAAACATGTGAAAACATGTGAAACCTGCAACCAACTTTCTTGGAAAAGTCATCATGAATCAAAGGTATAGGCCGGTGATGCCCGAAACAGTGATACTTTCAGGATCTTTGCATACTTCACACAGCCCATCTGGGTGGTTTGTCCCTGACCCTGGGTTTCTAATTCTTGACTGCCCGCAGCTTGACACGCAAGGGCAAGGCACTACCACAATCTACCACACCAGCCCCACCTCTATTCAGGCCTCTGACCCACGTCTCACCATTTGCAACTTCATAGCCATCGAGGATCGTCGAGAAACGACTTGACATGGGGACCAAGGAGCAAAAAGAAGACAAGTAAATTACACAAAAATCAAAGCTTGTCCATGCTCGCCAAGGTTACCAACTTGAGGACAAAGGGGTGAAGGAATGCTAGATGTTGCCCTCGCTTTCGGGTGGCGAGATGTCCGAAGCCAAAAAAGAATGTATACGATGATCGCGACTGGATGGGATGGGAGGAGTACAAGCGATCACGTACAGGATGATTTTAAGCAAAACCATACCCAATGCATTGACGACGAGTTTGAACTTTGGACGTGTGGACTTGCAGTTGCCATAGGTTGATACCGCGCTGAACTCAAACGAGGTGAAGCCACATGAGAAACCACAAAGAAACAAAGAAACAATCGTCTAAAGTCTGAAGGAGAAAAGGGGGGAGTATGGAGGGCATGCGATGTCTGCCTCCCATGCCAAGCAACCCCATGTCAAGCCAATCCGACCGTCCAACTGACCGGAGTCCTCGTCCAAAGCCGCTTCAGCGCTTTCTGCCCGTTCGTGAGCTCTGACTTGAAGCGCTCGCGGCCTCCGGAGCCCACGGCTTCTTGGGCCTGCCGATTCCGCTCTCCCATGCGCGCCATGGGGGGGAAGGTGAACACTAATGCTCGACACCCTGGAAGAGACCCACATGGAACCCGAAAACCTTTTTGGGCTCCAGTAGCTCTAGAGGACAGAACCCATGTGAATCGTCGCGGGTGCATCCTCTGAGCCATGTGGAACCATGTGGAGCCCATGGCTGGTTCGTGTCTGCCCTCGCTAATCACATCCATTTCAACCGGCCAACAGGCCGTGGATCGCCGGCAAAAACGAAGTGCCTTCATTGATAGCTCCATCAAGTGAGCACTGAGGCGCAATGTGGGATGCGAGGCTTGGTCCTGGCGAGCGGTCGGTCCTCGAGAAATCGGTCGACCAGCGGGAGAGGTCACAAGAGCTCGGAACGCTGGGATGCGAGCCACGCGGTTCCGAGCGTTCCTCTTTCTGGGACGCAAGGCGCGAAGCTGCGATGTTGACCAAGGAGGTTGTTCTAGGGCTGCTGTTCCAAGATGCGGGCACAAACATCCAGGAAGCTATATACTCTATATATATATATATATCTACCGTTTGATGCGTGAGTTCTCAAACATCCCTGTGTCTTTTCAAATTGAGTGCATGGCAATGCCCTCCTCCTTCTCCACCTCGGCACCTTCTTCCAGCACCAATGCTCCCACGCTTTTCTCTTCCGGATGCTCCTCGCAATTGGAAGGGCCAAGTAGTGTGCAATGCAAAAACGTGTTCAAATCAGCCTCTGTCCATCTCGCGCAATGGCGGTGCCGAGTGTTGACCACCCTGGAAAGAAACAATAAAACCTGAGCAAATCTGGTTGGTGTCCTGCAACTGTGTCAACATTGGCAGGGGCATAGCTCCCTATCAACACGCTCTCCTTCGATCTTCTAGGTGGCACCTGATTTTTGAATGGACTATACACCAGTACTTCTGGAAAGCTCGTCCTAAAGCTGCATGTGCGCAAGCACACTTTCAGGATGCTAAATCCAGACTGGCCACAGTTGTATTGCTGAGGCTGTTCATCCTTTCCAAGAGGTCCACCCAACCTGTTCCTGTTCGGATGGACAATCCGCTTGTGATCACCGAAACCACCACAACTTGGACTTGCACACCAACCTATAGACCTAGAAAGCCTATAAAAGTCTCACGGAGTCTCGCTGGCGAACGTCCTACAGATCCAAACTTTGGCAGTCTGATGAGGCCTTGAATCAACCCATGTCAATGTGAACCACTGCCCACCTGAGGCCACTTCAGGGTCAGCGCTTGGTCATGGAGCACCCAACCCTCCAAGGCCTCTGGCTTGGCCTGGCAGCGAGAGACCAGGCTGCAACATGGATTCCGGAGTTTGATTTTTTGATGATCTGGAGAGGATACAAAAAAGGATCCACGGCAGTTTCCGCAAAACAACACCTAATGGATGTTGTTGTGAAAAAGCTAGGAAGAGCCCCGGCTACCAGCGTGCAAATATATACAGTTGTTGCAAAAGCATCATGTATGACCTTGAGTCTTGTAACTTGTATGCTGGATTCCCTCCAAGACAACGCTCATGGGGTCACCACACAAGCGCACCTTGCTGTCATCACCATTGAGGTGGTGGAGACTCGCAAGCTCCTGCAAGTGCCTGCAAGCTTGTGCCAGGAATTCGTGCAAAATTACTCACCACTAGCGACACCAGTGTCGCGGTGAGGGTTGTTCGTCGCATTCGGACACTAAACTGTTGTATTCGGAACTGGTATTCAGAAACTACAACGTGGTATGGGGAAACTTGCATTCGGAAACTGGGACGGTGGTATTCGGAAACTGGACGGTTGTGTTCGGAAACTGGAAGGTTATATTCGGAAACTTGCATTCGGAAACTAAACAGTTGTATGCTGCATGCGGAAACTGGAGAACACATCAACTTTCCACGCAACTACCCACCTAAGTTTATTGCCCCCTCCCCCCACTCCACCCCTTCATCCTAGACAACACATCAGCTGTCCACGCAAGCAAACACACGAACATAGCTTCTGAATACGACGACAATAGTTTCTGAATACAATGAAACTATTTTCCGAATCCCACAGTTTCTGAATACAACGAAATAGTTTCTGAATACGACTTTGTTCTTGTTCGTCCTGGCGTGCGTTTTTTCTGTCCTCACCGCGCTCGTTTTGTGAGATCGGCCCGTGCCTTGTGAGATCGGCCTCAACTCCCTTCAGCAAACTTTGGACCTGAAAGGCATGCAGCCCGGTCCGCACGCAGCCCGTCGTTTCTGAGCACCAGTCCATCGGTCTAGGGTCAACATGGCAGGGAAGAGAGTCATCAAGAAACAGGGGAAAGCATCTGAGGAGCAAAGATTCTGACCCAACAGTTGTCTCCCTACAGATTTTCTTGTAGGTGTGTGTGTGTGTGATATGCATGCATTATAGGCCAGGAGCTACTAGTAGCGTCCTTGCTCCTAGTAGCGATGCCCTTTGTTACTAGTAGCTTCTTGTTACTAGTCAGTAGTCAAGAGAAGTCAACGCATGCGGCGTTGTAATTTTTGAACGCCCAACTCGTGCCAATGTCTTGACTTGACCACCTTGAGTAGGCAATGTGTCGAAGGTAAGGCCCGGTAAGGCTCTTTTGCCTCAATAGCACCTTGCCACGTAGAAATGACCCGGCCTGTTCCTGCAAGGATTCGATCGTTTTCTGTAGCTGGGCATCAGCTTCCGAGAAGCCTCGGCAAGACACAGGGCAGTGTTGGGAGTAGCTGGGTTCGATGGAAATTGAATCAATCAAAACATGCGTAGCAAACATCGGTCTACCGTAGAACCCTTCAAGCATTGCAGATTCCTTCACAAGTTCTGTCCTACTTCATAAACATCAACTCCTGCAGTTACTCACTGTACAGCCTGTGTCTCGGCATCTTGGCGACCCCTACGCTCAGATAGGGCCGAATTCAACTTTCCGGCATCCATGGCTCGTTTCGCCGTCCCCTTTGGGGGGGGCCCATCCACCTGTCGGATCGCTAAACCCCGCTTTTTCACGAGAACTCGGTGGCTCCAACTGACTGACTGGGCTGGTGCGCTCAAACGATAGAGCCGAAGGGACAATGAAATGCTAACAGTTTTGAAGGTAGAACATTGTAGACATCATCGAAGGATATGACTCCAACACTCTAACAGCGACTGTTGCAAGGCAGTGCCACCTACAAGAAAGGCAGTGCTGGTCTCAATCCGATCCGGGCCACAGCTGGAGCCGGAACGGACACACATGCAGCAAAGGAATTAAGCCAATGGACCATGAAGAAAGCACCATCCTGTCTGCCGACCCTCGTTGATTGAACATGTTTAGTTGAAAATGATGACCTCCGCGGTCTTGATCTGCACGATCAAAGGCAAAGGCAAAAACATGAGTTCATCTGTTGCAACAGCCGGTCAGGGGCACTTGCGCACATTGCCCTCTGCTGAGCAAGGGACATCCTGAAAGGGGCAGGACCCTCAAATCCCACGCAAAGGGCGAGAATTGATCAAAATTATCCAGGAACTCGCTCTCTTTTCACCTCCAAGTTGGCATGTTCTCTAGCTTCATCACACCGCCTCTCTGAGGGGTGGCCAGGGTGGGAGAAGCTTGAGAAGGAGGTGGCATCAAATCGTTCCTAGTCATTCAGGAACTCGCTCTCTTTTCACCTCCAAGTTGGCATGTTCTCTAGCCAGAATGAACTGGCGCTGTACTCATACCATCTAAACCATTTCTTCCCACTCTCAAGCTATCAGAAGAGGCGGGGGCAAAACACAGCAGGCATCGAGGTCTCCAAAAGGAAGATGCTTTCCACGTAATCAGATTGAATGAAGCGGAAAGCTGGGAAATCCTAGCAAATGCTACAGGTGACATGCGGTTGAGGAAGGTGGCAGCACTAACCTCCTGCAAGTTAACCATCAAAACACAAGTAGATGGCCACCTTCCTCGCCGCGTCACCAGTTCGGTGTCCTCGAACCGCTGTACCGAAAAGATCGCGCATCCATGGCGCAAAGAGGCCAGGTCAAAAAAATGCCTGGGAAATGCCTGCCCCCGAGCTTCTCCAAAGGAAGCTCTAAGGCCTTCTGGAGCATTTGGAGTCTCCTACGCAGCATCTGGCTTGACAGTAGCCACAGTTTGCTCTCTCTTTCGAGCCTTGCAAAAGTCGCCAACAGCAGAGCCACCACGTCTGTAGGGTCTAACGCTGCGTCTTGGGGTAGCATCAGGTCCTTCCTAAAAGCAGCTAGGACCTCATCGATCCTAAAGGTACCTGTCCCGGTCATCAGCAGCAAGGAGGCCTTGACGGGGCGACCCCATAGAAGAGCTAGTCCGGAAAGTGCTAGGGCTACCGCCAGTGACATGGTAGGGCGGCGGGCATGTGGTTCAACGGTAACCCACGCGAAGGCTAGGTCCCAGGCCCCTACCAGCAAACTTTCCAGCATCGGCCGTTTGGCCACTACAGCGTTTACTGTTTCGCTGTAGCGGCCATATGACCTCCTAGCGTAGTAAAAGTCCTTTACGTAGGCCACTAAGGTCGAAGACACAGAATCGGCGTCATCTTCTCGCCGATTCAGCAGCTGCTCAAAAGTCATACAGTGGTTCCCAGGGTGCCACTGCTCAAAAGCATCCAACAACTGCTCCCGCCAAGTCCTCGTCGGAGGGTGGAGAACTTTGTCAGCAAGCAAAGTAAATCCTGCTCGGCGGTGTGCCTTTCAGTTTCCAGCCCCTACCAACTTCAGGCGTGATGCATTGATCGACGTGTAGGGCTGAACCTGTAGGG
This sequence comes from Durusdinium trenchii, assembly GCA_963970005.1. NCBI lineage: Eukaryota > Dinophyceae > Suessiales > Symbiodiniaceae > Durusdinium > Durusdinium trenchii. The sequence goes on along the minus strand of CAXAMN010023139.1, from coordinate 161,540 downwards.
AATTTTGATCAGGCACTATCTGGCCGAACTGGTCGTTCTCATAGTCGACAGGACCTCCTCCATAGGAATCTCTGAGCAGCAAATTTGACTGCGAAGCAAACTCCTCAAATTCTTTCAAGTGAGCAATGAATTCAGGGATTGACCGTCCTGGGGCAAATGGAAAGAAAAGCCCAGGAGTATCACACGTAGTCATAAGCACCCAGAGCCAAGACTGAACGGCTCGCTGCACAGTATTTGGGCGCCTTCTGAGCAGGTCGACATCGACAGAGGATGGTCCACCATAGATGAAGTTGAGGGCGACAATCACAAAGTGTAGCAACCTCTTCCTCAAAAGGCAAAACCATCTCCTCTTGGAAAGCTGAGGGCCGCTGCACGCCAAGATGCCAGAATCAGCAAAGAGCAGCGGAAAGACCACGGAATCTGGAGAAGGTTCCCGAGGATGAAGGTGAAAAGTCTGCGCATGGAACTTTGCAAAAGGCGTACGGGTCGACAGGATCCGTCTCGGAAGAGCTGCAATGACCCGTGGAACGGATGAGGTAGCATCAGTAAGCTCAGCTACAGGAGTGGTCAGCAAACCTGCAGGGTGTGATGTCGTAGGAAAGGAAGACGTCATTGTTCTCCCTCCTCTTGCTGATCTCCCTTTTTCTTCCAGCTTCCCCTTGGCTGGCGCTTTGGCGCTCTTTTTAGGCTGGTAGATGAGCTTGGATCCTCTTTCGGTGTCCGCTGAATATTCGCATCTGCGCGTTTTGAAACTATCAGGTCGAGCTCCTTGATGTAGCTCAGTGCATTGGTAATCCACTTCTGATCCGCCAAAGGGGCAAAAGCTTTTCCCCGTGCATAGCCTGCCAAGTTCCGGTTGGTGAAGACTCCAGCCGGCGGATCCTCCTGAAGGGCAAGCAGCAGACCTGTGTCCATCCTCCCAGAGTCCAGGCCAGCTTGCTCCAGGCAGACTGTGAGAAGAGCCGCGCCATCCTTGGCAGCTCCAAGATTCTCGTTCTGGAGGTGGTCTAGGATCAGTGCAACTTGCCACATAATATGACCCAATTCCCTGCTCCTCCCATAGCCTCCAAACCTCTCCACATAGTGGGAGGCAACCACCCCCTGCGTCCCAAATCCATTGGGCTCATATCTGCAGGCTGAGAAGGTTGCATTCGGCGGGCCATCATTGAAGAAGGTTCCTCGATGAAGGGCCAACTCCTGCTGAAGGCGGGCTCTGCCTTGGGCTCCTTTGATGCTCATACCAAAACTGCCACTGCTCTCGACCCCAAGGTCCCCTGTGGCCATCTGTTGCACCAGAGTAGAGAGTGCTTGGCTCTGGGCCAAAATAGCCTTGGTCAACTCCCAAGAGCTCTCTTCCTCCTTTTCCTTCTCCAACTCCTTCACCTGAGCGGCCACACCTGGAGCTTCCATCACAGAGGTGCCAGGTTGACGGGTAGGTGTACGGGTCGAGGTACTTCTCGGAGCTGGCATCTCCTCCAGAAAGGTGGCTAGCCTCCTGAATGGAGAATGCAATCCACCCGTAGTCAAATCTCCAAGTGGCTGACGCAGGGCTGAGGGTCTTGACGGGTTGGTGGCCAACTGACCCTTCACAACCTCTGTCCTTTGACACAGTAGCTTGTGATCTCCTCCATGATCTGTGGAAGTGCCTGACTCATCGACTCGAGGGATGAAGCGAGGCTGTTCACAGTTGGGCGGGTCTTTTTGGGCATCGACCATAGGGAGCTGGCTGACCCTCTCGGGATTGAAAGCGTGGATCATCTCGATGGAGTGGACTCCGGGGTTGAAGGGCGACAAATGGTCCCAAATATCTCGGGTCACATCCACTAGGACTACATCCACTATAGCATCCGGAACTTGTACAGGCGGGTCCCGACCAGATAGATCGTCGACTTCGCCTGCAACGACAGACAAAACTGTAGACTGACCACTGTGAGATTGGCTTTGTCCTTCCCCTGGCCTGGTTTGGGTCGAAAAACTGAAAACTGTCTGTTTTCAACTTTTTACTTTGATATTGAAAAACGGGACACCCAGTTGATGGAATTAGGTTGAATTCAGAGATTTAGGGTTCTACACATTCCTAAATGAAAAATGATGCTTCGATTATCTGAAACTGTTCCTTTTGCCATACCTCAGGCGTCACTTTTCTAACCCAGGTTTTCCCACCCAATTGATGGCGCTTTTTCCAGCTGAACTGGTGAGCGTTGTGCACAGGTAGTCTTAAGATGTACTCTGCTACCTACAAGAAACTGGCGCTTTGGGCGGCGCAACCCGCTCTACGCGGATCTTCCCGCTTGGCAACAATGCGGAACTCCCCGCAAGCAAAAACTTGCCCAAAACCATTTGGATAGGGTAGAGGCAGATCAAGTTTTTATCTTTCTGGAACTTGCTTTCTCTTGGGCTTTTGCTTTGGGATCAGCTTTGGCTTTTGCCTTTGCCTTGGCCGCGCCTGCTTTTTCACCCGCATCATCTGGAGCTGTTCTTTTCTGCGGCAGGCCTTTCCCATCTTCGTTGACAACCTTCGAAGCCGAATCCCCTGCCTGGGTTTTCGGCGGATCTACGTTTCCGCTGTGTTTTGGCGCTTCTTCTGGTCTCACTTCCGCTGCGGCTGTTTCTGCGGCTGCTGCTGAGCTCCCCGGTTGTGGCGCGTCAACCTTGATTGGAACTTCTTCTTCTGCCTGAGGCGCAGTGGTGGCCGCAGGAACCTTGGGAAGACATGGGCTGACGACTGCCTCGGCCTCTGCCCCAGATTCTGCAGCGGCAGTTGGGACCACCGCTGTTGGAGTGGCTGCTGCATTTTGGTGGAGTTCGCCACCGTTGGGCAAGGCTCGCTCTTGCTTGGGTCCTGTGCGTTTTCCGCAGTCTTTTCCTTTTCTTCAGCCTCAGCCTTTGCTTCAGCCTCAGCTTTTTCCTGTTCTTCAGCCTCCGCCTTTGCTTCAGCCTCAGCTTTTTCCTTTTCTTCACCCTCAGCCTTTGCTTCAGCCGCAGTCTTTTCGTTTTCAGTCTCAGCTTCAGCGCCCAGTGCTGCTTGCGCTTGCTGTCCTGGGCTTGTGACCTCGTTGGTCTTCACTATTTGGCCCTTGTGGCGTTCCTCTTCCAGGTCTTCTTCCATGGGCTCGATGTCCATGTCCTTTTTATCGGCAGTGGCAGCGGCCTCCGGTTGAGGCTCCTTTGCACTGCCGTTCTCAGGCTGCTCTTCATGATGCTCCTTTTCAGCGTCACCATTTGTGGGCAGCCGCAACTTCTCAGACTTGTAGGCGGGCCGCTTGAGCTCTGCTTGAGCTGCTTTCAATGTGTCGGACATGCTTGGTGGCAGGGCTATTGGCCTTGGAGATAGGGTGTGCCTGCAAATGAGAGGGAGCGCTGTCGCCAGTAAGACTGCTGCCTTCTCTCAGCTGCACGGGCTAAGGATGGGATGAGGATGAACAGGATGATTCTGGTGTCTGTAGCAAAAACTCGACACATGTTCTAAATCCTGCTCCATAAGCTGATTGAAAACAGCAGCAGCAAAAGCTTTGGGGCTGGTGCTCAATTTTACAACGCTTGAGGCTCGAATCTTTTTGATCTGGTCAGACACGTCCTCCCAAATGAGGCGGTCACATCGCTCTCTATGTCGCCATGCACGCAGCAAGAAGCGCCGCTGTGGGTTAACAAAATTTCTCTGCAGGCAGCGTCTTTATCGCCGCATCGCTGTACAAACAAACGTTGCCCCACGATTTCTTCAAGTTCATGGGTCATTGGAGAGCCTTGTGCTTCCTCTGCTAGTGCAGCAACTACACACAGGTGCCTAGTAGCTTCTTCTGCGGTGCCAATTCCGCTATAGTCTGTGGTCAAAATCACCCCGCTCTGAAAACATTGCTGCAGGGGTTCTAAGAACTGTTTTTCCTTTAGGCGATCCAAGATACGAATGGGCCAGAGGTCGCTTTCCTCCATACTCGAAGGCCCCAGTCTGCTCCTGGTCTGCGGGGCTTCCCGCCCAGTCCGCTGCCTCTTGGGCACAGACACCATGGCGCGGGACAGGCAGGCAGGCCAGGCCCAGACAAACAACTTGAAAACTTAGGGAAATCTGGTCTCTGGGATTGTTACCTGTGTGCTTTTGGAACAGTTTTTCTTAAAATTCGTGAAACGGTGAAAATTGATTGATTTTGTTGAATTTTAATAAAATTCGATGAATTTCAATGAAATTCGATAGAATTTCTTAAAATTTGACAAAAATTTGATGATTTTTTGGTGAAAAAAACAAAATTCGAAGAAATCCGCAAAATTTTCTATAAAATGACTTCTTATCAAAAAGATTGGAAATTTATAGAAATTGTTGATTTGAGCTGTGAAAATGGCCAGCAACATAAAAACGGCTCCGCCGACCCACCCCGACCCCCTGAAAGAGTGACTAGGGCGTACACGGTAGAGGTGCAGACCGCTAGTGTCTTTTATGCGCAGAGTCTTATCCTCTTGCTCTTTGAGCCTTGAAGCAGTCAAGCATGGACACACTATATCAGCTGTTGGAGTGGAACCCTGTACAGGTAGGCTCTACTTTTCAGCAGGCACAAGATTCATGTCCACTTCTAGCTGATTGCGTATGTCGCATACTCTTTTTCTACTGCAAGGCTAAATCAGTCCAGCTAGCTCTGACAACTTAAAAGAAAACTACGGTGCCATGTACTTACCTAATCCAGTGTGTTTCACACTTCAGAGAAGGTAATCTCATAGCTACTAAATACAGTGAGGGAGCAATAGCTGACTCACCTCAAGTACAAAATCAAAACGATAATGTACCTCGGCTGGAGACTGTACTTTTCGCAGGTGGAGATACCATGTACCGGCGCTCACTAGCTCTTTAGGGCCTGAGCTAAATCAACTAAAAGGGAAAGCGGCCTTTTCTCTACAGAGACCTATAAAAGAATCAAACGACACTCGCGTAACAAAGAACTAAAACTTCAAGACCGCACAAATTGCAATGAATTAAGATGCCTTGCAAAATGCAAGGAGCGTACGGTCCGAGGAATAATCTTCTCGTGACGTGGTCTCGACCGCTTTCATTCACAGACAAAATAAACTGCATCAAAAGGACTCTCTTTCACATTCACATCAAAAACACAAGAAGGAGATACCGGCAAATGTATGTACAAAAAATCTTGCAATACAATTGCAAATCATGAAATGACTTAATCATCAACCATGACTGGTTGTCCATTAGAGGTCATCTCAGAAAAGCGACTGTGATAGATATCATCAGTTATGCAAAACTGTCCATACCTATCTACATGCTAAAGCGTATAAACCTGGAATGCAGGAGTATCTTCTTTGATAAAAAGTTTCCCCTCATTGCACACCAGAATTTATTAAAACTTCAGCCTGGCAACTTAAAGTCAAGCCTGGAAGCAAAGTATCAACTGTAACCAGAAGTATCTTCACTTCCTAGCTATCATTTAAATTTCAGCCTTCGCTCAGGAATTATGCCGCTGCAAACGATGAAGTTGCTTGATCAGAAGTTGGCGGCCTTCCTTTCCTTTTATTCTCTTTCTGTTTCTCCTTCCTCCGCAGTTTTGCCTCCTGAAGCGTTGCTCCCATGCGATACTGTCTTCTGTCTCCAGATGAAAAGGAAGCTGGTCTGAGTGAAAAAAACATTGGACCATGACTGTCCTCGTCAGTGGGCCTTGAGCACACAACCTCCGTGTCAATCATAGCAAAGTTCTCTGAAAAATTACAGATGAACTCCTTCGTGCTCACTGTGGAATTTTCATATTCCTCTTCACTCATTGAATGACCCCATTCAACAATGGTAGACAAACATGTATCGCCAAGCTGTGATCCTTGGTATTCTTCTTTTTCAACAGTAGAATATTCTTCCCAGAGTTTATCAAAGTAAACTTCACACTTCTTGAGGACCTGTGAAGTTGAACTGTAAAATGTTCTGGGAATAGGTGCTTTGATACCAAGATCTGCTTTTACACGAGCTTCTGAAAACCTGCGGATCCAATGCTGCATGGTGCTGTAATAGTAGTTAGCCATTGGCTGCCTTTTGTACCCAGACATTCTGTAGGCCAAACTATTTGCATCACCAGAAATGATGTCCACCTCATAGACAAAACACTCGTAAAGCATCAGTGCTGTCTGTTCTCCTGTCAGTAGGTGGGCATCCACAGCACGGTGTGTATCAACATGATAATTACAGACTCTGATGGTACGCATGTTCGCTCGAGTAAGTGGAACACGCTTGTCTTCAGGACCATAGTCATCAAATTCAAAGTCTGCATCCTTGAAGTCTTGACGAGGCCTTGTTTCTCCAAAACAAATCTCGTAGATAGCCCAAGTTACATCACGCTGTTGACAGTGACCACGTTCTTGATCATGTCCAGCAATGATCTTGACATATCCACCTGGTGCTAGTCTAGCCATCACTGCAAGATTCTCCCAATCATTAAAACAAACTGTCCAATTCTTTTGCTCAATAAATTCCTTGGCAGGAACAAGAAGATGAGCCTCCTGGAGAATCACGACATGTGCACGTAAAAAGAAGAGCATGTTGAAGAAAAGATTGTTTTCAAATTGCTCATATTGAAGTGACATGGCACTCTGCTTGCGTGGCTTCATTGCACCATCAAGTCCTTGGAGAAACCTTGGTGTGGTGTACTTCTGACCACGAACCATGTTGCCATAGTTCCAGGATAAAAATGTCAAGGACTCTGAGCTGGCCAATAAATTGGTTCCATATTGTTCTTCTATTCTTCCCTTGAGGAACCTTCTGCACAGCTCTTCATAGAAGGTGACAAAGTCCCAACTGGGTCCCTTGGGACCATATGATTCCAGTTCATTCTTGAGTTCCTTCTTCGTCTCCTCCAATTCTTCTCGAGCATGTTCTGCCCTTTTAAGGGCCTTTGGATCGACCTGATACTTGCCATCCAAATAAATGATGCGATCATCATTGATAAAGAATCTCTTCAAATCATGCTCTGGTTCATGTTCATAACAATCAGGTGGAGGTACTGGACAGACATTTCGAATGGATCGAACAAAATCATTCTCGTTGATCCTTGACTGATAATGAGGATGGGAAATCTCACCTTTTCTGAAACAAACATGATTCAGCAATCTTGCATGAGTTTCCCTGAAGCGTAGTTGATAAAAGCCAATACCTGGATCTCCTGTAAGCTCTCCAAGCAACTTCAAAGGTGAAGTATGCAATTCATAGGTATCGTCAGCTTTTGTTGTACCCTTTTCAACAACTACTTCAGATGGAAAAGATTCTTGGATTTCAGCCTCCAATTTCTTCTCTCCATCATCCTCTCTGACCTCTTTTATTTTCTCCACCGCCTCTTTCTTCTCTTCCATGGTTGCATCATCCTGAACTTCTTCATGAAAATGAGGATCAGGAATCTTATTCAGGCGGCTTTTCTTAGATTTCCGCTGACCTGAAGTATCATCAATGTTAGCATCCATCTCACCTGATGGTAAGTGCGATGCAGTCGAGTCCTCACCTATCTCTCTTGACAGAAAGTGTGGTGTTGACTCTTCCTTGGCTTCCTCCTGGTCAACTTCCATCTTTGGTTCCTCTGAAGGAAAAACACCTGCATCTTCATCAAATATTTCTTCTTCCTTTCCTGGTTCAACTGCAGGACCTTCTTCAGGAACTTCCTCTTCCATATTCTCATCTTCTAGAAGTGTTCTACTTCCAGTATAGACTTCACCAGTGATAGTGGAGACTCTTGTATAAGGAGGAACTTCTTCACCTGCTTCAAAAGCTTGTTCTGCAACATCCTTGGTGAGCAAGTCCTCTACAAGATTTTCTCCCTCGGTTCTTGGAAGAGGTCCTGAGGTCTCATAAAAATCTGTCCTCTCTGAACTGAAAGCTTCTGTCGCCTTCTCATTGTCCTTTTGATCCCTGAACAGGTGAGTAATCTTCACAGCTTCTCCCTGTAGCACCTGATCACCTCCTCTATACTTGTCGACAATGGAGCGCCATACTGGAACATCATCATCATCAAAATCAAGCTCCATATCATCTGCCAACAGGTATGAGATGTTTTGAGCTGCCTGTTCTTCTTCTTCATCACGTTCCTTGGCAAGCTCCTCATCCTTCTGGATCTTGAAGATACCCTTCAGGATGTCTTGTAGTACCTTTAAGTTCAGCTTCGATGATGGCTCATACGTCCCTGAACTTACAGGCTCAACTACAACACGAGAGCAAGAAATCGCCTCCAAAAACTTGGAATTGTATTGGCGTTCAAACTCTTCCTTCTTGATCATCTCATACAAGGGATCAGAAACTGCAACACACGCCTGAACATACTCACGAAGTTGATAGCATGCATGTTGCACAAATCTACTGTTGGAGTTGTGAAGAAAACTCTCTAAATGATTCCTGTCACGGTCAATCAAATACCACACAATCCTTGCAGAAAAACGGAATTTCTTGAAGTTCATAGCAAAATGTGTATGATACTTCTCTGGATTCCTTTCTGCTTGTAAGGCGGCCTCTGAAGTCTTGTAAGCTGGGAGATTTGTGTCTGGATCCAAAATCATAAACTCTTCCCACAAGATCGAGTGGTCAAGAACCCACTTGGGAAGCACCTTGATGAAAAAGTCACAAACAAGTTCTGACACAAGGTGCATGACACGACCAATCTCTTCCTCCTGCTTGAAGCGATAGTGCAATTTGGCAAACAAGGGATTGTTGAATGCTTCCTCCACTGTATTGCCAAAATTATCCCACTGAGGTTCTGGAATACCAAAGTTCCAACCCAGCAATTTGGGATCTCTGCACATATCCAAGAAGCTTGAAAGCTCTACAGAAGCAATGCCATGGTCTGTCAGAATTTCAGCCCAGCGGCGTCCATTCTCCCAAGCACGGATGAAGAAAAACTGTTGGTATCCAGTTTGTGCCAACTCCATCCACTGAGAAATTCCGGGTTCAAAACTCGGTGCATACGTCTTGGGGTCTTCCTCTGTTCCATAAACACTTGGACGTAGCAACTTGTATCTTCTACAAAAATATTCTCTCTGGTGCCTTGTCAACCTGTCCCAATCCCTCACAAGGATCACGTCTTCTCCAGTGCTCTGGAGTACACGTGTTCCTACACGATCATGGAGTGATACCATGCCAATGTCATATACCATCCATGGGTTGAGAACCAGGTTGTTGACATTCTGAATGAACCATGTCATCTCACGCTCAGCAACATGAGCAGAGTCATCTTCTTCATCTTGTTGAGGTTCTCCAGAAGTCCTGGCTGTTGAGCTCTTCGAAGTGATGTCCGTCCAAATGTGATCAAAACGAAGCACTTCCTCATCAGCCTTCACCAGTTTTGCCTGATCCTTGCTCAAAACTAATGGGTGAACCATAAACAAGGACCTTGAGGTAACACCATCTCCATCGACAATCAACTTTGGAGTACTATAGCCTAAGATACTCCAAGGATCACGATCATCGATTTCCTTAGGTGCAATCAAAGACCATCCTTGAAGATAATGGCCTTCTGACATCGACTGACGTGACCTCAATCGTGACCGATTGTACTCACGTTCAGGATGATTCTCATATTGGACAAAACGGGCGATAGCACCTAAATCCAAATTGTCCAACCACAAAAGCATATGCCTCTTAACTTGTTTTGTCTCAGGCTCCTCGGCATGAATCCTCCTGAGAAGTTCTCTGGCATATGGCTTGTCAATAGATAATCTGGTGAACAAAGCTCGCACTCTCTCTTGTTGCACCTTCTCACTATTGATGAGCTCCATCATCTCCTCTGCGGACTTAGGATTTCTCAACTCCTTAGCTGGCTCTGGAGCATCTCGTGGTTGTGGTTCATCCACACTAATGTCCAAGTATTCGGGCTCCACATCACAATGTGCAAGCACCACTCCATTGTTGCTGAAGTACAGAGGACGTCCAGCCCGAAGCCAAAGAATCACATTAAGCTTCACATACAAAGGCTGTCCATAATCTCTTGGAACCACTGTACCTGGGCCTAAAGGAATGTAAAGCGAAGTTTGTGGATTGCTGTACATAAAATGAACATAATCTCTTCCTTCACCTCTGTTCCTTCTATTCCAACTTTGTGGATCTCTCATCAAACCATACTTCTCAATGCTGGCCCAGTTCTCCTTCCTGGTAACATGAAAAACATGTCCTAAACATCTTGCCTCAACAGAAGTCAATCTATGATTCAACTTCTCTGGACTGATGTTATATGAGAGTCCTGTATGCCCTTGGTTCACTCCCAAACGCATGGAAAAGGGCATATCGTATTGATTGCCTGTGTTGTGCCAAACATTCTTGTCCAAGCGAATCACCAAATGAAATCTTTGCTTCTCATCGCTATGCAATATCGCAAAGAATGAAAAAGGATGAATACTGAAGGGTGATGGCATACGAGCAGTTCCCTCTATAATCAGAGGCATAAGCTCTATCATTGCCCTACTGTCCATCAACCTGTCGAGAGAACGATCATGTCGTAGCATATAGTTGAGCCCCGTGCTAATCTGTCCAAATTCATTGTGCCTCCACGAGACTCTTGTTGCCACGAACTGTCTTCTCTTCTCATAGTCATCCTCTTCCTCTTGGGTGACATAGCCAAGAGCACATCTGGCAATATCTGAGAACCATCGTACTCGAAAATCGAAACTATCACGGTTCCCAGGTGTCAAACACATTGCTAGAATGTCCGCTATGATCAAATCATCATGCTCTGAGTTCCTTTGGAACTCAACCAGTGTGCGTGGGCGCCTCAAACGATTTGCCCAGTTCTCAGATTTCCCCCAAGGAACCTTGCACGACCAGTTTTGAGCATACTCAAAGAGATTTAGCGGACCTCTGCTGGACGCTCCCTGACCGGCCATCTCTATTGATACAAAGTACACCGGTCAGAGGCCAGTGTCCTAAGTTGTAGAAATGACAGGTAGTCAACGATGCAAGGCAATAGTCTTCGAAAGAAAAGTGCTGATCTTGCCAAGCTAATTTGAGCCGCAGGCACAAATTCATGAAAGAAATTCAAATTTCTCTCAAACAAAAGTACATGCATTGAATTCTCTCCTCTCACTCTCAGTGCAAAGAATCTCCAAGATAAGACACATCATGTGAAAAGTCAACATGTGTGCATACTGTAGGAAGCCATCCACGCATATATGCCTTGTGTTCAATAAGAGATCTAAAAGGTGGATGTGCATCGACTTCCTTTAAACAACCGCTGCGTACTGCATCTATCAAAGCTTGTGGACTAGCAGACTTCTTAGTAAGACAGTCAGCGAGACACCACTGAGTGCGTATATGTGACAAGTCAGCAATTGCACCAGAGCATGCTTCCTTCCTAAGCATTTGGATCATATGAATAGTCTCCTGTTGCTCAGGAACATGAGTAGTACTAGCTGTAGTCACAAGATTGTTAGCATCAGTGCGCATGTGAATGTCAGTAGAGTAGCCTGTAATGTCCTTGATCAAGCCTCTAAGCATTTGGCAAGCGCCATAACACTTCATGAATGCATACAACTCTGCAACAGTTGTGGACAGGGTTGTTCTCTTGATCTTGGAAGATTCAAAGAAAATAAGTGAGCCTTTAGTGTTCTTCTGTTTTGCCTTCCTTTGCTCACCCATAAAAATAACCATCGCACGTTGAGAGGATTTGTCACTGTTGTTCCTGAATGCGGCATCTGGCATAGCAATTAACCGTGGACTACCTTCCAGTGGCCAAAAACGTAACTCCATAGGGTCAGTCACGATTTGTTTGCACAGCTTGTTCAGGGCCTTGCAATCACCTATTGTAGGTCCTGCTGATGCTGATGCTGACCTCGAGAATTGGTAGCATGCTTGGAATTGTGTTCTGGATTGTAACCAGTTTATGCTGCCAAGAAGTGATCTGAAGGCTGTGTGCATGTCTTTGTCACACTTTTCCTCATCCTTCAAACCTTTTGGAATGATAATCTCAGTCAATTCCTGAACACAAAGGGATTGTTCTACTGAGATGTACTCCTTCTTCTTGGTCTTCTCTTGCATCTTCCAAGCAACACGTTGTCCAGTAAACATCAGGTCATTAGTGTCCTCATGTCCAATCTTAAACTGTGACTTCACAATATCCTTGAACTGTTTCAAAAAGATATCATTACCTGTCACAAAAAGATCATCAACATGTAAACAACACATACCAATGGGTGACCTATTCTTAGAATTACTGCCATGCACAGGGTCCATAAAATGCTCAAGCAACTCTTCCACAACTTCAGGTGTAAGCTGAGGCGTTTGTGTCACAGTATACGTATGTTCTGCAGGAAGAAAAAGACTGACAAGCGTTTCAGCTTCTTCCTCCAACGTCACTGCATTCTTCTCGTTTCTGATATCCTTGTTTGTCTCGAGAAGCCACCAAACACCCTTACGCTTAACTATTGAAGTCCGAAAACAAAAACGCGAACGCGAATACGTAGGTTCGGGAGTACGAAGAGCTTTAGCGCGATAAGCGACTTGAGCATGGCCATTTGCATATTGATGCCAACCTGCCTTGTGCTCTACAGAGTCAAGGAAGTTCTGGAGTTCCTGATCTACCACAGGAGTCCATTTTCCATCCTCTGCCTTAAGCAGGCTACGCGTCACCGTCTTCTCCGACCTATTTCCGTAACACACCGAAAACAGACGTTCTTCACAGAGAAAAGACCTACGAACTTCCTCCGCTGTGTCGTGGAATTCGTTTGGCGGCGCACCTGCTACGTAGAAGGATACCGGTTCCGGTTCGGCTGGCATCTCCTCTGATGAGTAGTTCACAGCCTTAGGAACCCTCAAACATCCGGAGTAGCAAACGTACGTGCACCGATCGGCTCGAGTCGGAACTAATCCGAGTGAGTGCAAAAACTTGTCGAGTCGATTCCACCAGCGACGAGGCGCATCACTCAATCCGTACACTGAACGGGTGCACAATCCGACAAGATACGGAGGCAATCCGATGTCGGTCGGAAGTTGAACGTGAATAACGCGTCGCTCGAGGTCGTAAAGTTCCCCCTGAAGAAAGGCAGTTTTCAAATCGATGTGTAACAGGTCCCAGAAAGAAGAGGCTGCAGGCTGACATGCTACGCGAAAACCATACCTGGTCGCGGTTGGCGAGTCCGTTTGGAGGTCCCATTTCTGGGCATCTTGGAAGCCTCGACAGACCCATCTGGCCTTAAACTTCTTAAAGTTACCATCTTTGTCAATCTTGATGGTCAGGACCCATCGGCCAGTAACATAGTTATCGATCTTATGCTTTCTTCGGTCTCGATACTTCATCGCAGTAAAGTCTAAAAAGCTGCGAAACTCCTCTAGTTTAGCTTGCTTGATCTCCTTCGCATACTTCCGTAGCACTTCCGGAGTGATCACACTCTCTGCCTTTGGCGTCTTCTTAGCCATTGTCTTCGCAAGATACTGGCAGAACTGTGAAAAACCTTTCGGATCATACGAGTTAAAACTCGGAGGAGCTTGGTTCGGACCTAGGACACAAAAATCCATATCGTCAAAACTAACAAAAAGATTTTTCTCATCGTCCAGATCCTTGTCTGGATCCTTCTCAAAACCTTTCACATCTTCTTCATCAAAAATAGGTTCGGAATCTGTTTCATTCGTATCAATCGTCTCATTGTCATCGTCTTCGACTGTGCTCGTAGGCACGGGAATGTCGGCTGCTTGTGGCTGATTCGAACTTGATGCTGTCGGATTCTCCGAATGTCCAGGAAAGAAACTTCTTGGCACTGACTTCGGAGGTGCCGGAATAGGTTCGTCATGTCCCGGCAACTGAACCTTAGAACGTTTAACCTGAAACTTCACCTTCGCCTTTGGCAAAGCATCAGTTGAGTCCACAGAAAGCTTCCTCATGCGCTTACTGTGACGTTCACGATTCTCCGGAACATATGGTTCTGGCTCCGGCGTGTTCGAATCAGGCGACGGAATGAACGGATGAACGGGATCCGTGTCACTCGGAAACCCTATTGGTGGTTGACCCGGATCATCTGGCGGACGGGATTCACTCGTAATCTCCGGCGTTGCCTCTTCCGGATCGCTTGATGGATATCCGAGTTGCTCCAAAGGAACATCGGGATTTCCGAACTGATTCGGACCAGCTACGGAACCTGTCGGAGGTGGTCCCGGAGGTTGTCCACCCTGGTGATCATCAGGGTTGCCACCCGGTCCATCACCAGGCGGATACATATCTTCATCATCTGGATCAAAATACTGCTGTTCCCCCGAGACGGGAATCGGCTCATAAGCCATATCATCATCCATCGGTGGTCCGTAGTCTGGAGGTTGATCCTTTGGATCCTCTAGAGCTACTTCATCAGGAGTCACAATGCGCTTCACGGCGCCTGTCGTCTCTGCTTCGTAAACTATCATACTCCAATGATCTACCAAAAACTGTTCATGATGAGGAGACAGTTGTGACACAAACATAAAGAAAACCTGATGGTATTTTCCTGGCTTCCACATAATCAACACTGCATCATCCTCAGAGTTGAAGAGAGGATGCACTCTACCAAAAGTACCACGATAGACCTTACATCTCTCAAAATACATCTGTGGCAAGGTTCTTCGTCTAATCTCCTTCAGGCCTGGAATCAATGACACAATTCGAGAATCAGAGGATGTTGTCACATCAAACTCTGATCTCTGAGGTAGTGCATCTATCTGCCTCAAGGTTCTGATCAGTTCAGTAGTAGTGAACCTTTGTGGTAGTATGTGTCGAAGTGGAACCGGAATTTCCGTCGTCTCTTCCGTTCTTACGGAATTCAACAAAATTGACTGATGAGCTTCTCTCTCTAACAAAAGAGCTGTTCCACACAAACTTCCAGAGTCATAATTCTCCAGAAGATCTTCAATAAGGAAACTCTGGCGCTTGTCGGAAGTCTCACTATAAGGAAGGAAACGATTCATCTCAACCAAAAATGAAAATGGAAACTTCTTCCAGTCAGGATCCTTAAAGTACTGGTTGCTTCTAGTGGCTTGCACTGTTTTAGCTTGAAATGAACAGTCACCAATACCTTTCCATCCTTGGCAGGATGCATAGGAATGGAAGACTGTCACGTAACTCATTCCCTTCGGACAATAACAAAAACAATTCATATTCACATCAAAGTTAAAAATCGGATTCTTCAAAGACGAAATGAACTTCTGCAAAAACAAACAAAACTTGTTTCCTTTGGGAACAGTCACAAACACATGTTTCTTTCTTCTCAACTGCCACTCAATCACATTACAACATAGCAACCAAATAGAAGCTCTGTTCTGTTTGGGAGAAGGGTTGTTGATCACTATACAGTGGGGCTGCAATCTCTCCAGTTGCTGCCAAATACCATCTTGACCCTTCATAGTGGAAAAGTTGTATCCTGCCTTGAAGTCCATAGGATATGCAACTTTAACACCATTCTTTGAAAGGAACCAAGATAATCCACTGTTTCCATGAAGTAACTCAACAACATCAGGATGATCATCATTACAGAAGAAAAAGGACTGTTCTCCAAATTCGGCATCAACATACAGTTCGTGATCTTCACGTAAGTTCTCCGGATTCTCATCGTCTAATGCCGGTATGGAAACATTATGCCACTCATCGTGATCACGTCTAACCTTCGACTGATTCACACGTACCACTGCCTTACCAGTGTTGGCTTGGACCATAGCTCCTTCTTGTCCAAGTACTGTGGCACGAACCCAACGTCCTTTATCCTTGAACTTTGATGAATCCTGAGTCCAAACAAAAACCTTCTCTCCTTGGAAATAAGGACCGTCACTTGGCATAGTCCTTCTTGCAAGATCTGCTCGAAGGTCCTGAGCTTGTCGTGCTTCTTGATGAGCTCTCAAAGCCACACGTTGTAGTTCCAAATTTGTACGATCTTGTGCGGCGGCATTAGCTGATAATTGCTCAGGGCTTGCGGTCTCAAGGTCAAAAAGATCTGGTGGACGCCTTCCAGTTGCTATCTCTATTGGTGAATATCCACTGATAGTCAACTGACAATTTCTTGCCCACACTACTTTCTTGACCACTTCTCTGACCGTAACACCACGAAAACGTGGGTCATCCAGATCTACCTTCATAACATGCCACATACGTTTAAACAAACGTACAGCTGTCTCTGCTCGGTTCGGCCAAGGAGTTCTTGGCCCACAAGGACATTGTTGTATACCATGGAACCTGTAGTATTCAACAAAAGCATCTGTGAAAAAGGCTTCGTCTCCTACGATGGCCTTCGGAACACAATTGTTCTCATCAGACCACTGCCTCAATGCTTGGATGGTGGTTTGATCTATGAGGTCTTTCTGTGCCGTAGCCCAGAGAAGATTTGTGGCACCATCAAGAACAAGTAGAATGATATACTTGTTCTTGTGAAGTTCAACCTCACAGTGATCAGCAAAAACAACATCACCAAAACATGAAGCTCTAATACCGGAGACTCTGGCTCGTGGCGGAGGTGCCACTGAAGTGTTACAAACACGGCAGTTCCTGACAACTGATTCATACTTCTCTAAAACAGAGTCAGGAAGCTTCAACATAGAAACACGTCTACGAAACTGAGTAGGACTCATATGGTAGTGCTTCACATGAAGCTTATAAAGCTCTACCTTGTCCTCCAGTCTCTGTAACATCTTCCTATATGCCGGTGTCATTGCGACAACTTCACTACCAGGTAATGGGATTGAAATCCGCCTAGGCTCAAGAGCGCCATCACCTGGTTCAAGTGGTTCATGTTTATCACTTGATGGTCCTTTTGATGCTTTAGGAATTTCTACAAGTTCACCTTCTGGCCTCTCAGGTGGTTCTGAAGGAGCATACTCCTCAAGATCATCGCCCTTTAAATCATTCTGAGGCTCAGATGGTTTTGACTTGTGTCCTTTCCAAAATGGATCAAAACCCTTGGAAGTATACCGGAACCTTGGCGGCACGGGCTTTTCCGCGGCACTGGATGGTGCACCTTCCTTCTCTGACGAGAAGCCTGGTTCCCTGTCCTTTGCAATGGGAACCTTCTCTGAGGAGGAGCGCACCACTGCATCGGGATCACCAATGCCACGGTGCTCAATGCCAGCCTTCCTGATCTTTAGATCTGGAATTTTGGCATCTGGCTTAAATTTAAAAATTGTTCTACCACGCCATTCATAGCCAAGTTGTAGGTCCTTCCATTTTGCCTTGCGCCAATCATCTGTCTTCTTGATTTCTTCTCCTCCTGCTTTCTTCTTGATGATTGTCAGTCGCAAGTCTTCCAGCAAGTCAGTGTCTACAGGACAGGACTTAGTTGCTGGGAAAAGAATTTTCCTGTAATCCTTGTGGTGACGTATCAGTTCTCTCTTGTGAACATCTACTTCCCAGAAATCAACCACAGGATATGCATGCTCAGCTTCACCTTCATCACTATTGTGTTCAACAGAAATATGGCCATATTCATAGTGAGTGAGGTGAGAGTAAAAACTCTTCTCACGCTGAGTCTGCCAACGCACGTCAGACAGATACCATGCAATATCTTGGAAGTCCAACACAAGATGAGTACTGGCTGCAACCTTCAACTCCAAAAATTTGATACCAAGAGGCACCGATGTCAGATAAGCATGTTGAGGTGTCAGCCTGAGTTCAAAGCCTAAGTTCCTCATCTGTGGCAAGCTCATAAGCAAAGGGACTTCTCCTTCTTCCACTATGTCGAACTCTGTATGGTGGATCGTCCATGCACGATCATACATATAAATCACCAGTTTCTGAGAGCAAGTAGCCTTCTGGGAATTGGCAAAGTAAAACTTGCTCTTGGTAGACTCAAAAGAGTACCATAATCCACAATCTGGGTGATTGTCGACATAGTTGCAAAAATGGTCGACTGCTCGCCTTGATCCCATAGCTCTAGTGCATCCAATGTCCAGGATTGCAATAGTTGGCGGGAAGCGATTCTCAGTCAAAAATGAAATAGCCTGCATCTCCTTCACTTCTTCCTCAGCGCTCATAAGCGCAAAGCCATCAGCGCTCATAAGCGCAAAGCCATCAGGAGCCTTTGTGAGCATCTCCTTTGACAAAGAGTACCTCACAGGGGCACTCATGTCATCGAAGATCGTCTCACCATTGTTGACCACGCAGTCAGCTTCATCTTGGCATGAGGTCATCATGCCTGACAGCAAGTCCACCTCACTGTCATGGGCTTCAGCTGCTGCTGTCACACAATGTGCAAAGAAACCTTGTTGACCTCCTGATGCTTGTGAAGTTCTTGAAGGTGCAGGTAAAGAACGTGGCTGTTGTTGATTTGCATAGTTTGCATCTTGGTTGCCATCTCCTTTATCTTTTCCTTTTCCTTTCTTGCCTTTTCTTTTGCCTTTTCCTTTTCCTTTGTGGGAAAACCATGCTTCTTCAAGCTGTTGCCAAAAGTCATTGGCATCATCATATTCTCCTTGAAGATAGTCATTCATATCCTCGGCAAGAATGGCATCATATGCTCCTTGGGTTGACTCCCAAGTGTCCTCATAAGGATTCTCTTCAAGGTATTCATCTGGAAAAGTTGTCTGTTGCTCATCAGCAAAATGGCCTTTACCTCGTCTCTTTCCTTTTCCTTTTCCACGAGGTCTGAAAAATCTACGGCCTGATCTTCCTTTTCCTTTTCCTTTTCTTCTACCTTTTCCTTTGCCTTTTCTGGCTCTTCTTCCTTGGAATCTCCTTTGGAACCACGAGAAGTTTTGATCATCATATACCCAAAAGACATCGTCCAGGGCATCTAAAAATCCTTCTGTTCCATCTTCTTCATCTTCGGCCCAATAGCCAAATGTACCATCGAGTTCTCCTTCGTCTAGTACGAGAAATGATCTTCTACCTCCAGCACCTGTCGGCTGCATCAATGGATTGTCTACTGAAGTCTTTGTCGTGCAGAACATCTCGATGAAAACTGTCCTCAGCTCTGTTGTAGTGTATTGCTGCAGGTACCTGCCACGATGAGTCATCAACGAAGTCAAAGTGTTTCGCTGGTCCTGAGACAAATCTGCAAGGGACAGCATGAGTAGGGCAATGAGATTCTCTCCTAAAGGAAAATCATTCTGATGAAGAATTCTCATATTGCCATTGACATTCTGCATGATTTCCTGAATCCTTTCTGCCGTTGGTGCTACTCCAGTCAACGCTGCATCTGCCTGCATCTGAGCAAGGACTTGGGGATGTGCTTGAGTGACTGGTTCTAACATGTCCATCCAACTGCTCATAAGCCTTTGGAGTAAAATCTGGAATCTTGTCATCCATTTCATCATGTCGGCTGATCCTCGATTGAATCGCACGAATTGCATAAACCTGTATAGGAATACATTGGTTGATCCTTTCACGAAATATGGTCGTAGTACTCGTTTGAAGTAATCTACTCCTGCTCCTGGTGGCTCATTAGCCTTCAATGAATCTCTGTCTAATACACGTTTGTATACTGCTGCTTCTCCTTCTAATCTGTTTCTCAAAGCTGGTCCTCTCTTCTCATCTTCCAGCTCGGTGATATCACACCAATCGTCTATGGCATCCTCATAGGAAAACCATGAAGTCTTTCCATCATAAGATGGGGGCACCTTTGTAGTGACCTGTGTTGTCATTGCTATTGCTGCTGGTTCTCTTCTCACATGCCTATTCACGTAGGCTGCTGGCTCATAAGCCACATCCGCATCAGGCTCTTCCCAGTCGTCAATCCAATCCATGGCCGTTTGCCCACAAGCAATTCTATGCCTAGGAAAGGAGCTCACCTGGGTCTTCCAGGATCACTGCTCCGCTACCACTGAAAGAGTGACTAGGGCGTACACGGTAGAGGTGCAGACCGCTAGT
>CAXAMN010023139.1:95849-141380 GCA_963970005.1 Durusdinium trenchii | reverse complement strand
AAAAAAAACATCAAAAAACATAAAAAACGAACAAATTCCAATGAATTTAGTGCCGGACGGTCCGGAAGCGCTCTGGACACTTTTTTCGCGCCAAAACCGCCTAAGTTCAGGCGGATGGCGGGGCTACCCGCTGCAGAGGAAGCTCAGGCCTCAGGGGCGTCAGGCCCCTGAGCCTGCTCAGGTTCAGGCGGGGCTGCCCGCTTCTTCTCCCTTCTGCGTTCTCGGTGGCGTGACCTCTCTCTCTCAGACTTGGCACGCTTGCTGTGCCTTCTCTTTTTTCCTTGTATTTGTCTCTTGCGGGGCTTCCCGCTTTTTAAAATCCAGGATATCTGACTCTGCAGCCTTCGCCGCTTCAGAGATCGCAGTGGCAGCCTTGATCTCTGTAGCCTTCGCCGCCTCAGTAGTGGCCTCAGAGGCAGCCTCGATCTCTGCAGCCTTCGCCGCTTCAGTCACAGTTGCCTCAGAAGAGGCAGCCTCGATCTCTGCAGCCTTCGCCGCTTCAGTCACAGTCCCCTCAGAGCCAGCCTCATTCTCTGCAGCCTTCGCCGCTTCAGTGGCAGTGGCAGCCATGATCTCTGCAGCCTTCGCCTCTTCAGTGGCAGAGGCAGTAGTGGCAGCCTGCGCTGCTTCGCTGTCCTTGTGAGCTGCCACTTCATCGCAGTTCGCTGCAGGTGGGGCTTCTGACTCCACTGCAGCTTCCACCGCAGCCGCAGGCTCATCCTTCACTTCACCTTCTGGGCTTTGTGGGTTCTCCAGACCTGGAGGCATGTCATCACCCACTGCCTCCTTCACCAGCGGGGATTCCGCAGCGTCATCGGCCTCCATCTTCACATTAGGGGGTTCCGCTGCAGGAGCTGCCTCTACTGCCTTTGCCTGGACCGGTTCGGATGGGGCATCAGGCGGTGTTTCCGCAGGAGCTGCCTCTGTGTCTGGCTCCCTTGGTTCTTCCTTCCTGGCATCGGTTGGGGCTGAGGCTGCAGTACCCTTCTCAGGATCCTTCTTCTCATCTACTTCTGCCTCTGGCGGGGTTGCCGCTGCCTCCTCCTCTTTTGTCATACTTGCGGCTGCCTCCGCTTGGGCAGGTCGAGCAGCAGCTGGGGAGGTTGGGGACTCTTCTGTCTCCTCCTCGTCCTCAACCACTGGTTTGAGAGAAGGTTGCTTGCCCTCAACTGAGGCCTTGCCTTTGGCCTGGGCTTGTTCGTGTAGTCTTCGCCGGACTTGCCCGCGATCGACCCTTCTGGCTTTTGCAGCCGCTGATCTCCTGTCCCACCGCTGTCCTTCAAGGTGGCTCCAACCCACAAAGTTATTGGTCTTCCACGATGTGCTGCACTCCAGTTGGACCATGACTGTCCCAGTCCCAGTTGTCTGGGCGTTCTGACTGGCTCCTTTTCTCGTGTCCGGGGTGGTGAACGGGAGCGAGGGGTGGACTCGGCGGACTCATGCAGGGGCTTTGGTTTTGGCTGTCCCTTTCTTTGACCTGGGCCCTTTGCCTTTGCCAGGCGACAGCGATGAAGAACCTGCGGGACTAGCCAAACAGCGTTGAAGCTCAGGCCATGTGCAAGAATCAGGCACCCACAGATCTGATCTGAACTTGAGGGGGCTGGCGGAAATATATGGCAAGTGGAAAACAACGCTCGACTGACAAAGACAAAGTATTGCGCCAACTGTCTTCATACAGAAATTCCCGGAGGTATTGTTCCTCTGGGTCCCATGGCGTCAACATGCCATGGGCAAGTTGCCCTGGCTTCACCTTCGCCAAACACACGCACGCTGCTCCTCCCTTTCCCAGCCTCATTCCCGCGGAGCTGCCCACTAGCGCGGAGCTCCCGCTAGCGCAGAGTTGTCCGCTTGCACGGAGCTGCCCGCTGGCGCGGAGCTGTCCGCTTTGCTTTGCTCCTCCACTGTTAACAGATGTTCTAGTCCACACTCTTTAGCACGCTGCGCAATCCAAGCTTTTTGCGGGGCTGCCCGGTTTATTTTTTTTTTGAGCCCTTTGCGGTAGCTGGGCCTGCAAGATCCTCCGCTGATCTTGCCTTTGCAACATTCACTCGTCCATGGCGGGCGCACAGAAACAGCAAAGACATGGGCTGACAATGGCGTATCATTGTGACTAGTGACTAGAGTCTGTCAGTCTG
Organism: Durusdinium trenchii; assembly: GCA_963970005.1. Taxonomy (NCBI): domain Eukaryota; class Dinophyceae; order Suessiales; family Symbiodiniaceae; genus Durusdinium; species Durusdinium trenchii. The sequence goes on along the minus strand of CAXAMN010023139.1, from coordinate 139,245 downwards.
TCTGTCCAACGAGTCCAACTTCATTGATTTCATCAGGTTGTTTCTAGATTACTTATCTAAGATATATGATATACGCATCCACTTGCGATATATACATTTATTCAACACGGTTAGATTGAAAAATGCTGGGAAATGTCTGAAACATTGGTGTGTAAATGAAAAATTGTTTGTTATCATCAAGCAACCATGTTTTTTGAGCCCAAATAACGAAAACGGTGTGAAGACGCCATTGTTTAGTTAATTTCGGGAAACCCACGACAAACCAGATCAGGGGAAGGACTGGAGCCAATCTCACACTGACCACCTGATCCTCTGCCGATGCAGTCAGCCCCATAGCCAAAGTCTCCTTTAAAAAATAGCCATGCAGGACACATAGAAGTAGTCCATCTCGCCTCCTCAACAAAACCAATGCCAGAGCCTGACTGTCGCCTTCCTCTGGTATCTCGCTCACTGGCAACTCCAGTGCATGAACGATGAAATCCTCTTGCACGTCGGATCGTCCAAAAGCCGCCATCTCGCCCAGGAAGTGGCGTGGAAGGCAACTCCGGCTCCTTCAAAGTAGATCTTTGCCTCCGTCTCGGAGGGCCAAGCGAGCGTCTGGCTCTGAGAAAGGTCACCCACGTACGCGTAGGAGAAGAAGTCCTGCGAGCTGTGGAAGACCTTTGGATCACCTCCGTGAGGTCCCCACACCACACACCAAACTCGGTTGGGCAGGTCGATGGTCTCTGTCCGATTCGGGGACGACACCCGGCCTTGTCTAACTGCCTAGGCTCACTGGCCAGCTTTCCAGGCTCGCTGAGCTCGTTCAGTTGGAGATAGATTTGACCCTGAAAGCTGAGTCCCAGCACCAATCCAAGTAGAAGGGCACGGATCGAAGGAGGCCTCAACAGAAGCCCGTGCGTCGCCGGCCCTGATGGAGGTAGGTCTCGCTCTCCCTGATGATCGTAATCGTGACTCCTCAGATGAAGGTGCCCTCGGTGGTGACGATGCCAGGTAAGGTGCCGCAGATGGCACCGGCCTCTGCACAGGAGCTTGGAGACCTGCTGAACAAGCTCGCAGCGGTACTGAAGGCCCCCGGACGGTAATTGAAAGTCCTGAAAACTGAATATCAAGTTCCACGACCTCTGGGTCCTCAGCAGTGCCTCTCATGCAAGTACTTGGAGAGCCGGACAGAGGAGGGCCCTGGTGAGCCGAACGAAGGCGCCACGAACGGAGCGGGGAGACGCACCCACGGGATCAGGAAGTAAGTCCCTGCAAGGCAAAGAATTACACCGACAGGGGGGCCGAGCAAGGGCAAGCAGGCGAAGCTCCAGGACCAGGCGGAGCCAAAGGAATGGGCAGCCGCGCCCGACGAACAAGGAAAGTCCAAGAGAGCAAGTCGGAGGGCAGACGAGAGGTCCATTCACTACCCTAGAAGCTTGAGAAGGAGGTGGCATCAAATCGTTCCTAGTCATTCAAAAAAACACAGAGAAAAAATGGTTACATCTAAATCTTACAACATCACAATATAAAACCTCTTTTCCGGCACGCTATTCCTTGCGCGCTGGCCACTATCAATGGACATGCTGGGGGCCTCAAGAGTCATGAAAAGGGCTCAGAACCGGTTGCGCGTTCTGGGCCGTTGGTTTCCTCTAGTTGGTAGACTCAAACGATTCATAAACCCCCCAAATTGAAAGGATGTCCAATTCAAATGGCCAGGTTCTGAATCAAGTCTACAAAAAAGGGCCAATGCCTTCCTCCTTCAATAGTTTTCGATCTAAAAGCTGTCTGCATCCCATTGTTGACAAGTGTTTCTTTGATCATACCTATTAGGACCTAAGGCTTCGGCTGCTAGCACCGCCTCGGCATGCATAGATCAATGATGTTCGACAAAATTGCTAGTACTTACTAGCCCGCTCCGCTCAAAACAAAGTCCCCCGATTGACTCCACGCCATTTGTAGAAAACAATCCTGGGACCCTATCAAGTATTGCCTCTGACTCCCACCCTGAGTAGAAAAAATGATTGGCAAACCGCCTACCTTCGGATTGTCTTCATCCTACCTCTTCAACTCCACCCTTGTGCCCAACCATCGCATCGGAGTCCCCGACGTGAAAGCTCTGTGGGGCGAAACGGTACACCTCGCGGCCATCCGCCGGCGTCACCTCGGGCACGGCGGGCGCAACCGCACGCTTCGAACGCGCGGAACGGAGGACGGGCAGTTCTCTTGGGCACCACCAGAACCAAAAGGCCCCATGAGGATGGGCCCTCACCCTTTGTGTCTCTGGGCCTCAAGCCGGGTGCATGGAAAGAATCTGGAGTGACCCCAGTAGCCATACATACATACATACATACATACATACATACATTACATACATTACATACATTACATACATTACATACATACCATACATACATACATACATACATACATCCTTTCTTACATACATACATACATACATACATGGTGCCCTATCCGGATGACTGGCCTGATGATGTGTCTCTACAGCAGCTCATCAACAATTGGGCAAACCAAGGAATGGGTCAATATTTGATGGATGACAAAAAGGTCCTGATCTGCCAAGTGACACGCAACACCTGCATAGATGGGGCGATGACCAAACATCAAAAGCCGTTCACTCCATATGGCACCTTCACCATGCCACGCTCACTGGATGGATTTTCTAGATCGTCCACGGAGTTTGTACCTGCTGTCCTCATCTGTCATCGAGGACAGACCCACCAGCAAGGACACTACTTTGCGATCCTCATCTACAGGGACCTCATGTGGATAGCTGATGATGGAAAGGTTCCAACCCATCTGCCCAACTTGACACCGAGTTTGGCCAGTCAAATCACGCAGGTCTGGGCCGTGAACATTGATTGCTTCAAAACTCCTCAGCAGGTCCTACATGGCTTACCACCACCGGAAGAGCCTGACTATGAGCCACCACTACATCCAAGCCCTATCAAAAGGGCACGCCTGGAGCAAGACCACAATGTCCTGCATTTTGGCAACGTCACCAACTTCGGACGCCAAGTGTTGGAGTGGTACTGGACGAGGGACAGCGGCATCTACATCTTTGCTGAGACCCACTTAGATCCACAAAAACATTGGGAGACTTGCCAATACCTCACCGTACGAGGACGAACTGCTTTTGGCACCCCGGCTGAGCCCAACAAGGACAACACGGGCACTCATGGAGGGCTACTGGTGGTTGCTGACCTGGCCAGTGGAGTCACCCAGTTTGACGCCTACACTATCCAGGGATGTGGCTTTCAAAGCTTCCTATGGCAGGCAACGGAATGCACGATCCTCGTCATTGGGCTCTACCTAAGAACAGGAGAAACCCTCCAGAGTGAAACAAATGCGGCCATCATGGGCAAGTTGTTGGCTCTGCTCACTCACACTGCCCATCCTTTTGTGTGCATTGGGGACTGGCAAAACCCACCAAGCACAATGGCTGGTACAGTCCTCTCCTCAAAGTTCCACTTTGGCATTCTGGCGCCAGATCACAGTGTCTTGTCCGGGAACACCCTTGATTATGCCATCCTTCACAACACTCTGGCAGGAACGACTTCCCTACTCACAGAATGGTCGGTTCCTTGGAGGCCACATGCGCTTCTACAATTGAAGTTTGACATTGAGGCTGCAACCAGAGAATACCGACAGATGCCTTACTTCCCACCGATGCCAAAGGTGCCTGACATCGATTTCAGGCTTGGGCCACCTACCAATCCCAGGCACACGTAGTTGAACTTTATGGCAATCCACCAAACAAACCAGCGCAAGCCTGGGCGGATTGGCTATCCAAAACAGGGCAGTACCTTCTCCAGGAAAACCCCTGGGCTGCCCAAGGCCGTGGATACCAGTTGCAGGTGGTCACCAAGCCTCTTGTCCCACAGTCCAAACCCCACACCTGGCGCAAAGGCCGACCTGCCTTTTGGGAACAACTCAGGGCAGTGCTACATCTGGCACTACAACAACCAGAGACCACCAGCAATGGACCGGTACAAGGCTACATGCAGAGGATCCGCCATGCCCATAGGCACTGGGTTGGACCTCCAACCTGGGGGCAATTTCTCGATGCAAGTCATCACTGGCATCGATACCGCGATCCTCATGCTGCTGAGTTGCTCCTCCAAACAATCAGTCACCAGTCGCAGGAAGCACAACAGCAGGCCAATGAAGAGACAGCACTCCAGTACAAACAATGGCTGCAGGAGGGCTATCACAAAGGCCTCAAAGGCCTTTTCAGGAATTTGAAAAGCAGCGAATTGGCGTGCACCAATGCCTCAACGGATGGATCAAAGACTTGCTGATTGGGGAGGTCTATGGAAGATCCGTCAAGACAACAACCCCACACCGAGGACCAGTCTTCAACAAGCAGCACAACAGCAGGCGGCAGCATTAGAGCCTTTGACACAAGGGATGCTGCACAGAGTCCTGAAGGCATTACCAGATCGAGCTAGCGGACCTGATGCGGTGTCCACACAAATGCTCAAAAGCATCCCACCACTGGCCTTAACACCGCTGCTGCAGCTCTACCAGGCCATGGAAAGCACAGCCGAGCTTCCCACTCAGCTCCAAATGCACCTGGTAGCGATGCTACCGAAAAATCAGAAGTTGGAGCGGCCCATCACGCTCACCTCCACTCTGTGGAGGGTATGGTGCAAGCTCAGAAAACCCCTCCTGGATAGATGGCAGCAACAGCTACCGCAGAGCATGAATCATGACAAAGCTCGCCCTGGCAAAGCATCACGGCATCACAGTGCTCATGGATATGTCAACCTTCTACGACACCATCCACCTTGCCAACTTGCAGGAAGAAGCACTCAGGTTGGACTATCCACCTTTGCTGTTGGAACTGGCCACGCAGGTGTACTGTGGACCCAAGACCATCTTGGCTGAGCAGGAGACGACGCCTTTCTTCCACGTCGACCATGGAGCACCAGCCGGATGTCCACAAGCACCACTCCTGGCAAAGGCGGTACTCGCACCAGCGCTGATTCCATGGAAGGACCAACACCCCAAGGCCAATCTGTCCAGCTGGGTTGATGACGTAGGCTTCGATCTCACAGGCAAAACTGCAGCTCAGGTAGCCAAACAAGCGGTTGAGGCCTATCGTGACCTTCATCAAAGGCTGACAAGTTTGGGCTTGAAAGTCAACCCCAAGAAGACCGCCTTCATAGCCACAGATCGTGACACAGAGCATGCACTCAAAGGCTTGCTGCAAGAGCACGAGCCACCAATCTCCACTGTGATGAGAGACTTCGGGGTAGATCACCAAACTGCCCGCAGGAGGAGGATCCCAGTTCTTCGTCAACGATTTCAGAAAGCCAAGCAGAGAAGACTCAAACTGAGGACCTTGAAAATCCCGGCCTTGAGAATCAGACTCCGCCTACACAAAGGAGGCGTTCAACCGGTGGCACTATGGGGCATAGAAGCACAGGGCCTGGCGCCACGTTATCGAATGGCCCTTCGACACGCCCTTGCAACCCATCTCCGCCACCATGCAGGTGGACTACTGGACAGCACCTATGATCTCCACAGCCACAAATACATTGATCCCGGAGATCAGGTCATCTTGCACCACATCAAGGCCATCCACACCCTTTTCCACAACTGGCCGCAGGATCAAATCCAGCACCTGGAACAGGCATGGGCCGAGATCTCCCAGCAGCTCAGCCAGAAGCAACATCCTTGGTATGTGGTGAAAGGACCCATGGCGGCGGCAATTGCCTACATGACAGAATGGCAATGGCAAGTGCATGACCTTCACAGGTGGCATCGACCCAGTGGACCTTACATGGTGGAAGCTGAACTCACACTGCACGACCCCTGGTGGAAACTTGAACGCACTTTGCTACACGAAGCCAGGGCACAATGCACGGCAAGGCTTGCCAGCAAAGAACATCACCACCATCTGGTCGCTGGCCTGGACTGGCACACTTACCGACAGGTGCTCAGAAGCATCCCAGGTGCCCACAAGCCTCATTTGAGGACATGGACCCAAGCAGCCATCCACTTCAAGGAAGATGGCAAACCCAAGCTTTGCCCCATTTGCAAAGTCCCGGCCAGCACAAAGCACATTTTGTGGTTGTGCAAATGGCATCAAAACCAACAGCACGAACCCATGCCACCGGAATGGGCTGAGCGGATCCTTTGTGAAGATGAAACCCCTCTCTGGACGGCAGGTTGGATCCCACTTGAGCCTCAAGAACACAAGCAAATCCAACAACCCTATCAGGGACATGGTGCTTTGGCTAAGCATACCACCACTGCAGTGCGGGTCATAGTTCAGCGTCTGGGAGGCCTGGACGCAGGCACGCCACAGGGGCCCTTTTCAGGACCAATTGGAGCACCTCACCGACCAAGACTTCCAGCGGGTCACGGTCCTGCACGTTTCCCGCAACACCAGGTCTCCGGAAGCACCAGGCAGCGAACCACAGCTCCGCAGAAGACAGCGAGATGCTGCCCTGACTGCTTGGGAGAGGGCAAAACAATACCAGGACCACAAGCGCACCGAGTGGCAACGGGTCTTAGATGAAGATCACAAGCTCATCTATACCCATGCCATCAACCGCCTGGCCAAGATCTACAGTGATAAAGAGCACTACATCCATCAAAAACCGACCAGGCACCAAGGCAAGCACACGAAGCAATACAAAAAGCAGCTCATCGCCAAGTGCAACAAGCCTTGGACAGCCCCTTCACACCGATGGGCGCCCCATCGAAGTGGACATCAATGTGGGGCGTGTGGCATCAGAGTTCATCAGGCACTCACTGTGTCGGTCATAGAGGAACGCCTCAATGAAGAGTGTCCGCAACTCCTCCCAACCCCAGAGAAACCACACCAGCCTTTGCCCAAGAAGCTGACCAGAACCCAAGTCATCAAGCAGCTCTTGCAACAGCAGGAGAAGGACAAGCCACCACCAGGGCAGCATGAGCTAGAAGAGACGGCAGGCTACCTCAGATGTGGAAGATGCGGCACCAACGTGCACAAGAGAAGCAATGAACAGACATTCCAAGCCTTCGTTCAAGGTCAATGTCACGACCAACCCTACCAACAAGAGCATGCAGGCCACACCAGCCACGCTTTGTGGCAAAAGGGCAACCGAGTCACTTGCACACAATGTGGCATCACACCGCCACCAAAAAAGCTTCAAATTTGATCGAAATTTGGAACTTTTGCGACCGCCACCAGAAAAGCTCCAAATTTGATCGAAACTTTGAGCTTTTGCGACCGCCAAAAAGCTCCAAATTTCATTGAAATTTCAAGCTTTTGCGACCGCCGCCAGAAAAGCTCCAAATTTGATCGAAATTTCGAGGTTTTGCGACCGCCACCAAGAAGCTCCAAATTTCATTGAAACTTGGAGTTCTTGCGACCGCCAGCTTTTGCGGCCACCAAAAAGCTCCAAATTTGATTGAGATTTGGAGCTTCTGCGACCGCCACCAGAAAAGCTCCAATTTTGATCGAAGTTGAGCTTTTAACCGCCACCAAAAAGCTCCAAATTTCATTGAAATTTGGAGTTCTTGCGACCGCCGCCATAAAAGCTTCAACTTTGATCGTAATTTGAAGCTTTTGTGACCACCACCAAAAAGTTCCAAAGTTCATTGAAATTTGGACCTTTTTCGACCGCCGCGAAATTTGGTGCTTTTTGGCCGCCAGCACCAAAAGGGTTCGTGACATTGCAAACTCGGTTTTCGTTCCACCACTGCAACCACGGTGAGTTAGCGTAACCTTGCCTTTGGGCTGAGATGCATTGAGAGCCTCGGAGTTTGTGGAGATAGTCACCACTTGTAAACCTTACAAGACTTAAATCCCAACACCTTTCGGCTCCATTTCCCACTAGGATTGCAGGATTGAAGATAACCTCTAGCCCGCGCAGATCCCAAAGACTAATCCGTAACCGCATAATCCTCAATCCGTGCAATCCTAGGGGGATTAGAATCAAGCCAGTCTGCTTTCATTGCTTGGAAGGGTTCAGCCTGAACCTGCAGTGAACTGTTTAGAGGGTCTTAGTCTTAGAGTCAAGTTTCTTAGGATGTGTGATTCCGGCGAAACGAAACGAAACGAAACGAAACGAACCGGACCACGAACCGAATCGCTTCGAATCGAAACCAACTCCTAGGAAACCAATTCTTTAAATAAGGAACCGAACCGACTAACTGACGATCGAATCGAACCCACCCTGCGAACAGTGAAACGCCCTCACTCGCCTCGCCTCATGCAGCCCACCTCATGGACCAAATCAAACCTGCTCCAACCAGCTCTTGCATGGACCAAACCCATCCAAACCCCACAAATCCCAAACGAAGCTTTCCAAAAAAGAGTCAATGTGGCCTTGGACCAAATTCCGGCGCAGCGCCATGAAGCATTGGGCACCGAAGGGGGGGGAGACTTCGTTGCACAAACACCACGGCAGCAACCGAGAAAGTAACCACGACAGGTCTCTTTTTGCGTAAACATGGCGTATCACTGTAAAAAAGAAGAAGCGTGAAGCGGTGGCTTCCTTGATCTGCAACGGAGGCTCGAACCTTGAACACGGCAAGGGCAAGGCCAGGTTTGTCCGACAGCATTTGCAATCTCAAGGGCCACCAAGATCCAGCAAGCATGAAACTTTGCATCTTAAAAGGCGCACAGACGGAACTCCTTCAAATACCCCAACCCAACACCTTTCTGCAATAGATACCATTGGCTTACCAAGAAGGTGATTCTGATGGGCTAGGCTACCTTTCATGATCCCAGCTTTCCTCAACCAAAATGGTCACAATCCAGTGCGCTTGGTTTTCCACCACAGGCGGCGTCCTTCTGTGCTGCGAATGCGCAACGATGGGCGACACTAAAACTAAGGCGCAAAACAACAGAGGTAGATCCAGATAGAGTTGGGTTTCCTGTTGCTATGCAACAATGTTCCAAACATGTTCATGGCTACGAGAAGCTCTTCAAATCTGCGCCCATATCCCAGGAAGGAATTAACGAGACCTCTAAACAATGCACTTCTGATCCTGCAAACTGCAGTCGTGGTAAGATTGAGATTGAGATCAACTTCCAATTTTTAAAGGTGTCATCACTGGCTGCTTTGACGGCAGGACCGGCATGGGTCTCTGGCAGACAGCAAACAGCAGAAAAAGAGAGAACACCACAGGCTAGGCTAGGGGTACAGCGCTGCAAGCTTCAATCGAGCCTACTGCCTAGGTGGAGGGCGAGAAATACCTTTTGCGACCATCTGCTAAGTGATGTTCAAAGCCACTTTCTGAAATTGTCCCAACTTCACTAAACTACGAGTACTAACACTTCAGCTCGATTGATTCCACGCAAATTGGACTGGGGCTATGACACCACCGATCGTGCTCTCCACGATGTGGGGCTCAAGCAGCGGGGGTCTGCTGCTCCCGACCAAACAGAGACAAACAAGCACAACTTTATGGCTCCTTGGCGTCACTGGCCAGAGGGAGGAGAATCGTTTCAGGTTCAAAGTTTCAAGGCCTCGACGCCTTCATGAGCAACATAGCATGCCCAACTAAGACTGCTGGGAGCGCTGGAGCGGAGAAAGAGAGAGCCAAAGACTCCTCCAGCAGGGCTGGAGGGTAAGAATGTCCGTACCCAAATATTCTATGCATCGAAGGTGGGTTTCAACGCATGTGTGGAGTGAGCGTCGGCCACAGGTGCTCCCATCATGCGACCATCACAAGGCATTGTCTTCCTTGAGGTCCTGTGTAAAAAATGTTTTGCATTTGCCCTCTTCTGTTTTGGCTCCAAGAGTCTTCCCGCTGCATCAGTGTCCTCAACCATGTGCCCGGCTCAGTCATCGGGGTAAGGGCAGAAACCAGGGGGCATTTTCTGCTGACAAGCATTTTTCCGCTACAATCTTCTATGAATGCTTGCCCAATTAGAGCTGGTTCAGCCGAAAGCCAAGCAAAACCCCACTGCAAAGCTCAGTGCAGGATGCCCAATGCAGCTTCTTCAGCCACGTTAGATTCAACAGAATCTGCGCTATGAATCTGCCCATGCGACATATGTTACCATGCCTACTTGCAGAGAATGTTGTCCGTCTCGCAAAGACAACCTATGACAACCTCCACCAAAATGCCTGGTGGTCCACACCATAAAGCCAGGGCAGCCTTCTTAGCATTTGGAACACATAATGCTGGCCTGAAACTTTGTGAAAAATCGGCACTTCAATTCAACAAATAGATTTAGAATGGTGGGTTTTGCAACACACCTTCTAAATTTCTATAATGGTTGAGTACCATGCATATATCGCTATATGGCGCCATCGCTACATGTATACACATCACATGACCCTGCATCTGAAAAGGCTCGCCAAAGGAAGGCCGAGGCCATGCAGTATCACACTGTCTCCATGCTGGAGAAAAAGAGCGATTTCCTTGAATTTCCTGCATCTGTCATGTTCCTGTATGTCTTTTAATGTTCCTGTCATGTTCCCTTCATGTTCCTTTCAGTTTTCCTTCATCCTGTCATTTCAGTGTAGTGTTCCTTCATGGTCTGTTCATTTCTGAAAGTTCTGACAAACGGGTTATCTAAGAATTAGAAAAAAGAACGTGTTCTAAACGTGAAAAAATGATTTAAGAGTGAAAAAAACACATGATTTCCTTGAATTGCCTGCATTGTCTTTCCATGTGCCTTTATTATCTTTATTCTTTTCATGTTCCTTTCATATTCATTTCATTTGCTTTAATGTTCTTTTCATTTCATCAATTCTCTGTCAAGCATTGTCAAGAACAATGATTCAAGAGTTGCAAAACAATCGAAAAATAATGCGTTTCAAGCGTGAGAAAAGAGTGATGTCCTTGAATTTCCTTTAACTTCCTTTGACTTCCTTCCATGTTGTCTTCATTTTCCTTTTGGGTTCCTGTCTTTGCCCTTCAAACATTGACCAATACCAAGGGAAATGAAAGAACCAGCTCAAACACCATGGTTCAATCATGTTTCCTTTTTTTGAATGCAATTGTCTGTGGAACACTATTTCAAGTCAATCTTTTTTTCATTCCAAAATCATTAGCATTGAATATTGCTTTTCTTCCACACAGGCTGTGGCTAAGCAACAACTCGTATTTATTTGCAAATGTTGGTTGTTGACCCATGTTGCATGCCAAATTGTTTGGAAAATGTGCGCCGCTTCTAAGTTGTTGTTGCCCGGTGAAAAATGAGGGTTGTTCACTTTTTCCTAAAACAGCCCTAGAATTAGAACTTACAATGCGCCACTTTGGGTGCATGCTACGCGTATTTTCCTGCACAGGAGCGGTGTTTTATAGCCAAAATGTACCAAATATAGTTCCGAGGAGTAGTTTATGTTTTCCCGAAGTGACGAAAAGTAATTCTCCGTTTCGGGCCGTCGTTATACTAATTAATACAGTTGTAGTTGGTGGCCGAACCCAGGACAATCAGCAGAAAATTCCAATACAACCCAGCATATCCCCCAAGACAGCCCAACATAAATCCAAAACAGCCCATCAGTTTTTGTAATTGTGAGAATCTAGCAGTGTGCAATGAAGTGGCTCACTAAGTGTGCCGCATTGGGATGTTCAGCTCTGAGTGCTCCGGGCAAACAGCCAGCACTTGACAGAGCGAGGTTGTGGTCAGAACAAGGTGTCCATGGCAGCAGTGCCACTCCCGAACACTGCTCCATGCCCTCGGCTGCCAACTCCGAGCTACTCAAGGACGGGAAAATCGCCGGCCAACATGCCACCCTTTTTTATCATCACATTCTTATCATTCTTGCCTCTCGCGATGCTCGTTCTTGTTCATCTTCAAGTGTTCCACACCAACACATATGGCCGGCATCTTCCCAAAGTGTAATTGGCCTACCAATTCTGCGTCACGCGCACTATGCGTCTGACATCAGCCGCGATCTGATTTCGAGCGGCTGTGTCGCAGCATGGGCTTGACCATTTTTGAGGATCATGCAGAATGCAGAATTGTGAGCTACCCCAGCTATCCCCAACTGAAGAGCTTTGAAGTGATTCAGTTCAATACAGCAGCTGGTGGAATTAGACTACTGTTGTATGGTTGGTGCGCAGCTGACTGCTGCAGATCTTCAGACTGGAGGCCCCAGTATAGTGAGAGGACTGAGAGGCTCGCATTCGGTGGGCCCAAGTAGTGCTGAATTCTTGTTTTGGTGGACTTATTCCTTATGTAGCTTAAACCTCAAGCTCTTGCCGAAGGATTTGGCAAGGTTCATCAGTCTTGCGATATTCCGAATATTCCCATTCACAAGTGACAGAAGTTTCCATTTTTTGCCCATGCAGGAGGCTCCACCAGCACATTGACTCAGCAGAAGCCAGTTGCGCAGTACGCACAGTTTCTCGACGGGTGGTGCCAAACCTCCAGGTTCGTTTTTCACCTTCGGCACCGGGCATGGTGTACGATTTTGTGTGAAACTCTCAAGGGCTTCACCAATAAAACTACAATGAAGCCTTGAAAAGCTCCACCTGCATCTCTTCAAGATTGCCGGTGGGCTGAAGCCTTGAAACTACATGAGGCCAAAGCGAAGCGGCAGGGGCTCGGCCATTTTTGCGAAACTGCTCGAACTTTCGAATCGACCATGTTCTTCACCTCTGCTCAGACGTTTCCTTCGTGGTTGGACCGCTCCCCCTGCGTCGCGACATTCGTGTCTCATGTCAAGGTGCTGTGCGACAGGGCACTTTGAAGCGTTGAGTTTGGGCTCTGATCCAGCAGAGTCGGCAAGGTCCTGGCCGAGAGAAAGACACTTTTGGGCTCAGCTCCTGCGGAGGCATTCCCGAAGTGATATATGACACCTGCAACGAACCGAAGTCGTCCGAATAGTCTGAAAGACCCCGCTGCTTGACAAGCATTATATACCCCGATCTTGAACCGCAAAACACGATTTTTCTTTCGAACAAAACAGCTGCCGACAGTCCTGTTGGTGGGCGACTGGGCCGGGGAGTGGATGGGCGACAAGGCATCAGCTTGTCGCACTTTAGCAATGCCTTGAGCGGAGGCCCAGAGACCAAGGAGATAAGTCAAACCAGGTGCTCGGCTGCCTGATGATGGCCTTTGGAACATATAATATATATATATATGTGCGTGTGTGTGTGTGTGGGTGTGTTTGTCGGCCTGCCTGTGGACAATTGACAATAGCCCACATGGTAGCAATAGCCCAAAGAATACACATATAGTTTGTCAGGAAATTCTTAGCGGCTAAGCGGTGTCTCTTGTCCTTTTTTTTTTTGGGGGGGGGGGGGGGGTGACAGTTTCAAAGTGTTCTTTGTCGAGCACACTGCACCTCACCAGTGATCTTTGTGAGTGCTAAACAGGTGTTTGTCATCCCCCATCGAATTCGACCTGGAACCCGGGCTGTTTGATTTTTTGGGAACCCAGCGTTCAGGGCACATAGAGGTGACTAAAAAATCAAAAAGGCTGGAGCCACAGAGCCTAAAGAATCCATGGAAAACATGCCTTTTTAAAGAATAGACACTGACCTTCAAAAATCCTAAAAGTCTATATAACATTATATAACAAATCACAATCATCTTTGCATATGCATGGAAGGGCCTCTGCTTCTCTGTGTTGAGCCATTTCTGCAATGTTCAACACAGATTTTGCAGATCAAGAATCACACTCAATATTGCTCAAAAAACTCGTCTCTCAAGAATCAGGGTCCACCTATCCACCTATAAAGAATTCAAACCCCCAGGTTCCTGGTGGTCCAGTGCACCCTGCTTCTCTTACTGATTTCATTCTTTAAGACAACCCGGGTTGTCTTAATTGTTTAGAGGAAATTCGCACGGGGATTTTTTGTACAGTTTCTCACTGGATGAGGATGCCAACAAACTTGCACTTGAACTGAATCTCGGAGCTGCTACGTCGTGCACTTCGACAATCTCGTCACCACTAGAGCCCCACAGGCCCCACCGCCCAACCATCGACGATCTCACGATTGGGCCAGCGGACACTCACGGCTGGTGCTGTTGGAGGGACGCACCTTTCGTGCCACCACCCGGACACTCGGCAAGGTGGCAGCCGTGTCTGCGGCCGAGCCCGCTGCGGCACTTGCAGCCGTTGAGCCGGCTGCCTCAAAGGGGGGCAGGTGCTTGGCACACAAAATCACAAAATTCTAAACCAGCTGCAAGAATAGGAGTGAGTGGATGCCCCAAATCCTTTCTATCTGTGTTTCCGTGTTCGAACCGGTCCAACCACTGGATTTCTCACCATGCACTGTGAGCCAGGTCTCCAGACTGTGCTCATGTGGCTGCCTTGACGCGAATGTTGCACCACCTTGCAGATGAATCGCACAGAACAGCCGAGATCGTCACATGGTTACATGGAACTCCCACCAAGACCGTCGAACTCCGGCCGATCTCCTTTCACCTCTTGTTTCCTGAGCTCTTGGCGTGCAATGTCTAGATATCATTAGATATCTATATACAGTTGTACTCTGACGCTGAAGAACTATTGCACATGGGAGGGCTTGATTCTCACGTCCATGATCTATTACGGTGAATATTAACCTACAAGGATCTACAAGGTGCATCCACTCTGCACCGAGATTTCCCGGTGATTGACATCTATGTGTCCTTTGCGGCGTGGCAAGCTGAAAGAGCTCCTACAGCTTCAAATGTCCCAAGATCAGAGTAAAGCATTCAATTGGGCTGCACCTGGGTAGCCCGAGACTCGCTTGAGGTGCGCCGCGCTGTGACTTTCACCTTGGCCGACGGCCAACGCACACAATCCAAGTTACTGGGACTTCAAAACAGGCCTAAAAATGGGCAATCAGGAGAGGCGTCTATTGTCAGAGCCCGCTACTTGCACATCATGTGACCTGGTAGGTCAGGCCGCCTTCCCCTTCGAACAGTTTTTACGGAAAAGCCGCTCGCATGCTCACGCCTTTCCATCACACCAGCAGAATTTTCACCATTCCAGAATGGAACAGGACCCTTTCCCTGTGCAAACACTGCTGGCGCCCCTCTCGTGAAAAATCTTTCCCGCCGGCGGGATGCGCTAAAGCCACGGTCTTTCTGGTTGGTTGGTTGCAGCTTGGTGACCCTCTTCGCTCCAAAAGCGAAAATCTTCTTGACACATCCCCGTGGTGTGCACCTAGACCTAAACGTCCTAAAACCGCGCACCACGCCCGGCGGTGCGACGGCGTGCGGCCCAGTTGCCGGGCTGGTGCTGCCACCACTGCTACTGCGCTTGGACTCAGGAAGTCACTGTACGAATGAATCTTGCGAGTAGCTACATTCGTTCGCACAAAAAGGGACTGTTGTGAAGATGTTTGTAACTCCAACTCTTTTGCACTCGGGAATGTCAACGGTATCAAGATCTAGTGGATCTATCCTGAGCCATTGACAGCGACCACCCTGGCAGCTGCGTGAACTCGAGGTGCTTTGGGGTCCACTCGGGTGCCTGCGAATTTGCTCAAAAGAACGACAGCTCCTAGTAGCGAACATTGTTCCTAGTAGTAAGGCCAGGAGCCCCTAGTAGCGTCTTTGCTCCTAGTAGCGATGCCAGGAGCCCGTAGTAGCTTCTTGTTGCTCCTAGGAGCTTGTATGTGGACAGCCAGGGGTCACCCATCAAGAACGATGAAAATGCTGTGAGCTACAAATAGCTCTCTCTCTCGAGAGAGAGAGAGAGAGACAAGCCATACACGAAACACACCTGAGGTAGTTACAAGTATGGTCATGCGTCATGGTCTTCTACTCCGCACGTGGACTCTCACCTCTTGCCTGAATGCCAGAAGCCGAAAAATTAGAGTTAGAAAATCGGGGGGCATCATAGATCCATCCTGGAAGCTTGTACATCTGACCCGCCTACCACGCGTTTGATGGGCTCAGGCTCGAGGGGCTCCACCTCCGAATGCACCGCTGTCGAGGCGGAGGGCGGTCGCAGGGCGGAGTCCGCCGCGGCCAGCGCGGCGGCCCGCAGCAAGCCGTTGGTCGAGTCCTGACTCTTCCGGACCACGCGGACGTTCGCCGCCGGCTCCCTTGACCTGGAGCAGCAGGTCGAACGGACAACGGCCGTGTGCCGAAAGCAAGTCAAGTGGTGGGCTGTGCCTGGAACGGCGGGCTTGCGTGTGCACTGGCATCTCTCCTGGTTGAGGCTGCGAGGCTGCGGAAACAATCTGAGAGAATTGGAGTATGAGCTCTAGCTTCGCTTCAGTGGTATTTGCGACAAAGCAGGAACCCATATATGATTCAGTAACTACTGCAATTTCACACATTTGAGCCCATCCGCAGGCCGGCCCGACGTTCATTCTAGTCCTGGAACGGATCCAGGCAGGCTGGCGTTCCAATTGATCTCCGTGGAATGCTCCCGGCTCTGACTCCTCACGCAACCGTAGGGGTGGCATCGGGTTGAACTGATTGAAGCAGTTGACATGTAGCTCGATGGCAATGGCCAGAGCCAAGCATCACCCTCAGCACTGCCTCCAGTAATTATGAAATAGAATGAAGGCTCACAATCCAAATCTCTTTCTAGTTTCTTTCTCCAAAGGTGTGCTGTCAGCGTCCACGTGCCCGGCCGCCTGCTGCGATGGATGACTCGCACCGGCGACACATGAACAGGCTCGGTCGCCGATGAGGATTGCTTGGAGGAAGGTCTCACAGGCGAGGGCCATCCTTGAATCCTGAAGGCCAAAAACATTTCTATGTATATGTATGTATATGTGTGTGTACAGTATACACCATCTCTCCCTCTCTCTACAGAAAAACACACACAGATTGTGTGTGTGTGTGTTATGTGGTGTATACTTTGTGTATAAAGTGCTTGCGCGTGTGTGTTAGTGTAGTGTAGTGTAGTGTAGTGTAGTGTAGTGTAGTGTAGTGTCGTGTCGTGTCGTGTCGTGTCGTGTCGTGTCGTGTCGTGTCGTGTGGTGTGGTGTGGTGTGGTGTGGTGTGGTGTGGTGTGGTGTGGTGTGGTGTGGTGTGGTGTGGTGTGATGTGGTGTGGTGTGGTGTGGTGTGGTGTGGTGTAGTGTAATGTAGTGTAGTGTAGTGTAGTGTAGTGTAGTGAGTGTATGTGTATGTGTGTGTATATAAATATAGATATAAGTAAATATATTTATATATATGTGTGTGTGTTTATGTGTGTGTGTGTGTTTTTTCTTATTATTTGTTTATGTTTGTGTAGTGCCTCTTGCAAGGCTGAATCTATCTACTCAAACTACCGCCATATGAAGTAACATGCAGTCTCAGGCAACAACCTGCTCTCAAATCAAAAGAGTTATTAGGGCCCATGCTGCTTTGTTGTTCGGGGAAAATGGTCTCCGCAGCCGCATTGGTGGGTCCAACGCATCAAACTCCAAGCTTGCAGCTCCGCATGTGAAGGAGGAGCAAACAGCACCACCAACTTCTGGGGCCTAGGCGAGACCTCCCACTCCTACTACCCCGTGCTCGCCAAGCTGCGGGCTGGCGGGGAGGCCTGCATCGCAAGGAGTGAGCAACTCTTGACTTGAGTAGCGCACGCTGATCGCGATTGCGCTTCACAGGAGTCAGGTCTTGACTCTGCCGGAAGATCCGCCACCACGCATGTTTCAATGGTACTCCCCCCCCCGCCCCCCCAAAAAAACAAGAATCAAAAACATTTCTGACCTAGCACATCCACCACTTGAAAGGTTCAGTGGTTGTTTACCCACTCTTGAAGCCAACCAATGACGGAAACACATTCCAACTGGTTCAGCTCTCCTTGCTCCAACTCCAGGTGAGGACGCTCATGGTCCGATCCCCTCAGCAGCCATTCGGTCGTAGGACACTCTGGTGCGGCGAGACATGCCACGGGAAGGTCCAGCAAAGTTACAACACTGGTCATTAACATGGAAAATTGATCATGTCCATGGCATGGACCAAGCCATGTAAGCCACCACAACAGGCTACTAGGCCAGAGTTCCGCCTGCTTTTGACCATCGTTGGACTCAACCTCAAGTCCAAGTGAGGCTGACAGGGCCCGTGACATTCACATGGCATTTCACAGGCTCGGAGTTGGCTCTCCTTGTTCGTGCCCCAATCCCGGCAAGAGGCAGAGATGGCAGTGGTGGATGTGGCACTTCCCCGTAGCTATGTCGCCGCAGTGCATGCAGTGCCGCACTGTTCTTTCCTTCCCTTGGAAACAGAACAGCGTTCCAGCAGGCACCAACATGTGGCTTGGCAGGTTCAACATCAGTTTTGCAAGGTTATACCCACCACTACACCAGACCTGTCTTCAAATCTCCACCTCAGGTTTCCATGGCGTTGGCTGCGTTTTGACAGTGTGGCTCTTCCTGCTTCTGAACAACCCTCCTGGGTTTGGATATATTTGGATCCAACTTCCACGACTGACTGCATCTGTTCGGAGCTCTAGGCCACCGGCTCGAACGCAATCACCGGCTGTGAACTGACGACTCCTGGCCAACTGGCCCAGCCCCAATGGGTTTGGAACCAACCTTATGTCATGTCAAGAAAAGTGCTCCTCGGAAGGCCCTCCCCCATTCACCCGACATGCTGAAATCAAATTGGATTTGATTGACCAAACAGAACCTTTGCTTGTTGAATGTCAAAGACAAGGGAAATGGACCACACGGCATGTCTAAATGTTCAATCAAAGTTTCCGAATGCCTGATGTGCTGGCATCTCGTGCAACGGTGGGAACGCCTCCCTTCAACACCTGCACTACTACTCTTCATAAATAAGGAAACTGGCATGACTTCAGCCCAGTCCTTCATCTTCAGTTCCTGCATCAGTATCTCCTGCACCATAAGTGCTTACATCCTTTTCAATACGGCAAGTCTGACCTCATGGATACATGATCTTATTCACTTCTACACAAATTACTACAGATGTACAGCACCCCCCTTAGAATTCGAGGGGAACCTGGGCAGACCATGCTTTAACTAGAAAACGCGGGGCACGCGCTGACTAGAAAATGGTAGGGGTCAGACCTCTCAAGAGAAAGGGCACTTTCGGAAAGTTCAAACTTAAATGCTTAAATTCGTGCACCTCTAGAAAATTGCGTTTCATGGGTTCCATTTGTGAGTGCTAAGGCAACCGATAAATGAGACCTGAGAAGGACCAGTTCCAACAGGTTCTCCGCCTTAAGGATGGCGGTGCTCTAAAGGAAATGGCGGGCTCTACCAAAGCATTGTACGCTGTGCGATGGGAAAAAGATATGATATATATACCCTTTAATGGACCTTGGGTCGCCGGCTAGTGTTGTACAACACCCTCTCTGATCGTGTAGGCTGCACAGAGCCAGACGAGAAACGTGCCCAGTTTGGCTATGGGTTTGACAAGCTCTAAAGGTTTGGCAATCTTTCATCTTTCGCAATCGTTCATCTTTCCTTTAAAATTGCAGTTGGGGCTTGGGGGGCTGCAGTTCTTGACCCACCACCTGTTCTTGTTGAAGCACAATGCTCCAGGCAGACAAGCCTTTGAGCACTAAAAGCGAGTTTAGCACACAATTCCTCAGCTCTGCTGTCTGGCAGACCATCGACCGGCGTCCGTCAGAATTGATGTCAAATTTGACGCATTGATGTTTTTCATTCGCTTTTTTTTGTATGTCACACCATCACACCGGCAGGCTACAAATCACTGGCTGCTTGTTCTTCCAACGCTCGAGCTACGCGACTGTGACGGGTGGGGGCAACAGTGCCCACAGCACTTTGGATTCCAATTGGAGCGCCTGCCGTCCTCTGCTGTCGTCTTGCAAGGATTCTTGAGCGGCGGCAATCGTGCAAGGCCGGGGGGGTCGGCGGGAAGTTTGTCCCGCTCGTTTTGCAGTGGAGCTGTGTGGGGGGGAGAAGGGGCGTCGATCAGCGAAGCAGAACAATCATCTCAAGCCATTCCGAGCGGCTAAACGATTCCGAAGCGATAAGACGAAGTGAGCTGACAACTCATAGCAGGACGTGATGGTGGGAACGGTTCAGGACCTATCTCCACGAGACAGGTCGAGCCTCAAGAAAAGCACCACCATTATGCATTTACTTCAAGCAGGATTTGTTGATTTGAATGCTTTCAGCGGCCCATCATCACACTCTTGCAGTGACAAAACCCAAGGCAGAAGCATGTTGGGACAGCCACCAAGCGGGAGACAAGAAGGGGACGTGAGCCGAAATGGGCATGGCAATTTGATTTCCTTGCGTAGTTTAGGGAATAGAACTTGCAAAAGCAGCCCTTGCCTCTAAAGATCGTGCCTTTTGAGATGAGGAGCAGCTTTAGAACCACTCAGCATGCACAGCATCGGCATCACCCTCACTGACCTCACCTCCAGGAGGCTCTTCGGTCACCACCTCTTTTAAGCTTTCGTCCTTCTCGGTCTCAGGGTAGACCTGCAGGAGGGGTTTCTCAAGGCCCCAAATGACTTGTTGCAACTGCTAGCTGCCTACCACTTCTAGATTCGACAACTCTACAAGCAGGACCGCGCAATGGTAAACTGCCCCCACTCGCCTTGGCCTTATTTTTCCTGCGCCGTTGGTCAATGGCACGCTTCCTCATGAGATAGATTGCACCTGGAGGGCAGGGACCTTTCAGAAATGCCTGAAAGCATCTGCACGTATCTGCACCAACAGCTGGCCAAGGTAACTCCCATTGGTTAAGCCTCAAGAAAAGAGACTCCTTCATAGGGATTAACCTGAATGGCCCAGAATGGCACCACACAACCATACTATGAACATGACAGGGACCATAGAAGAAATCATGCTTCTTCTCCATCCCGTTTGGACGATCGGGGGAACCTCCAGCAAAGGCGGAGGCCACCAGCACCACTGGAATCGTGAAAGCAACAGCCACGAGGGTGGAGATGCTCTGCTGCTCGACCAATGGAGTATGCCTCCGCGAGATGAGACACCGGTGGACACGGTGCATGGCATTTGGAAAAGCACTCGATCTCTTTTCATGGCCCCTGAGCCTCTGAGGCGTCCTATTCTCTTCACTCTGGAACGCTTCTTGTTACACTTGTTCTTTCCTTGATGACCCATCTGCCCTGTCCTTGCTAACTGGGGGGGCACGGAAATTCTCACGGTATGAGCTGCCATCCTGCCTGTAGTACACAGCATACGTGCCACTGCTGGTGGTGGAGCAGGTCGCGGTCATGGTCTCCCTGTTTGCACTGGTCAAGGAGATGTTGTCTCTGACCCATTCCTGAGCGCCTAGGCCAAAGTGCCCAAGATTGCAACAGATCCTCCAACAATGGGATCTTTGGAACGGATGGATCTTCATACCCTCAGCACAAGTCTGTAGAGATGTCAGGCATGGTGTGTTTTGGAATGTTTTGGCTATGGCGACTTAAGTGCATGTTGCGCAAACAAACAAGTTTGGAAAATGTGTTCATCAAGAATCAACAGGACATACCTGACATTACCTGTCTGCACCAAGCTGGTTGGACGTGCTCCTTTAAGACATGGGTGATGACGAATCGTCCGGCCCACGAGATCCCACGAGATCCCGAACCGAAACTGTCCGTGCCTTGGTCGAAGATCACGCATGTGGGTGTCTCGTCCACTTGGGCATCCCTCTCTGGAAGGGCCACAGTCACCTCGACGGAGCTTCCGAAATCCACCACCACTCCGCAGCGCGAGAGCCTTGGGAAAGCGGCCAAGACGAGCCGAGAGCCGCTGAAGGGAACTGACCCACTGCTGCGGATAGTGTATAGGGTGGTAGCAGTTCGCAGACGTTGCATGGATTGTCATGTTCCCATTCTGCGCTTGCATCCTCTTGCGAGATTTGAGAGCTGCAAACGGTCAGTACATGGCAGCAGCCTGTCCCAACACGGCCTAGAAACTCTAGCACGGAGACTGTTGCATTGTTTGCAATCTCGCTGTTGATGCCTGGGTTGCCAAGCCCGTTCGTCAAGCAAGCATATGTTGGACTGGTCTTGATGCATGCATGTTCTTACATATAAACGAATCAAACGAAGCACCCTGTCATGGAAGAGTTATACAAACGAGTTATGAGGCATCAATGTAGCAAGGCCGGCAGAAATGGAACTCACGTTGGCTGTGCTAAGCTTCCCACCAAAGCTTGCATTGGCCCAGGAGTAGGGGTTGCTGGCGAACCACTGGGTGAACTGAAGCCCCACATCGTTGCCTTGGAACACTCTCTGCAGCGTTTGGAGCCTGTGAATACCTTGCAGCCTCCACCTGAGACCGTTTGGCACACAGAACCTGTCGCACAGCACCGACAAGCCCGTCTGGCACAGGCCAACTCATTCCCCATTTCACCACATGGGCGTCCATTCAGGGAATTGAAGCACCACCACTGCAAAAGTTTCAAGAAACACTGGCAGCTTGGAAGCACAAACACCTCTGGGCCATAACAGGCTATATTATATAAATATATATATATACATTGCTTGACCATCTGCGAAGGCATGTATTCGTGCAGCTTGCCTCCACTCCAACTTCCACATGCTTCCCCTAGTCCGTACACGCAGGAATTAAACTTCATGAAAATGAGTCCTCTTGAAGGAAGCTATCCTCCACGGAGGAGGTATCTCAATTGAATCTTCCAACCCTTCCACCACCCAACAATTGCAACCTCACGTTTTGAGGGCAATGCTCTTGACCAGGTCCAGCCACCTTCTACCCAATCCCCTCGATGCCAAGACACATTCCTGCAAACGCCGGGACCCTCCTAGTGCTGCACTCGGCACATTAGCACCAGGCGAGGATAGACCAGACCTGCACAAGCACGCATCTACCGAGAGCCACAAGAAAAAGAGTAAAAATGTCACGGCCTCTGAGGCCCTGGTCTCTGGTACCAAAACAATAAATATAGAGAAACAAATCCAAACAATCAAAAAATGAAGCGGAGCACCAGTCGGTTGACACCGTGCTCTCCTCTTCTGACTCTCCGGTCTCCCACCTGGCGGCATCCGCAGCGGACACCTTGGCGAGCCTGGACTCCGTGCCGCGGCCCGAGGCATCCACCGAGGTGATCGCCTCGACCAAACGTACGTAAGAGGGCGGTCGCATGTCTGTCAGGCTCCGGTGGCATGATGGAACTCAATGGTCTTGCATGGTTTTGCCCACATCATGGCATTGTTTACGTTTGCAACTTCTCGACTCTCACGCTTGTTTCGCAACAGCCCTTCGACGTTCCATGATCAATGATGACGAGTGCTTGGACCTTGTCAGGCCAATTCGAGTCCGGTGTCATCTGAGCGAACCCTTGGGTGATTGGCATGCAGAAAGGCATTGGTTACGTTTCTTGGGAAGATAACCGCCCTAGGTTTTGTAGCACACAGATCTGTCAAACAACCTGATCATCGGAGCCAAACAAAACAACTGCCACAACATGCCACAAGCACGACGTTCAAAGCGTGTTTGCCCGGCCTGCGTGCCGTTTGCTGGGAGTGAGTTCATCATCACCTGTGCGTCAACAATGTTCGCAAACGTTGGTGAAACACGCCACATCACACAAACATGAAAAGAACATGAGATGTCCCTAAAAATCTAGGAACCAAATGATTAGTGCGAACGCTTCTTCAAGGAAGCTCCCCCCACCGTGAGCTATCCTGCGTCCAGTAGGTAGTAGCTTACTCTCCTCAAAAAATATGCCAGCATAGACCCCAAACAGTTTCAACATGTGTTTTATTGGCTAATGTTGGTAGCAACGTCTGCATTGGGAATGGCATGTAAACAGAAAGATGTTAGAATCTGTTAGAAAACAATAGTTCCTGTTACCCGAGGACACATGTCATGCGCAAACACGACGGGATAATTGTTATATGTCCAAAGGACAGCAGGAAGAAAAGAGGAGGCAAAGGACAGGAGGAGGACAAGGCCACAGGGTTCGCCCGCACCGCCAGCGGACAGCAGGAAGACAAGAGGAGGACGCAGGACAGCAGGAGCACATCAGGACAAGAGGAGGAAACAGGTTTTGCGAGCGCAGCCAGCAGGACAACTGGAGGAGAAGAAAAGGACAACAGGAGGACAACACCCGGACACAGGGTTCAGGGGCGCGCCCACAGACTGGCCAGTGTCTTTTTTCCTAAGAGAGAACCCCAACAGTAACAGTGAGCTGTTTGGGGAAAAAAGGATTTCCAAGGGGCAAAAATCACCTCATCCGCCACGCGCGCACCCGAAGGCTTCGCCTGGCCCAGCTTCGAGACCAAGTTCAGCGCCTTGGCCTCGAGTCGTCGGACGTCGGTGTGAGCCGGTGTCGCACGTGGTCACCGGAGAGTCACGTGGTCTGCTAGTCTAGGAGTCTAGGAGTCTAGAGCATCCTTAGGTCCTTGGAAGAGTGAATGACTATATATACAGTAGAGCGACTAAAGTTTTTCGTGACTAGCCTGGGGCACGCAAGTGAAGTCTGTTTTACCAGTGCCGGACAAGGGCCGCCAGCCGTACGTCAAATAGATTCAAACAAATAATTTGCCTGATTCCGACAACAAACGATATGCAACCTATTGCAACCTGTATGATGCATCTAGTCTATATATGTAAAAATATGCATATACACCGTACACCCCCCACCCAACAAAAAAAGAAAAACAATAAGCACGGCAGGCTCTGAATGCGGGGTGCCCCTATCGTCGAAGGCAAGGCTCTCACATATCAGCGTGCGAGACTCAGAAGCTCTCAACCTTTTATCTCCAGTCACTTTCTTGCGGCACCTCGCTCTGCCAGCACATTGGCCGTTTCTCGTGCCACATCTTCCGCCTTCGGGGAGAGCAAACTGTCACGCATGAGCACCAAAGCCAAGCCAACACAGCGCAGAGTCACCGAGATGTTGACCAGCAAATGCAAAATGATACTTTCTTGCTGCAAAATCCGCTTGGGCAATCGCACTGCAAAGGCCAGCAGCAAACCTAGCAGGAATTTGAAGCAATGCTCCTTCAGGCATGCTGCCAACAACTCTTCCTGTGAGAGCCATGCCAGCCATTGAGAACTCTCGCGTCCAGCGGTGGCCGTTGGTGTAGGAATTGGGGTTCCGGGTGCCTCGCCCACAGGGGCTGCTGAACTCTCCGGCCGTTTCCGGGGTCTGCGGGGCTTCTTTCCAATGGACTCCAGAAATAACATCATGCCGATCACCACAGAAATGTCCAAAACAAAGAGGCCACCCCATAGGATTTTCTGGCTGACCTGCCACACCTTCGCCCCGGCCCGTAGAGCCCACTCCTTCAACCAAGCCCACCTCTCAAGGAATGGCCGTTTTTCCACGGAGGTCGAAGTGTTGTGAACCGGAGTAATCTCAGCTGGTGTGGGGATCCATTTTTCCGCAAGGCTTCGGCTGAATCTGGAGATTGAATCTGTAGACCATGCAGATTGCAAACCCGAAATGGTCTGCAAAGCGCTCACAATGTTTTCCTCAATTCCAGGAGTCTCCAGGTCGAAATCATCAAGCACTCCAAGGATTGCATGCACCTCGTCATTGATACGCCCCAAGGAGGTTTTGATCTTCTTCAGTTCTGCCCGGCCCAGGACAGGCCGGGGCTCGCATGCTACCTCCGCTTGGGAGACAGGTACTCCGCAAAGGAGAAGCAAACCAAGTGACACACAGCCCGCATGGCTTCGCATCCTCGGGCCTTCCATTTGGAGATACGGGAAGTCCCGTATGTAAGTTTCTGAGAGGACCATGTTCTATGTGACAATCTACGGCAAGTCAATCTATGCAGCTGAAGCTATTTGCTGAAAAATCTGGCATTTTTCGGAAGTTGCTTCTAGAAGGGCAAAACCCCTATGTCTTCTTTGGGGCGTCATTCATGCGGGACCCCGCTGGACACTGTTATTCACACCTACGTGGGGGGGGGCACCGAAAGTCCTGCCCCTTCTGAGAGCCGATATTGCTGACCCTGTGGGGCGCTCAGCTGCTTGGCCCTAGTGTCGAAGAAAAGTCTCAATCGTGGCCCCCTTACATAGATGACGGTGCGGTTTCCAATGCATTTCTAGTGGGGATCTACTTTTCGGTCTCTTCGGGGTCTATCTATCTAAATACCTGCAGACCAGAAGGCTTTCGGTAGCACTAGCTGGGTCAGAGTGGGCTTGATGAGTTCAGTGACACCACATGCAAGGTGGTGCTTCGTTCAAGCTCCTAACCTGGAGCTCATCCAACGCAAGTCCTTCCAAACCAACAGGGCCCTAACCAGGGCACTTCACTTTGAAGTCATCCCGGCATAATCGAAGAATCGTCGAAGAAAGACTCCCGAACCCATGACCCCCCAAGGATGCGCACCAGGAATTCCAAGGCACGGTCACGCTCGCTGACGCTGCAGCGTCGCCACCCCCATCACTGTTGGCCGTGGTGATCGTCAGTAGTGACCCCAGCATGGCATTGCCGGCATCTTCGTCCACCACCTTTGACGAGTTACTTGCGGCGTGCTGCGCCCGGAAAGGATGAAGGCGTTGGCTGTTTTTGTCCAAACAGGTTTGGGACTTGTCTGGAAGTTTGGGACTTTTCCGGAAGTGCCGTAGAAGCAGAAGAAGAAGCAGAAGGAGAAGGAAGAGGAGGAGGAGGAGGAGAGGGCGAGGAAGAGAAAGGGAGAGACGGACGGAGAGAGAGAGAGGGAGAGGGAGGGGAGAAAGAAAAAAGGAGAATGCAGAGGAGAAGGAGCAGAGAGGAGAGAGGAAGTATTAGGGTTTCTTTCGGCTTGGCTTCAGATTTCACTTCTTTAGGGTTTCTTGGGGGGTTGTTTGGCGCTTCTTTTATTTAGGGTCTATTTGAGCTTGGCTTCGGGCCTCACTAGTAGCTTCTTGCTACTAGTAGTAGTGCCCTTGTTTCCTGTAGTAATGTCTCACTTCTTTAAAGTTTCTTTGGGCTTGGCTTCGGATTTCCTGGGCTTAGCTTGGGGCTTCGCTTCGTCCGGGTTTGTTTGGGTTTGGCTCAGGGCATCACTTCTTTCGGGCAACTTTGGGGTTAAAAATGCCTGTGGAAAAGGACTTGCTTGCGTGCTTGCTTCCTTTCTTCCTTTCTTCCTTTCCTCCTTTCTTCCTTTCGTCCTTTCTTCCTTGCTTCCTTTCGTCCTTTCTTCCTTTCTTCCTTTCTTCCTTCCTTCCTTTCCTCCTTTCTTCCTTTCCTCCTTTCTTCCTTCCTTTCCTCCTTTCTTCCTTTCGTTCTTTCTTCCTTTCCTCCTTTCTTCCTTCCTTTCTTTCCTCCTTTCTTCCTTTCCTCCTTTCTTCCTTCCTTTCCTCCTTTCTTCCTTTCGTTCTTTCTTTCGTCCTTTCTTCCTTTCGTCCTTTCTTCCTTCTTTTCTTCCTGTTTTCCTTTCTTCCGTTCTTCCTTTCCTCCTTTCTTCCTTTCGTTCTTTCTTTCGTCCTTTCTTCCTTTCGTCCTTTCTTCCTTCTTTTCTTCCGTTCTTCCGTTCTTCCTTTCTTCTTTTCTTCCTTTCTTCCTTTCTTCCTTTCGTCCTTTCTTCCTTGCTTCCTTTCGTCCTTTCTTCCTTTCCTCCTTTCTTCCTTCCTTTCCTCCTTTCGTCCTTTCTTTCTTTCTTTCGTCCTTTCTTCCTTTCGTCCTTTCTTCCTTCTTTTCTTCCTTTCTTCCGTTCTTCCTTTCTTCCTTTCTTCCTTTCGTCCTTTCTTCCTTGCTTCCTTTCGTCCTGTCTTTCTTTCCTCCTTTCTTCCTTCCTTTCCTCCTTTCGTCCTTTCTTTCTTTCGTCCTTTCTTCCTTTCGTCCTTTCTTCCTT
Organism: Durusdinium trenchii; assembly: GCA_963970005.1. Lineage (NCBI taxonomy): Eukaryota > Dinophyceae > Suessiales > Symbiodiniaceae > Durusdinium > Durusdinium trenchii. The sequence goes on along the minus strand of CAXAMN010023139.1, from coordinate 111,690 downwards.
CTTTTCTTCCTTTCTTTCTTTCTTCCGTTCTTCCTTTCTTCCTTCCTTCCTTCCTCCCTTCCTTCCTGCCTCCCTTGCTTCCTTCCTTCCCTCCCTCCCTCCTTCCTTCCTTCCCATGATAAACAACCAAAAACAAAACATCAACGCTCCCCGCCAGAAGCCATGAAAAAGGCGCCAAAAGCAAGCGAGCACGCCCTCTACAAGTCACTTCAAAGCAATAGACAAAATGGAAACGCGTGCAGAAAAGCAAGCAGGACCAGCACAAACAAACGAGCAAGGGCAAAAAACAAAGCAAAAGCAGAAGCAAAGACAACGGCAAGATACGGCAAGCCATAACAAAATACTCTCCCAGAAAACGAAACACAACAGCCAACCACATTGACCTTGCGCTCTCAGTTCTAAAGCTCTGTTCTGTAGCTCCACTATGCCCCTGCAAAGCGTTTCCTTCCGAGCTGCCGCTGTGGCGGCTGAAGCTGTGGACAAGACCGTGTCCAGCACGGCGGAGGCACGGCTCAAGGTGGACCTGGCCAAAAATCCCAAGTTAATACATGATATGTCTATGCACTGCACTGTTGCGCGGAAAGGTTCACTTCTATTTTGGGGACATCAAGTTGATGTCATCCACAGTCCACGTCAGTGTCAGTTGTTAGTGTTCAAAGGTGACGGTACAGTGACCGGATGGCAAGAGTTCAAAGCTGCGAAGCGGCAGGGAGCAAAAGAATGCTAGCACCAACTGATGGGGCCAAAGCACTTGTCTTGAGTACCAGCTGATCCACTGGAGAGTGCTGCGGCGATTACACCACCCACCTGGCACCACGGCATGCAGCTGCGAGTTGGATTTGAAGCATCTCTCTCTGAGGAAAGAGCACAAAAATACGGCGAAGCAAAAACAGAGTCACCAAAGCTTATCTGAAAGCCTCAGGGACAAGACTAACACTTGGATTTGGGAGGATCGAGAAGGTATGCTATTTGGGTCAAAGGATCTGACATGTCTGGAGACAATTGAAGGTGCCTTTTGCAAGGTGGATGAATCTGGAGGTGCTAGGTCGGCCGCGGCTTCCAGTGCAGTCATGGAGGCACTGACAACCTTAACTTCTCGAACAACTCAAGCAGAATGGAATGTAGCATTCAACCCCTAACTAAAGAGAGTACCCAAGAGTCTATTTGGCATACACGGCGGAACCAAATACCACTTAGTTTCGTCTATTTCACTGCACTTTTGGTCTTTAGGTCTTTGCGGGAGGGCTTTGCCCAGCTATGTCGCATCAGCGAATCAGCAGGGTCCCTTTTGAGATGGCGGACCCCGAAAGTGGTTGTCGGTTTTCGTTGCAAGCAGTCAAAGCACACCCAGCAACCATTGAGGTCACATCAGCATGCATGCATGCATGTATAACAAGACGGGACCGCTAGGCTATATGCCTGTGTCATCACAATGCTTTATGCATCCCCCTGTTGCACCTGATCCAGCTTGGGAGACCAGACTTAAAGGCGTCAGACTTATCATGAGGGAGCCTTTATATTTAGCCTTCCAGGGATGTTTACCTATTGGATGATGCATCACATGTTCAGTTGCACAACAACATGCAGGAGAACCCCGCCGGATGCTCATTGCTTAATAATAGATGTGTGTGAGTGGGTGGGTGAGGTATAGGTATGCAATGGTATGTATATGATCGTATGTGATATACAAAGTTGTGGGTGTTGCCCACCTCCCATGGCTGAAATCCATTTCGGCTCACCAGGAAGCCGCTCGTGACTCCTCGGCGCTGCCAGCCACACTGACCGAGCTCACGGCGGCCACGGCGTTGAGGATGCTGTTGGCCTGGCAGGAAGGATCACCAGTTCCTTTCACAGCGCAGGGTCCCACCACCGCTTGTGTCTCGGTCTCCCTAAGGTCTCCGACCCTGCTTTCTTCGGAAAGCTGGCAATGCACATCATGTGCTATCAGTTGAATCAGTTTGCTAAGCGGCCAACCGTATTGATCCACAGGGTTTGATCAGAATCAAACTTATATAGTGCCATCAAAAGCGGACGTTTTTACCTAAAGAGGGATATGCCCTGCCCAAGTCCTTGCTTCACACACCCTTACTGTAACCCGTCGTTGCTCGCGAAGCCTCATTGAGTGCCACAGCACTTCCCAAGGCGGCCGTGGCCAATGCAGGCTCCACACCACCAATGGGGGCTGTGACCGTGGGACCCTGGACACCCACCACCGCCATGGCGCCAAAGTGGTCGCCTTAAGACAATCATGCTGAGCGTGTTGCGTCGTCGTTTCGCGGTTGTAACGCGCTCTGTGGTCCGAACGACCTGGCTTGGAAAGGAACAATTGGACCAAATCTGTGGCTGACATAGAGGCCAATACGAGAACACCGTGGCCATGACTCCAAAGGTATAAGACAATGCCCGTCTCTCCCACCTTCCGATGTTTTTCACCGTGGTGCTCCTCACGAAACGTGTGGGGATGGGGTGCTCTTCGCGAGCTGCGGTGGAAATTGGCTTCCAGAACCCTTGGCCAACAGAAACGTAAACCCTCGAAGCTTCGTCCCCACTTCGCGCAGCGATCCACCACTTCCTGCAGCGAAGCGACGCACACGAAGGATGGTGATCAAATCGCCAATGGGCAAAATCGTCTCACAGCTGGCGCTCTTGGACCTGAAAACGCGCTCAATCACAACGAAGACGACCCAAGAGAGCGCTCTGCTGTGCCGATTAGGTCCTTGGAGTCTACACTACAACTTTCACCAGGCTGTTGGTTGCGCTGTTCGTGGAATCCACCCAACATCAATCTCTGTTTGGTGAAATCACTATATGGTTTTAGGCACTCTGCTGCCCAACCATGGTGTAGTGGACCCCCTGAAGTAGGAAATAGTCGCAACTGCATCCCACACTGAAAATCTTCGCCACCCTGTGCCAGCTACCTCAAATAGCAAGCGTCTACCCACCAAAGCACGTGGGATCCTAGTTATCCTGCATCCTTCCTGCGTGCCATGTCCTTCAAAGAAAAGCTCTCAGTCTAGGATGCCCTGCCAATCTTGGAGTAGGACACCTCCCAGGTTCACCCAATAGCTGGAGCTTGAGCTATTGTCCCACCTCAGTGGACAGCTCGTAACCGCACAGCACTAGTCCCTACCAGCTTTGCACCTGAATATCTTCACTTGGAACGAGCTTGGTACAAGTTTATTGCAGGTTTGCCTGCTGACCTCCCTGCTGCTTTGTGAAGGACACTGGAACCTAGAGGAAATCCTGACCACAAGGACAGCATCCTTCAACACCCTAAAGCAGCAACAACGCCCAAGCACTCCAAAGCTGTCACCGCTGCTGGTAAATCCCATGGAGCTGTCAAAGAATTCAGCTGCTCCTGTGTGAACTGGTAGAAAGCCTCAGGCACCAGGAGGGTCAGTCATGCATATAGTAACAAAGTGCATCGCTACTAGTAGCAAGGGCATTACTACTAATAACAAGAAGCTACTAGTAAAGATGCACTTTACTTTACATGCTTTCATCTCACTGTTCCTTGAGATTGACACAGTCTTTAATCTCGACTCCCCAATAAAGAGCACCATGTCCGAAACCATAATATGGTTCATATGTGTTTTTAAATTGCCGCCCTTGCAAACCGCTACTAAACTACCAACATGGTCGGTTTTTGTAGTTTTTATAATTAGGTGCCAAAACAACCAATAAAGGTTTTTGTAGAGAAAAAAGAAAACCCTTTGATCTGGAGGTGTTTTAAGTTTTGATACGAGTTTAATAATTTTATATATATATATAAATTTCCTGGGTGACTTTTTGGTTTTGAAGCTCTTCCCAGGTGGCCCTATTTTGGACAACCCCGATTTCAGGGACCCCCTATTAAAAGAATGCGACCGAGATTTTCTTAATGGGGGGGCCCTCGTGTTTTTTAATAGGTGCAAGGGATTCATATTTAAGGTTGACGCTTGGCGCACTGTGATGACACACCAACGGATGGACACTGCTGCAAAGTCTAGAGTTGATATTGCACGCGAACATGACTCGTGCGAGCACGAGTTCCTGAATTGAAGCGAGAAACATATTGCAACTCACTCACCGACTCATCCACCCAGTCAAGCGCATTGAGTTTGAACCTCAGCCACCAAGCAGGCAAAAACACTGCATATAAAGGCACAAGTTCGAGAAGGTTGGTTGTGCCTCTTTTGGTGAGGCCTTTGTATACCCCCACGTCATTTGAACTTTAGACGTTTGGCTCCCACAACGGCCCACAACTCCTTGCAGGACCCTGGACCTTGCTTTGGTCAAGGCGCTTGGTCTCCACTGCGAAGCCTTCCGGTGGATCAGCCACAACTTGCCCATCGCGTGGCGGCCCATCCGCCAGGAATGGGGACGAACGAACGATGAAAGCTCCTGCGCCACGTGCCGATTTTTAGTGAGGATCTACTTTTCTATCCTTTGGGAGCCTATATAAGATGGATCAAGGGCCTGCTGGAGAATTCGCTGTGGCAGCTGATGGTCTTTCTGCTTTCATTGCTTATCTGAATGAATTGTCAGACTGCCATGAGCTGTCATGCTGTGAGAGTCATGACTGCGCCGTTCTGTTGCCAGTTCGAATGGCTGTCCTGCAGCTTCTGCACTAGTCAGGGATCCCACCACATTTCCATCCAGGAGCGTGATGGTATTATCTTGGAGGCCAAGCATCAAGACCTGAAAGCATAAATTTCTCGTTAGGCCAGAGATTGCAGCATAAGAGATCTCAACAAAACCACTCCAAAAAGAAGTGGTATTGAAAACATTCTTCGCAGCAAAGGCTCATATTGATAGAGCTCTCCGACCGTGAGCTGTGAGCCGTCGAAGGTCGAGCTGGACAAGGTCAGCGATGCGTATGTCTCGTTCCAAGATCCTTCAGGCACCTTGGACACGAACATTTCGTGTCTATGGAATGCCAACAGGAAAGCACAGCGGCACGGAATGACGAGAAGAAAAAACATTGAAAAAAACTGGGTAGTGCGGGGAAATGCACCCAAATACTCATCCACATCAGACCTGGTAGGGAGGCCATCACTAGCAGGTTGGACTACATGGCTTGAGGCAAGAGGCGTAAACTGACAAGATCACACCCGCGGAGCTCACCAAGGTCCACCTGGCGCAGTGCGGATTTGAGTGCCGGTTGAGACCAGCCGTTGGCCCTACCCCATTGGATAAAGAAGGGTGGTGAAAATCAAATAAGTTTACAAGGCGAAACGACAAGGCTCCAATACGACACAAGGTACCGGTACCCAAGGAAAAAATTTGTGAAAAAACACATAAGTCATAAACGAAACTTTGTGCAGCCTGTTGGGTGCACCGCGAGGAACCTATTTACACAGAGTGTCAAAACGAGCAACTGGTCACATCGAGTGAGAGAGAAGTTTTTTATTCACATTCGGAGGCCCTAATTCACCCAGATTCAGTCAAAATGACAGTCAGCCATAAGCCCGTGCTTTTTTGCGGCAGGTGTTTCTCAAAGTTGCTGGTTTGATCAATCGAAAGTTTGGGGACGAGCCCTTTCCAAGCCCTGTGCAGGTTCTGTTGTCCAACTTTTCCGTGAGCACCCAAAGCGCACTCTTCCTATGGAGCTTTGCCCGTACTAGTGAGATACTACGAGTGAGATGAAGAGAGGAGTGGGACGCGCAAACGGGTGAAAGTCGTAGACGTTGAAGTCTTGAAGTATCGGGGAATGGGCAGGAGGGTGAGCAGCATTGGGTGGTGGAGTGCTGTTTCTCATGGTGAGACAGGGTGAAGAATTGATACCAGGAAATGGGTGGAATTCATGCGAGGGTTGTCTGTGTGGCACGCTCATCATTGCAAAGGCTGTGCAAGTCGGTAGTCTTGAGACATGCAAGTTGAATCACGAAAGGTTGGTAGAGCATCGTGAATGAGTGCATTACGTTGAAGAAATAAAAATATTTCTACTTTGTCTCATCACATGACCGAGTAGTTTCACACGATGAGTAGTGCAAATAAGGCTTCTAATCTATGAGGAGCTTCCTAGCAAGTCCTAGCACAGCGCCAAGGAGAGCTTTGTTCATTGGGATCATTGGCATCGTTGCGATTATACAATGAAAGTAATTCGCAAATTAAGAATGTGCATGATCTGTGTGAACTGTCTCTAACAGTCGGCCTGCGGCCTACTGCCTCAGTTGTGCAATGACGGCTTGAATATTACAAATATTAAATATATACTAAACCTTCCATGTGTGTTGCAGTTAGAATGTCCAAGCGTTTCAAGGTGGGCATGGTAGCAGAAAGTTGTGTTCTGGTTTTGTGCGCAACGATCGCCTTCTCGGTGATCACAGCACCAAATACGCTTCCAATGCTGGCAGTGATCAAGAGTATCATGTGCAAAGCAAACTCTTTGCTTGGTACATTGAAACATGTTCCACTGGTTTCGTATCACATCAGCGCCCAGAAATGAAGAAAACGTCTCATATACACGGCGTGGCCGAGGCCAGGGATAAGCTCAAAGGGCATCCCTGACGTGCACTCACTGGTCTTGTCGCTTCACTTTCCCCTTGCACAACTGAAACATCGAGGAAAATGCATTTCTGACGACAGGTGTCGAGCTTGTTTTCGTTGTTGGATGAAGTGTTAGCCGAGAGGTACTTGCAATCATGCTTTTCCTGGAAGGTTGGCCTCGAAACGAAGCGCTCACAATTCTCCAACCGATTCTCCAATGGGTCCAGAGTGAGCTGAAAGCTGTTGTCACGTTTTACTGTTAGTTTGATAATTTGGTGGGTTGGAGGGAGGCGAGCAATCGATAGGTTGGTTTGCCATTCTTTCTGGCCGGTTTGGCTCCAACGTCGGCAGAAACAAAAGCGTGATTGCTGTTGAAAGCGTGATTACTGTTGTGCGAGTGCACAGTCAGGATTGCATTTCTCAATGGCATCGGTAGCAAACATGGATCTGATTGCCCTGATTAGTGATCAGTCTGCGCTCTACATCTTGAAGCAGCTGCTTTCAATGAAAAGGCCTTGGCGGCCACCCCAACCATAGGTGAAAGAAGGGCTCCGAAACAATTATTTCTGCGGGTGACATCGCGCATGAACGATCATGAACGACCGTCCAGAATTGCCTACCCCCTTTTTGGAAAACTCTTACTTGAAAGGCCCCGAAGTGACTCCTTCGTTGGTCCGTAGCCTGAAGTCGCTGACCGGGGGGGATCGGGCAGGTGGAGCTGCCGATGATGTTTGCCATAGGACCGGTACCTGCCAAGCAAGGCCAAGTTGAGGTTGACTGCACACGGGATGAGCTGATGAGGGGAGGTGCAGTGGGAGTGCCAATCAGCGACCGTTCCCGTTGTGTTGCGCTTGACTGCAGCAGGCACAAGCGATTTGGTCGCTGGGTCCTCTGGGTCGCCCGGCTCCAGCCCATTTCCGTAGAGACACCACTGCCATTCAGCCAGGGCGTGGTGATGACCACAGGAGGAGGTGCGCTGGCAGAGAGGAGAACCTGGACAGAAGGAGAATGCTGTGTTGGAGAGTCCGAAATGTTTTTCGGTGACCACTCTTGTACCTCACTAGAGAAACTTCATAGTCAAGGCCGGTACATGCCGGTACAATTGGCAATGCTAAGCCGCTAAGCCTAAGCGCGGCACGGTAATAGAGGCGCTCGCCGCCTCAGCCTCCGTCTCAAAGGATCTCCAAACCAAGGCCTTAGTTGACATATGACATGGCATCATAAGCCACAGGCGCTCAAGACATGGGGCAGCTGGTTTTTAACTGGTATTTTAAAATGACTCAGTCCAACCGTAAATCCACAAGCTGCCCGCCGCATGGGTTTGCTGTATCGGTGAGCGCAAAATCAAATGATGGAATGGAACTGATACAGGATCAGAGCCATGAGGCCGTAAATGTGTAGAGGCCTTCCTGGCAGAAAATCTGAGCAACGAACTCTGGCACTTGGCAGAAAATCTGAGCAACTATCAAATGTGGATTGAACTACTATATGTTAGTCCATCTCTGGAGAGCTCCGTGCAACCCAGCCATTCGGCACTCGGCGCACACTCGCACAGCCACCCAGTCCTGCAAGATGGCACCTGGAATGCGAAACTCCGCCATGGAGGAGTCCAAGAGCTTGCAAACCTCGGAAGAACACAGTGAAACGAAAGGAAAAGAACCTGCGTTGAGGATAACAAACATCAAGGGAAACGCCACATCACACAAACATGAAAAGAACATGAGGTGTCCCTAAAAATCTAGGAACCAAATCATTAGTGCGAGCACTTCTTCGGGCGGCGAAGGGGGCTTCCAACCAGCAGTCCAGCTCAACCCCCAAAGCGGACGGGCCTTGTGGACTAGACTTGAGAAGCAGCCGAAAAGCGTTCTTGTTGCTGGTGACTTCTAGCTACTAGTAGCGATGCCCTTGTTAGTTACTAGTTACTAGTAGCGATGCCCTTGTTACTGCAGTAGTAGCCTCTTGTTAATATGCTTGCATGTCTGTCGTCTTTCTGTGTCCCTCATTGATGTGCTCGGGACATATTGCACACGACAAATATATATATATATATAATAGCAGCAACCGTCATGTGCAAAGACCAAATTGATGCTTAAAGTTCCACCACATATATATATATATATATATTATATACTGTAATTCACCATTCTTTGGTGTTGTTCAGCCTGTTCAGCCACTGCGACACAACATCGGCTGGACCCGTGGCCTCATCTTGTGCGTCAGTTTGGCAGCTCCATCGGTACCTCCAAACGTGCGATGCGAGGCGTGCGGGTGACGAGGTGCAAAACAGGGGGGTAGAAGACGAGACGAACGGAGCAAAGGGCATCGCTACGCTTGGAGCAAGGACCCTACTAGGGGCTCCTGGCCTTACTACTAGGAGCAAGGACGCTACTATCCCAAAAAACAAACAAAAACTCCCATCTCCCTCAGCAGCTGGCCGGAAGCTGGTGGGCTCTGTAGGTGGTAGCGAAGGGTCAAGTGAGTCCTGGCGGAGCTGCTCACAGCAGCGAGAAGCAAGGAACTTCAAGTGAGAAGCCGAAGCCGGATGACATGAAATGACATCTTACAAAGTGGCCTGCTCCCGATTACCTGTGCATCGCTGAAGGTTAATGATTACGCAAATCCACGCGAATGACATCAAATCACTCAACTCTTCCGCCACATGACCGATAAACGACACCCCCCACCGCGGCAGACATCACAAAGCCGCAGTTCACCGATGTCTCAGAAGGTCCAGTGACCAAGGCCACTGGCCGCTCACCTGTCGTTGAAGTGTCACCAAATGGTTCTGGGCATCATCTCGGGCTGCGAGAATGAGATTCTGTTGGGTGTCGTTGGGTGTCGTTGGGTGTCGTTGGGTGTCTTTGGGTGTCAAGGAAAGCCAAAAAAGCCTCATGCAGTAATGAACCTAAAATTGTTGCTTGGAGACCCCAAAAATAACGAATGTCGAAACATCCGATGCAGCCGTTGACATTGCAAGAGCCACCCTCTTGGATAAGTTGCACCACCACTATGCCGGGCACTATGCCCACTCGAATGCTGACAAGTGGCGTGGCTTCACATAGAGGCCATAGAGCAGAACCTGGGTGTTCTCGACGATGCTTGGATCGAGGCCTGACCGGCAGAAGACGGATGCGAGCTGTTACAAGGGCGAGGGGCCTATAAGTACTTCTTACTCATTGCAATACTATGAGGACAACATATATGCACGTGATGGCGAGGCTTGTGAACTGAATGGGGCAAGGACTTCCCTTGGTTCCTTTTCATGGTCAGAGTCAGCAAAAGCGTGCACGGTCGTGTCATTTTTTTGGTACAGCTGAGCTCTCATTGGACTGGACTACATTTGGCAACTCTTTTGGGAAAGGCACCTCGAGTGCCAAGCACTTGCAGAACCATGAGTGGTCTCATCATCAGATTAGGAACCCTTCCGGCCTTCTTTGGTTGGCTTTCCATTCTCTGTGCTTTCGCCCCCCATCCACCCTTGTGGCCTTGAAAGTAGGCAGTTGCCCGGAAGTAGTGATAGGAGTCCGGCTCGAAACTGAAGGCAGCAAAGCCAAGAGTAAACCTGGCGGTTCGGGGCAGGTGGGTCCCAGGCCCCGTGGCGGCCCCAACTCCAACTCACGTGGCAGTCAGACATCCACACAAATCATTAGCTGCTCGTCCAATTGGATTGGAAAGCTGTTGCATGTTGGCCATCAATGTCCCCCCTGTAAGTTGGTCTACCCAAACGCGATCGCCAACGCACGCTGTTTACACCAACGCGTCAAACGCGATGGCCAAGAGTCGGTGAGAAGGCCGTGTCCACAAGACCTGGCACCTCAGAAACACGAAGGCACAGGCTTTGAGCCTTGTCGGTCTCTGGTTTCTACATCAGGAAGTACAAAGAAATCTGACCGACAAGGCCACACTCATCGATGGCCTTTTCTTGATCCCCAGGTTAACTCCACCAAACGACCCTGCCACGGCAAGTGCTCATGTGGGGTGCGGATGTTCCTCCGACATCAATTGAATCACTGCTAGGCTGCGTCGGTGAGCTTCACCCATCCACTGGTGTTGGAGCCAGAGTATTCCCAGTCCACCGCAATGCGACGGTTGTAACCTTGGCTTTTCGAAAGCTGACCGGACTTGTTCTGCATCCCTAGGTACTTGCTTTTTCAGATTTCTTCCGTTTCTTCGGTTTCTCTGCTAGTGCCGGCTCCAAACATCTACAAGCCAAATGCAACAAACGCATCTTCCACCGGTTTTGTCATGGCACGGCTGGCGTCCGAGCATGTGAAGTCTTCGCGCAGCTCGGTCTGCATGTTATACTCCACCTGGAGGCTCAAATTGTTCCACATTGGGTGCTGCGAAGGTGAGACTCTGTGGTTTGAATGCTCAGCCATGCCATGCACGCAAGACGATTCAGAAAATTGGTCCAACTTAAGGTCCCCGCTCAAAATAATTAATGACATCCAGTCTGGATTACCCCGTACCCTTGCAAAATCACAGCATTGTGCCAGTTACAACCAGCACTTTGTGGGTCAGTCGCCAGCGCCTCCTCGCGGTTATAGATCTGCACATTCGTGTCCCCAACCGGCACAACTTGTGGAGCCTAGAGCTACGACGCATTGCGGTTCGCATTTCGAAGCAAAAAAGCGAAGCAAAACTGTCAACCAAACAATGGAATATTCAAACAATGATGACGCACGTGTTGGGATTTGCAACTGGATGAAGCTTATCATTGCCGGGTTGTGCGCAATGATTGCAGAAGCATCTCATGGAGTAGCTGTGGAATCTCTGTTGTGAAAGCATCTTCGGGATCCACTTGAATTGCCCAAAAATTCTCTTTGCAGCCCCGCAAAGCCCGCAGGGGATAACGTCCGCACACCTGGCGAACCCTGGGTGTTTGTCTATGTTTGCCCGGAGGTCTTTAGCGAAAAATGAATGCGTTTGGGCCTTCAAAGGGGGCCGATTAGACTTGAGAGAGGAGGGGGTGAACGAAAGGTAGCAGGCAATCACAAGCAACCCTGGTAAAAGTCCATGACGGCGTGAACCGGCGGAGGGGGGATTTGATCCAGGGGGGGGGGCCCCCCCGACGAACAGAATCAACTTTTATAGGACCAAACTCAATGCACAATCCCAACTCCTGATTGTAATACATTTTTGCTAAAGCAAGGAGAACTCAGGTAGCTCAAGCTACCTTTCGTGAAAAGAGGAATCCAATCATAGGGAGCCCTTAAAATAGGGGTCCCAAAGCACTAACACCGACTGACACCTTCTGTTTTTCTTCTTTCTCTTACCCGTCAAGTTCACCCTCGTCGCCTGATCCAGCTGCACCCAGGTGGAGGCGCTGTCGCTCGTGGATTCACCCAGCCAATTGCTGATGGTCACCACAATCTCCAGGCGCATGATGTCCATCTCAGGGATCAACACACGTCATGTTTTCCGCAATGACAGGCTTGTGGGTATGTTTTCGTGTCAGAATGACCATAATTAGTGACAGGTTGGATATTGTATTAGCTGTGGCTCAAATCCAACACGCAAGTATCAAATGATGTCAGTCTTTCAGCTCAAATGATATCCGCTTCTGGAGTCATCCGTGTCATCCGAGTCATCCCCAGACTTCGCCTCTCCAACTTGCTGGGCCACCGCATCCACTGCCGCATTGAACTGCGCTGGGCTGATGACCAGCTCAAGGAGGTCCTGAGGACCAGGCTCAAGGAGGTCCGTCCGAGCTCGAGCTCAGTAGAACGGTCAACAACCAACGCTCATAAGGCCGCCCTAAAAATATCCATGGGCCTTGGATGGCCTTGGTCTTGGATTGTCAGCATGTGATCTCGCAAGGAGTGGGCCAAGTGTGTCGGGCCTCGCAAGGGCTGAGCCCCTGGCCAATTGAGTTGCGTTGACCAAAACCTCTTCCAGGGAAGTTCCTCGAGGCGGACGGCTGGACGACCACCACTTCCGGACAGCTAGGAAGTTCCAAACACCCAAGCGCTTCAAGCACTTCAAGCCTCCAGAAAGGATAAATAGGGGGGTTAAATGGGGTTCTGTGTCTGTGCCCCCCACTAAAACCCTCCTCTCCAATACATGCTGGAAAGGGAGTGATGTCACTTCCCGCGTTCATCACTTTGCTGCCACAGCCTCTCATCGGCTCCGGCGTCTGTGGACCAAAGGTCCAATTGGCCCGGAAGGGGCGCCCCGCATCACCGGTGAGGTTCTGACCTGGGCAGCGACAAAGAATTATGGAGAGAACGAAGCAAGCACCTGCATGCACAAAAAACGGCCTAAAAATGGCACGAATCCGATTCTCTGTTTGAACAGCTCGTTGCATCTAAGCAGCTGGTGAAGTAGAGCCAGCTGCAAGAGCGTGTGACTCGTGCGTTCGCACTCAAATCCGTGCCAGATATCACAAAGTCTTGTCGCGTAAAGAGAGTGCCTCAAAGAGCACAGCTCCACGTGAAAATAAGAAGTAAAAGCCAAGTAGGCTATCAAGCGGCGAAGCAACAACGGGACCACCACGATCAATTCTCCTCTGCACCCCTACATGCTCTTAAAGCCCAAGAGCTATCAAGAACTATGACGGGGAAGTGCACTGTGGGCCGTGGGTCAAAACCAGGAGTGCTCTGTGCCATGAAGGGAAGACTTCACCCTCCGAGCGACTATTCAGCTGCGGAGGTCCGGGCCATGCCATATTGCCTGTTGCCATGGAGCAAACTGAGCATGGCTGGTCTTGAAAAGCAGATTGCTATTGGAATTGGTGATGTTCTACACTCCTTAGAGTTGTTTGGGGTGACCCACGACTAGTTAGAAGAGTTGTACCCCTCAGTTCCTGGCATTGCTTCACCATGGTTTGGACGACTTGATCTTGCAGTCAGATCTGCACGCTACTCACCCCTTACCCCACATGGGCGGGTACGGTAATACTAAATTACCTGCGGAACAGGTCACACTTTTTGGGAGAGTCACCGTGTTGTTCGACCTGGTAAAAGTCGAAAAAAAACCATTTACAATTGTTTCCATGCTTGACCCACGTTGGTTCCAGGCATCACGCTCTGAAAGCACGAACACGGCCTGCCGGCACCAAAGTACCTTCGATGAACAAGGTCTCCCCCAGGAGCAGGGTGGCATTGTAACCTGCCCCGGTCAAGAGCGGACGTAAACGGACCGACTGGCTGAAATCTGAAACCGTTGGGAGGATGATACGGCACCCAGGTGGTTGGAGTTTCCGTTCAAAAATGATGGTTTTGTTTGAGGGACTGGTGCTCTTGTTGTTTCTTGTTGTCTCATCACACCATTTAACGAGCGGCTGAAGCACCAGCTTGCTGAAAAAGTGCCCGTTTCATCTCGAATCAAGCGAGTCTTGCACATGAGTTCTTGATATGGAACCTTACAGAAGAGCAGCAATGCAAGTACCTCAGCCAAGTCACTCAAAGGTACATACATCTGGCGATGGTCCTGGAAGCGGGAACACTGTCCTTGACCGAATGCTGTACATGTCTAAGAAGCTGACGATGTCTTTATATATATATATGTGTGTGTGTCATAACTTTACATAGCCACCATGTCACTACATTCTTGCCCAGTATCCTCAGGCAGGTTTTACAACCGCTGAGCCTCTCACCCATCTGGGCCTCTCACCGTCTCGCCTCACGAAGCCCTCTCCCATCCGGCCCAAAGTCCTGAGACCACTTGCAAAGGCGCGGGAATCCCAAAGCTGCCATCATCACTTCGCCAAAGACCTCGCTGCAGTTGGCCTCTTTCGAAAGCTCGCCTCAGAGAAAAGTCCGCCAGCTTACGCCGCCCAAATGCCGCTCGGAGAGACCGAGCGTAATGGGCAAAAACATGTTCTGGCATTTGATGATGTCAAGATGAATGGCATCATATTGTTTTAGAAATGGCCGTGATTGCTACTACAAGTATCCCTCGCTTTCTTCCTTCGGCTTCAAAGGGCGGCATAACTTAGTTCTCTCAGGAGTCCCCACTTCGCAGATCGCTTGGGAGGCCATGCTGAGGCCAGAGCTTACGTGGTCCCAGATTTCATCGGTACTCAGCCTGGCAACAGCGTGTGCCATTCAAACATGCACTGCCGCCACGATGTTTCGAAGATTTCTTGCATTAGGAAGCCGAACAAACCAGCGTTCCCAGGAACATAGACATAGACATAGAGTCCAAGGATCCAAGGATCCAATCGGATGGCTCCCGGCCTCGCAGGCTTGTCGAAGCTGAGAGCAATGGCCTCGCGAAAGCGAGGCAGAACATCCCTCACTTCTGCCCCCTCTGCTCCAACTTCCACCAAAGGGCCGAAAAGTTGTCCACCACTTCGGTGCTCAGAAGAACCAGTTCGACCAAGGTGGTACTGGTGGTCGTTGATGTGGAGCTTGAAGTGCTGCTACTGCTGGATGTCGAGCTGCTAGAACCTCGGAAAAACCCGGAGGGGGGCAGATCCGATCAGAAAGGTCGACCGGTCGGATGTCGACCAGGGTGTCGGGCGAGATGGTTTTTGTTCCTGAAGGGCGTGAACTGAGGGCAGGGAACACTCCAAGAACAACGTACTCGTGCATGGAACGAAGCTCCAATCCCTAATGCCTTGATTGCCAAGATAAAGTCTCCCAAGACCCAGCAAGGGCAGAACAAAAACACACGGAGCTCATAGCTTGGCCGTCAACCGATCGGAATGACCTTGACGCCGCTCATGGCCAAGGCAAGCCAAGGCACTGGAGGTTGAAGTGCTACTACTCAATGAACTACTCGAGGTGGTGGTGCTGCTTGTTGATGAGGAGCTTGTTGAACTGGAGCTGGAGGAGGAGCTGCTGGAGGAAGAAGAACTGCTGCTGGAGCTGCTGCTACTTGTGCTGCTACTGGTTGCGCTTACGCTTGTACTGGAAGTCGAGCTGCTTGATGTGCTGGTGGTAGTCATGGACGTGGTGCTGGTAGTTGAGGTGGTGGTACTGTTGGTGGTGCTTGATGTGCTGCTACTGCTCGAGGAGGAGCTCGAAGAGCTTGTGCTGCTAGATGTTGAGCTAGAGCTGGAGGTGCTGCTGCTGCTGGAAGTGCTCGTGCTAGTAGAGCTGGATGAGGATGTAGAGCTTGTGGTGGTGGTCGTCCAGGTTGTGGAGCTGGTGCTGGTTGTGGTGGTGCTATTTGTTGTGCTGGAGGTGCTGCTGCTGGACGTGGTGCTCGTCGTGCTGCTTGAAGAAGTGAACGTCGTGGTGGAAGTGGTCGTGCTTGTTGAAGATGAGCTGGAGGTGCTTGTGCTGGTTGATGAGCTTGAAGTGCTGGAAGTTGATGTGGAAGTGCTAGATGTACTGGACGTGGAGCTGCTGGTACTACTTGTTGTAGTGCTGGTGGTGCTGGACGTACTTGTGCTGGAAGTGCTTGTTGAAGTGCTTGACGT
>CAXAMN010023139.1:80575-93883 GCA_963970005.1 Durusdinium trenchii | reverse complement strand
GTGCTTGTGCTAGAGGTACTGCTGCTTGTGGAGGATGTGCTGGATGTTGAACTACTTGTGGTAGAACTGCTGGATGAGCTTGTGCTAGTAGAGGAGGTGCTTGACGAGCTGGTAGATGAGGATGTCGAACTAGTGGTTGTAGTTGTTGAAGATGACGTTGTGGCTTGGTGGAATGATGCTGCGGCTAGGGAACATGTTTCAGTGTGTTTCTTGCACCCAAGACGTGTTTGTTGCACCCAAGACGATCGATCTAAACACCCAAGACGTTCGAACTGTATTGATCCCACCCTATAGGTCGCCGGTTGGCTGAACCGAAAAATTAGCACTTCGACCAAACAAAAGCAGTCCGAACCTGAGCGCAACATGTCTCCATACAAGGACGCTACAAACAGGGCTCCTGGCATCGCTACTAGGAGCAAGGACGCTATTAGTAGCTCCTGGCCTTACTACTTGTAACAAGAAGCTACTAGTAAAACTCACTTTAGTGCCCTCTGCTCCTCTTGGTTTTTGCTCTTGACCTACCGTGGACTCCTGAAACCTCTCAGGGGAACACGACACCAATCGGCGGCAAGACGTCACTGCTGCCAGGTCACTCGTCGCGGCAAGACGTCTTCCATTGTGGACCTGGATTTCAGCAGAGCATGGGCCTTGACAGAACCTGTGTGGCCTTGGGGGAGGCACAGGTGACTTTCCACAATGGAAACTTGGGGAGCCTCTGTTGGCCAACAACTCGTGGGAATACCAACACTCTTCCAGAGAATTGACCATTGCAAGATCAGCCAAGGCACTTCGGCCTCGCTTTCAAACATGTCATCCAGATCACTTATTCTCGCCATGTCCTCCCAGCATTTTTAAGTTCGAACTCTGATAGCCCTGGTTGGCCTCAACCTTCGAACTTTTGGAAGAAATTTACTCTTGCAATTTCGGAATCAACACTTTTGCGATCTTCCGAGTGACTGAAAGTAACTGTTTGCAACACAAATGCATGGGAGCGGAACACAAGAACCCGGCGCGTCCTGTTCCACTTGGAGAACATCGTCTGGATAATCGAGTATTGAAACATCCTGGCAAGCTGTCAGTGGACCTCCTTTGTGTCACCTCCTCCATGTAAACGGCATGCACGCGCATTAGTGCTACGTGTGCATGGCCGACAACTCAATACTGGCCGCCTGGCCTCCAGCCCAACTGCGTACTGAATCCCAGAATCACAAGTCATTCAAGGAATGTAGCTGAATGAAGCAATACGTTTGTTCTGCGCAGTGCTGAACTGTCCAACGGTGGACGATGGAACATTGTTAAGAACAGGGGGCCAAGGCCATCATAAGTTGAAGAGACTTTGCTGGTCTCAAAGGTCAACATGGGAGGGTGTGCAAAACAAGAATACAAGTCCTGCTCAAGGCTTCTTGCGGGCCAACCCAACAACAAGGTATGATTCACAGCTTTGAAACATTACCTCATCAAGCCACACGAACATTCCGAACATCTTTCATGGCTGTTCGTGCACTCCCTGCTGTCAGAAGCACTAAAATGTTATTGAATTCCCCAACTGCTACCTAACAAACAAGCTGGATGCCGATCCATGTGTTTTTTGACATTTGGAGCAGCAAGCCATGTGTCCGACAAAATAATGCCAGCATAGACCCCAGATAGAATGGCTCAACAAAATGTCCAGAAAAAGGGATCGGGCTTACCAACAAATTGTTTGATGGTCAAGTTTCTACCGAGAATGGTCTTGTCGATCTGTGCAAAGCTGATAAATCCAATGCCTACAAAGGCATGTGCGCAAGCAAAATACTCGTGCCTTTCACAAACACGATCTAGAAAAGTCAAGCAGCTGCAAAGCAAGGCCGTTAGGTCGTCAATAGCCGACACATGCACTGCACTGACACCCTGTCTCCAAAGCACCTACGCACTCCCCAAGACACCCAGAACAGCACCTCACCGACGGCACGAACGCCTTGTCTCCAAAGCGTCCACACAGTTCCAAAACCCTTGGACCAGCCAACACCCTGTCAACAAACCCATCAACAGCACCTGCATGGACGGCACCAACACCTTGTGCCCAAAGCCCGCACAGCCAATTCATACCATACCTAAAGTAAGAACCCCATAGCTACCGCTATCTGTGAAAACTGGGGCTTTGAAGCGAATAAAGAAGAGCCCATTATTGCAAGCAAGCAGCTTGACCCATCGCAGCGGCTAGGAGCATCGGCAGAGCTAGCCATGCGCAGCGAGGAGCCTTGGAGGATGTGGTCATGTGTTCTGAAACTTTGGCCAAACAAACAACGAAGTCACATGGCCAACACCCCTTCAAACAAGCTCGCCGCAAGGTGGGGGCCACAAAGTTTGGGAGAATGTGACTTTCTAAGTTTTTGTTGCAGTAGTCAAGCACCATGTACTCGTTCTCTAGGGCGGTGCCAAATGTCCAAGGGCGGCACCTGCATCTTTCTCCTTGCTCTGAATGGTGCCGACATCGGAGGTCAGTCTGCCATGCCACACGCAGGTGGTGTGATGACAGCTGTTCGGAGGATGTGTATTTTACTGCCTGGGCTTGTGGCAACTAAGATTTTGCGACACATATTGCCTCTGAGCTCCTGGTTGCCCATAGCTTGCAACAAGTGATATGTCATACAGTGGTACATCAAAGAATCAAAGAACAGCACCTGAAGCCAGTGATGGCCGCGGCCAAACCGACGGATGAATCATCCCCGCACCAAGAGAAGTCCCAAGTGGTCTGATTCGCACCGAAGATCCGAAATCTTAGTAGCGATGCCCTTTGTTACTAGCAGCTTCTCGTTCCTAGTGGTAATGGTCTCCACCCTGGTAGCGATGGCCTCCAACCTGGCAGATTCTGGTTCCTAGCCGTAATGTTTTCCACCCTAGTAGCGGCGCCCTTTGTTGCTAGTAGCATTGAATTCCTAGGAGTAATGGCCTCCACCCTAGTAGCGATGGCCTCCAACCTTGTAGCTTCTGGTTCCTAGTTGTAACGGCCTCCACCCTAGCAGCGATGGCCTCCACCTGGTGGTTTCTTGTTCCTAGTAGTACTGGTCTTCATCACAGGGGCGATGGCCCCCAGCCTAGCAACTTCTTGTTCCTAGTAGTAATGGCCTCCACCCTAGTAGCGATGGCCCCCAACCTAATAGCTTCTTGCTATACCTAGTGGCCATGGCCTCCACCCTAGTAGCGGTGCCCTTTGTCACTAGTAGCTTCTTGTTCCTAGGAGTAATAGCTTCCACCCTAGAAGCGATGGCCTCCACCTACTCCACCCTCGTAGCGATGGCCTCCTAGAAACTTCTTGTTCCTAGTGGCAATGGCCTCCACCTACTAGCGATGGCCTCCAACCTAGTAGCTTCTTGTTCATAGTAGTAATGGCCTCAACTCTTTTAGCGGTGGCTTCCTGCCTAGCAGCCTCTTGTTCCTAACGGTAGAGGTTTCCACCCTACTATCGACGGCCTCCAACCTAGTAGCTTCTTGTTCCTACTAGTAGTGGCCTCCACCCTAGTAGCGATGGCCCCCAACCAAGAGTAGTTTCGTGTTCCTAGTAGTAATGGCCTCCACCTAGTAGCTTCTTGTTCCTAGTAGTAACGGCCTCCACCCCAGGAGTGGTGGCCTTCACCTAGCAGCTTCTTGCTTCTATTAGTAATGGCTTCCACCTGGCCCTAGCAGCGATTCTGTTTGTTACCGGTAATGTCTTGTTCCTAGTAGTAATGACCTTGACGGCCTCCAAACTATTAGCTTCTGGTTCCTAGTACTGATGGCCTCCACCCTAGGAGCGATGGCCTCCAACCTAGCAGCTTCTTGCTCCTAGTAGAAAAAGTACTAGTAGTAGTAGGAGGAGGAGGAGTGGTAGTGGTAGTGGGAGTAGTGGTAGTAGTGGCCTCCACCTAGTAGCTTCTTGCTCCTAGTACTGATGGCCTCCACCCTAGTAGCAATGGCCTACACCTACTAGCGACAACCTCGAACCTAGTAGCTTCTTGTTCCTCGTAGCAATGGCCTCCACCTAGTAGCTTATTGTTACTATATAGTAGTAATGGCCTCCACCCCAGTAGCAACGGCCTCCATCTCGTAGCTTCTTGTTCCTGGTGGTAGTGGCCTCCACCCTAGTAGCAATGCCCTTTGTTACTACCGTAGGTGGACGAAATATTCAAACCCTTCAAGCCGCTTGGACTCCTTCTACCCCAAAGCTCAAAGTTAGTCACCCTGCCGAAGTGTTTCTGCGAATGGGCGAAACAAATCAAACGCTGGCAACACAAGTTCAATGAAGTCATGTTCAACATTGACCTTTGGGGGTCGGGGGTTGGTGACAGTCATCGACTGAGGGGTTTGAATATTTGGTCCATCTACTGTAGTAGCTTCGTTCCTAGTAGTATTTGCCTCCACGCTAGTAGCGGTGGCCTCCAACCTAATAGCTTCTTGTTCCTAGTAGTGATGGCCTCCACCCTAGCAGCGATTGCCTCAGCTAGTAGCGTCTAGTTACAATAGCCTCCACCTTAGTAGCGATGGCCTCCAGTAGCGATGCCCTCTAGCAGTAATGGCCTCCACCCTAGTAGCGATGGCCTCCACCTAGAAGCTGCTTGTTCCTAGTAGTATATGATGGCCTCCACCCTAGCAGCGATGCCCTTTGTTACTAGAAGTTTCTTGTTCCTAGTGGTCTTGGCCTCCACCCTAGTAGCGATGGCCGCCTTCAACCTAGTAGTTTCTTGTTCCTAGTAGTAATGGCCTCCAGCCTGGTAGCGATGGCCTCCAACCTAGTAGCTTCTTGTTCCTAGTAGTGATGGCCTCCAACCTAGTAGCGATGGCCTCCAACCTTGTAGCTTCTTGTTCCTGGTAGTAATGGCCTCCACCCTAGTAGCGATGGCCTCCAACCTAGTAGCTTCTTGTTCGTAGTAGTACTGGCCTCTTGTTCGTAGTAGTACTGGCCTCGACCCTAGTAGCGATGGTCTCCACCTAGTAGCTTCTTTTTCCTAGTAGTACTGGCCTCCACCCTAATAGCGATGGCCTCCACCTAGTAGCTTCTTCACTAGGCTCCTCATGAACCAACCCGTAAGGGATGACACGTTCTTTCCCGCTCCAGCACTCCACCCTCATGTGGCTCACAGAAGGTATGCTACGGCTACGTTGGGCTTTGTTAAGTGTTGGAATGGTTCTTTCCTCCTGAAAAGTTTGCCCTCGGGCGCCTCACAAGAGAAATGCTATGGTGGAATGGTCACACCAGGGCACCTTCGTGTTTGAGATCGAAAGCCTGAAGCCTTGGAAGACCTGACGCCTTGAAGATCTGCATTTGGTCTTGTTTTCAAGGCAGACACGACAATTGGGAGGGTGTGTGGGTGGAGCCACTATGGTGAAGGTGTCCGAATCTTCCAACATGCGCGCGTACAAACGAGTCGTTGTCCGTGTGTAATTACAAGCGAGGCGTTTTCCGCGTGCACACACGAGTGCCATGCCAGCTCGGAGGAAAACAATAACAAAGAGACCCAGAATGGATGTGTACATAAAATATATATATATACATATATGTGCATGTATACTGTGCGTACGTACATGCCTTTAATTAATGTTACACAGGTCAATCTGCAGGTATAGAGTCCAGTGTCTCGCTTTCAGATGGGAGCTCACTTTGCTGCATCGGCGTAAGTCTGGCAGGTCCATGGCCAAGTGCTGAAGCTCTCTGGCTGAGCTGCATAGGAAGAATCTGCCCCAAACGAAACCTGTTGGGACCAAAGCTTACGGTCTGGATCTTTTGTTTCATAGCCTGAGCCAAATGACCACTTCTCCTTCCACTTCGATTCAGTCTCCGAGTTCCACCCAGTTGCTGAGTCTTGAAGCACTCCAAACAGCACCATCAAAAGGAACACCCACCAAACCATGCACTGAAAAGACCACTCTCATTCACAGTTTGACCTGCTCCCTCTGCGTTATGGACCAAATTTCTTCCACCAAAGCTGCTTCAGCAGTTTCCACTGGCTAGCTGTCCCATCGCACTCAGCACATCCATTCGGATTCGTCTCTACAGAGGAGATGGTGTGCCAGAACTACAACCAAAAAGCAACCTCCAACACTGCCCACAACCCTGCCGTCAGCACACCAACCAATCATATCTATTTACACACGATCACGAGCCGTGGCCTAAAAAAAAACAAACAAAACAACTCTCGAGGACTTCAACAACAATATGTCTGGTCTGCTTGACCCACTCGGCTGTACGAGATCATTGGTTTTGAACAAGGCTTTCGCAAGCAGTTCAGTCAGATCGGCTCATCTGGTGTAGCTTGTCTTGTAGGCATCGATGCAGCCCATGCACACATAGTGCGTACCCCCGCCACAGCGGTAGCCATCGGCCAGTTTGTAGTGGCAAATGCCGCAGTTCTCATCTGGTGGGTTCGCAACCTGTCACAGACCAGATGAGAACTCTGAAGCTTTCTAAGTGGAACATCCTAAGATGAGAAGAGATCCTAAGACAACTTCTAAGTGGAACATCTAAGTGGAACATCTAAGTGTCACAACTTTGTACCGAAGACGGATCCTCTCTAAGTCTGTGGGTAGATGCGTTCCTGTGGGTCACATCCAAAACAAGAGCTGACTGGCTGGAAGGCTCTGCTGCCATGTTCGCTATGACCCAAAACAGTTGAGCTCACCCCAAATGCACTCACCCGAAGTCCAAGACACATTGAGCTCGAACCATTCAAAGTTCGCGGGGCACAAACCCAAGCAGTCCAAAGCATCCAAGGTCGACATCTCTTCGACCACCTTTTCGCCCTCTTGCTGTGGCAATTTCCTTGGCACTGACCAACTACAACACCGATTTTGAAAACATTCTGGACGCCACGCTGTTCAAAGACGCTGGATCTCTTCATATCTTCGGAACAACTGCTTGGGCACGGCTCTAAGCCGAGTGACTCTTCCTCCTTCACTTCCTCTTTGGGTCTTTCTCGGTTCTTGCCCTTGGCCAAGGCTTTCGCGACCGCCTTGCCAGAGACTCACATCTGCAAATCGTTTGTTGATTTGAGCCTTTCCGTAAATTCCGACACAATTTCAGCAAAAAACACGGGACCTCTTGATAGGTCCAGCGTATATGTTACCAGGTGTCCCCGCAGCCTTGGGCACCCATGCACCAGTGGCACTGGAATGGTTTCGCCATGCCTTTGACCCTCCAGCCTTCACGTGGTCATCTCTTGAGGGAGCTGAGTCGCCAGGCATGTCTTCATCTAGGGGATCATCCATAGCCTCAGTTCCAGCAGGTTTATCCTGGAAGTCCTTTGTTTCACGCGATGCCAACCACGTCTTTCAACAAAGAAAACACTGCTGACAAGCCACAACACTTGTGGAACGCGCATTTTTCGAGAGAGTTGTCTAATAGGTGTTGAAGGTTTTTACCCATCTGCATCTTGCAGCCTGCCAACCTAAGCACCCCGGCTCCCTCCATACCTCTGAGCAGCTCCTGAGCCATCTCCCGTGCCAACGATCCAACTGCCTTAGGCCAAGGTGCTGTGGAGATCCGAGACGTTGATCCGAGACGTTGGGACGATCTGAGATTGTTCGGCATAAGTGGAATTCTCTCCCTCTCTCCCTCTCTCCCTCTCTCCCTCTCTTCGACACTCACAACAAACATTGCATCAAAAAAGATCTTCCTTTCCCTTTATAACTCTCCCGTACGCTTCCCGCATTTGCTGCGTTCAAAAACTTTTATCAAAGGAACACAGGGAAAACTCAGTTTTCACCAACCAATTTCGACAACTAGAACATTTATATGCAGCGTTCAATGCTGCAAACAATCCCGGTGCAAATCCTAGAACCACCACGTGGAAACGCGAAAAGCCATCTTGCTTCCATACATGCATGTATATGCGGGATACACACACACACCAAAAAATATATGTACTGTATATGTATGCATAATTACCTATATAGCCTATATGTGTGTGAATATGATTGTATGTATAGTGGTCCCCAAATAGATATGAAAGTAGATCCCCCACTAAGGACGTATTGGAATGCGTTTCCATCTATTTGGGGACCACTTTATTGCGTATCTATGCAGCGACCTGGTTGCCCACAAAGGTATCAAGGCTGCCTGCGTGAGTTGCCTTGATGCTAGGAGCGCCCCTAGTAGCTTCTTGCTACTAATAGCGATGCCCTTTGTTCTTAGTGGCTTAATTTTACTAGTAGTAAGGCCAGGAGCACCCCTAGTAGCGTCCTTGCTCCTGGTCCTAATAGAATACACACCCAAAAGAATCGTTTCGTGTTTAGCCTCCACTGTTCCAATCCCACGCTGCACTAGTCTGCGCCTGTACAGTGACTCAGGTCTCTCACCCTCATCTGATCTGGGAAAACCCTGACATCTTTTGCCTCGAGATGCATGTTGACAATGTGTTTTGAGGGTTCGCATTTGCCCTGGTTATGCCATCCCACGGCTCAGTCCAGCAGTCCAGCAATGTCACCCAGCACCCAGCCTCTTGCCACGGTGGGCGGGTCCGCTTCGGTGGCCGCGCACGGCCTGTCTCCTTGGCACCTGCAAGACGGAGCAAGGTATAGGAGGCAGGGTGAATTGTGGCAAGCAAATCACATCATGACAACTCACAACATCAAATCACATCACCGGCATGGTTCTTGGATTGTGTTTTTCTTCCCTTTTGCCCATCCTCAAATCACAGCAGGGTTGGCAAGGAATTGGAGTGGAGTTCCATGTGCACAGAGTGAAGAGGGTATGCCACCATGCGTCTGCACATGTCACAGGCACGGCATCCTTATGCGCACTGCCTGGAGAGCTAGGTTC
Source organism: Durusdinium trenchii (assembly GCA_963970005.1). NCBI lineage: Eukaryota > Dinophyceae > Suessiales > Symbiodiniaceae > Durusdinium > Durusdinium trenchii. The sequence continues at coordinate 85,110 of CAXAMN010023139.1, read as the reverse complement.
AGGCTTGCTATTCCGCACGCCCTCAGGGGGAAGACCAATCAGAAAGTCTTCAGCAATCCTTGGATTGAGGCCAGGCTCTGCAGAGGATTCGGACTCGCATGTGTCCCTAGGACAAAGGTCAAAAGATTTCGTCACACATCAGTCAAGGAGCAATTGTCTGCATTGAAGACCACTCACCGCTTGCTGGCTCTGTGGGTCGCCCAGTCGTGTGGCCAAGCGCCGGAAGGCACGCTCAGCCAGTGTCACTGCCAGGCCTTCCGTCGGCCAAAAAATACGCCTCCCACTCCCACCCCTGCCAAGCTCTTTCTTGGCAAAGACCTGGTCAACCAATGCCATTGTCCATTGGGGTGTTAGGTTTTTGACACGAGCCTCCAAAATGACAACAAGGCGGCCTGAATAAGGAACTAATCTGCAGGCCAAACTTCCATATTCTGCGAATTGACAGGAGAACGGTGTGTCAACGGGCGATGCAGTTGCTGCGGCCTCCATTGTGCTGCGCAATCTCTTGGCCATGCTGCATAGAGATATGCTGGGCCAGGGCCTCAGTTAAGCCTGGTGCAAAGGTCAAGTTGAAGCGGTCTTGCGCCGCGTGCTCACCTCAGATCAGATGAGCATGGCCACAAATGTTGACTCTTGCTCTTTTTTTCGAAGTACAGGGCACAAGCGGACGATCTCTAGAATACAGAACCGTACTTGTGCATGAACTACCTCCCATCAGAGCACCCTCTGTGGCATCGTCCATGCCAAACTGTGGAGAAGCTCAATTACATAATTTTGGATCGTGCTGCCCTGCTGGCACAATCAGCCTTCCAAGGGGTCCATTGTAAGGACAAATACCAGCAAGGACTGACATATACAGTACCAAAGACGTGTTTGACCTGGTCGACACTAGAGTTACTAAAGAGTGATATCAGGAATGCACCAAATCACAAATTTCCGCCAACTCCTCAGGACTGTAATCCTCCAGCTGCAGCACCAGGGAGAAGCGACGCCGGAGTCCCGGGTCTGCATCCATCAGCACCTCAGCCATCGCCCCCAAAGCTTCTGGTGCGTATTCATCGAAAACCATTTTTTAGGAAAAAACAGGTGGGTACCCATCGGTGGCGGTTCCCCTTTTTTGGGTGACGGTCTATACGCGTTCATTTGCGCAGATACCCTACTTGGCTCTGGCTACACGGCGCAGAGGGCTCCCAGCATCCATCTGGGCTCCGAGCATCCATCTTGTCTGCATAGCCAGCCAAGACCACCTCGGCAGCGCAGCGGTGGTTTTGGGCGTCCAGCCTCTCTGCCAGCCTGGCATCTTACTTGACCTCCCCTTGGATAGATCTGGAGGTGATTGAAGCAGGTGGCATGTTGGAAGTGTGGACAGCGTCACATATCCTAAGTACTGGAGTTGCAAATTGGTGTTTTCAGCTATCAATTGTAGTTTAAGCATGGCTACTCTGCAGATCAGTTGAAGAAACACCGCCAAATATGTGGAGGTGCAGGCAGGTGAGCGGTTGGTTTGTCGTTTTGCCATCGAGATCTGTCGCCAGTTCAGCTCAAACGCCAGAAGCCCAGTTCGGTGATTTTCCACCTGCGCAAGCCATCAGTGCTGATTTGTTCTCGACTCACCTTTGGGGTTTTTGCTAGTATTGGCTCACTATCAATCACAAATCCCCCTGAATCTTACTAGCTGGCCTCAAAACTCTTGATTCCAACTTGGAAATTTATTTCCACATGAACTTCTTGACATGAGGTGTATGAGGTGTTTTCCAGCGTAAAAAGACAGGTTCGAAAGGTTCGCGCTCACGACTCCCGTGAGCCTCCGTGAGCAGCGTGCGGATCACCTCTCCGCTGAACTTGTCACCCCCACGGTCGGCCAAGGCATAGGCCTTTGGTCGGCCAGGTGGACGGTGGTTTCACTTGGGTCGATGGTCACCGGAGACATCAAGGTCCGTCCCTGCACCTGGAACAGGCGCTCTGCGCAAAACGGGCATTGGACGCTGTTTTTGTCCGAACATGTTGGAGGATGTCTTGGAATTTGGGTGAGGAATGTTGCGCTGGCACTTCATCCATCCTTGCCGTTTCTGCCAAAAATCGGCCCCTAAACCCAAGCCAAACACAACAGGATTTTCAGGCTGCACTCCGTTGAGGTGGTCCAATCCAAGGCCGCCCATGTGCGCCTCATCGATGAAAAGACAGCCACCCATTGCATCGCCTAAGCAAAAGGTTGCCAGGCAATAGACTGATGTGAGGCACTAAACGGTCACGCCACCGAAACAACTGACAAGGTAGGAGAATGTAGGAACCGTGTTGGACACTCTTGGGGCTTTTATGTCTGCCAGTTGGAAGGGCAAGTAATGTACCTCGCAGCATCTGCAACAACATCAACAACCAACTCCGCAATAGACTGACCTGGCCAATCAAAGAAAAAATGTGGATTCCTTCAGGACGCCTGGTGCAAGGAGAAACCTGAGAGATTCTCAAGAAGTAAACTTTAAGAACAGAACTTTCGACGTGTCAAACACGAACCGAACCTGGCCCCTCCTCACTTGGCCCGAGTTGGGTCGCACAAGTGTCCGCATCAAATCGGCATATAAAGTTTCGGCCAGAAACGAGGATGGTCACAGTTGGGTTGCACGTAGTATCTGGCTTGACTTCCTGTAACATCTGGCGAGTCACGGACTGCCTCTGCAACAGTCGGCGCCGTTTGGCCCACAAACTGGCCTGGCAATTCACGACTAATGTGAATCTTCTGGATGCTTTCACACTTTCATGGCCGTCTGCCAGTGGGCCATCTGCGTAAAAAGAGACGGGTCAAAATCTAGCTTGCTGTTCTGTAATTGGTGAGTTTCCAAAACCCCGATCAGGATGGGTAGCAGGCTAGCCATGAACTTCTAATCATTGTTATACATGTGTGTCTCAGTGCCTCAGCACTGAAGCATAAACTGAGCACAGGAACGAAGCTATCGCAATTGACTGTCAATGACACGAACCGCTCCCCCGCATGAAGCTTCGTCGCTTGCCAGTGGACCAACAGTCGGGCGGTGTTCTGCGATCTGAGCATTTCGCTCTTGGCCAGCCACTGCTACTACAACACTGCCCGCCGGTCAGCCCAACACCTGCAACTACCACCATGTTGCATCTGCATGCTGCTCTGCCCCACCTTTCAGTGCCAAGGCATTGCGCTCCACGAAGGTGTCACGGGGCAAAACACCATGAGCATAAAGGTAGCGCCCAATGAGCCGTGCCACAGTGGTTTTGCCTGTCCTCAGAGAAGCGGTACAACCACCGACGGCGCGCGGTCGGCGGTCACGATCGGCGGTCGCGAGCCGTAGCCCTGGCATGCTAGGTGAGCTATGTCTTTGCGGGTGTAGTTTCAAAATCTTTAAACTACTCAGCCCGCTATTCCTCGAAAAACGCTGCTGAAACTCATCAAAGCATCCCAGGGTTCCCAGTCAGGCGCAGGTTGAGGCTTGTTTGCAGGACCCTTGGATCGCCCCCACGCTCCACAAAGGCCACCGTACGTGACAGTTCTTTGAAGAAGGCCTTCACATTCGCCATGCCTCGAACGGCGAGGAGTTGCTCAGGCATGGGTCCATGGTCTTGCAATTGTGGCCGAGCAAGGCCTAGAAAAGAGCCGTCCAGGAAACTCACACAAGCCCCTGACCTCCAAAGTTATCCAGCGTCAGTAGGCTTCTTGTAAGGCCTCCTTGGTGGAGGCCTACAGCGTCCAACCGCAACAGCCTCACCTGATCATCCAAGGTGCCGGTGAGACGTTCCACCTCCTCTTGGACTCGTCTCCTCAACTCTGGATCACCCATGGTGGGCCTCTCCTGCAGCGATTTGCAGATTTGCAAGAAGAAACTTCACAAGCAACCTTCTTGCGACTTCGGGTGCCGGAAAGAAACACAAAAAGCACCTCAAATGATGGCCACAAGACACCTGAGCCACACTTTCCCCTCACCACTGGCCACAACTCACTTGACTTTTACTCCTCAATGCCGAAATCTGCAGCAGTGAAGACTGCGACCTCCGCCTTCACCTGCTGAATGCTGACACCACCTCAGTGGGCGCAGCGAAGATTAAGGAAGGACCTGGAGTGAGGTCCAAGTTCTGCAGCCTGCTGTGAGATATATCCGCCGACCCCGGCCTATAGCCAAAGCCTAGGCGGGGAGGCGCCTGGGACACCGCAGGGTGAAGCAGTTGGCCAAGCCTAGCAGAACCCTTCAAGCACTTCCAAAGGCGCAGGATGCAGCAGTTGGCCAAGCCTAGCAGAACCCTTCCAAGCACTTCCAAAGGCCTGTCCGAGGCCTCACCAGCTGGCCGGCCTGTTGCGGCCTCTCTGTGGCCTGTCCGAAGCCTGCCTCCTCTCTTCTTATGGGCTTCCTTCCGAAGGCGACGTTTAGGCATTTTGGACCGCCTTCAAAAGCTTTTCGGCCTCTTGCGGCCTCTCTGTGGCCTGTCCGAAGCTTCTCGGCAGCCGGCAGGCCTCTTGCGGCCTCTCTGTGGCCTGTCCGAAGCCTGCCTCCTCTCTTCTTATGGGCTTCCGA
>CAXAMN010023139.1:41890-80102 GCA_963970005.1 Durusdinium trenchii | reverse complement strand
CGGCCTCTCTGTGGCCTGTCCGAAGCCTGCCTCCTCTCTTCTTATGGCTTCCGAAGGCAACGTTAGGCATTTTGGCTCGGCTTCAAACGCTCCCCAGAGCCTCACCGCAGCCTTGCCCTCTTCTCGGCAGCTGGTTGAATGCCAGCATTGGTGTGAAGCCCATCCAAGTCTCGCTGTTGAATCCTAGGAAGTTGTCAAGGTTCAACCGCCAAACCCTCGAGATGAAAAGGGGTCGGCGGCACCCGGGCGGAGCCCTTACAATATACAATCATTCCCGCGGTCTGTGCTCGCGAGCTACATATCCCAACCAAGCACCATGATGGATGCCCTACTATGCCTGCTCCAAAGTGCTGCGCTGACGCATCAGCGAAGGCCCATCTGATGGAGCAGCAGCACGACTCATCTGCGCAAAGGCCTTCGTTCCGACTGTGACAGCATGCTGGATCACACGCTGTGCAATGCGTCAAGTGGCGAAGTTGGAATCTCTGCGTGTGTTTTTGTGTGTGTGTGTGTGTGCGTGTGTCGCTTCTTCTTTACCATCCCGGGCCGCCGAGCTCTCCCACTCACAAATGATGAAAAGGATAGTTAAATCATGTTAAATCATCAATCCAAGCAGAGTGACAAACTCTCACCAAATGGACTCTAGACTCTTAAAATCTCTCAAACCATCGGAAAACCGGTGTCATCCAGGCCTCCGGGTACTTGGAGACAATTCGAACAATCTGTCTGTCCAGAGCTTTCTCCTCAGAAGAGAACCCAGGCAGGTGCCTTCTGAGGACGCGACTTCTGAGGTCGCCAAGATTCTGTCAGGTTCACGGAGAGGCCTGCATTTTGCTGAGCAATGTCCTCAGTTGAGCCAGATGCGATGAGAAACGGGTAGAAACAAAGGGTGAAACAAAGAAAACGGCGAAAGGAAGTGTGACTCGAAAGATGCCAGAAACAAAAACAAACAAAGGAAGGGCGACGTTTCACGGGTCAGTTTTTAACGGCGACTTTTGAAGGAGGCCAGATACATCCAGGCTTTCAAACCAGACACTCTCCAGTAGAAGTTCTCGATGTTTTTCTCCAACTTTTCCCTCAAGCCAGGCTCGAACTCGCGCTGATGCCGATGCCTAGCAGGCAACGAGCTGTTCGAAGTTTCAACTGCAAGGGAACCCCGGTATCAACCAATATCAAGGTGCCTCCCTGAAGAACACGAGGACAATGACAGGGGAACCCCTCAAGACCTACCCTCGTGATCATCTACATAGGCCAGTAGGTCCTACGATGCTGCAAATGTGCATGACCAAATTAAACTGGCCCACACCCACGCCTGGCACACATCTCGCAAATTTGTGCTAGCTCTGCTGGTGTGTAATCGTCTAAATGCAGCCGGTTTGGGAAGCGTCGTGCCAAGCCCTCCTGCCGGAAGAACCAACAAAAGATTTTCCCGCAACATCCCACAACATGGACAAGACTTCCTACCTGTTCCGCCTCTCCGCAGTGCGAAAGCACGTTGAGTCCGCCTCACACCATATTCCCTTGTCAAATCTTCTTTTGAGACCAACCCTGCCCCTGCCCATAACTAACCGAATCTGGGCATAGCCCCCATCCCGCACCAGAATCTGGGAGTGTCCTCTGCTCGCATCAATCTGCCCATCTTCTCCTGCAGAAAATCAGTAGGCCACTCACAAGTGCTTACTCGACACTGAATGCCCAGCACAAACAGCTCCAGCTGCCAGCAGCGCCCTCAAACAAGGTCCAATCTTGGACGCCTTGTAGCCTGCCAGCACGACCATGAGATTGGTGCGGTGGTTCTCCACTTCAGTGAGAAGAGTCCTGCCCGTGCAAACGGCAGCTCAAGGTTCAAGCAGTACTCATGGCGAACTATAGCGTCTGCATCTACAGGACGCTATAATAAAGGTCAAAAAGCTGAAACACTTGTTCATTGGCGTCGCTATAAGCCCCCATTGAGATGACATTGGTTCGATCGCCGCCGCTGTGAGTCACTTGCACACGAAGAACAAAAAAGGGCCCGCCTGAGTGCCTCTTGAGAAAAGGCATCTCCACCACCGCCCACACCAGCCGCCGAATCCATCAAGGCATAAGCTTCATCAAGAAACAGGCCTCAAACCCGCTCCGGTCCTCCTAAAGGTGTTGTGTCCTTTGATTCAAGTCCTTTGGAATGGGCAAGGAGGTCTGACAAAATGTCCTGCGAGTCTTACTAATAGATACTAGGTTCTTGGCTTTAGTTCCGGCGCGTTTCGCGCCGGAATCGAGCAGTGAGGAGGGGAGGGAGCGTTACCTCTAGCAAGGTTGCAGCCGGGAGGATGCAACCACCTGACCTACCGTCCAGGCTCATGAGAGGTCTCGAGTCACCCAAATGGTCCACCTCAGCCGGACTGGCAGTGACATTAATCAACCAGGATGCAGCCACCCATTGCCTCCTGGACAGCTGCCTGGCGAAAGTCGCTTTTGAACGTGAGCAACTTTCAAACTGCTTTTGCACAGAAACAGCTCAGATCACCAAGCAAAGCAAGTACAGTAACATAGTGTCACGGCATGAAACGGGTTTTTGGCTCACTGAAGCTTCCAACAAACCTACCATACGTCGATTCGCTTTGCGTTCAATCGCCTTGACCCTTGGCGCTGTACCACCCATGAACTCTGCCTTCAGTTCAAGTCCTAAGCACATCTTCCAAGCAATGAATGATAAGTGCGGAAACAACCTGCCACCTATTCCATGGGTGCTTGTGTGTCTCTTTACCCTCCTCAGCCTTGCCCAAGACAGCTTGATCCCTCATACATGGCAAAGCCACCGTTTTTCTCGACAAAGCTGTCTTTGGGCAGCACCCCATAGGTGTGGAAGAAGCGCGCCAGCAGCCGTGCGAAGGTTGTCTTGCCCGTTCCAGGATTCCCAGTTATAATGATATTCCTCGGCGTGTCTTCCCTAATCTGCCGAGTGGCAATGAAGGAAGGCACCACACAAATGGATCCAGACTTGCACTTCACCCTAGCATTCTTCTCATCACGTGTCACAAAGCCCAGTTGGTATGAAAAGGAGTCACACAACGAACCAAATGTTCAACCTTCAAACCACAGCCATCGGAGGCTGCACCTCAACCCTCTTGCTGCCAGTGTCAAGCACACTCGGAGGTCGCTGCGGGTGCCCGTCTGCTCAACAAAGGCGACCTTTTGGCGCACCTGGTTCAGGTGGTGGAGCGGTGGAGCGGTGGAGATCCGCCCCCCAAGCATCTCACACAGGGCAGAAGCGGACCGCAACTAGCATGAAAAATGGACCGCAGCAGTACTGTAGCGCGCGCATGGTGTGAGAGGTTACTACAAAGGATGGCATCTTGGATTTCATCCAAAACCCGCTTCAGGCATCTTTCTGGATCAATTGCTCGTGCCCCTTGCCTGCGCAAACCATTCCTTGGCTTTGGCCATGCCTATCAAATTGCCTCAGTTGCAGGACTCGGCTGCTATAGCAGAAGAAATGAATCACCATCAAGTTGTGTCCCGATGGTCCAGCAAGAACATCACATGGAACATGTTAATGGCCTAAAAGCTTCAGGAGGCAGAAAGTGTGCTTTTCTTATCTTACCGGGTCTTATAACAACATCCATGTGGATTAGCCGCGGACGGACTGCAATTAAGAACTCCATTGTACGCGTGGCCAGTGTCGACCGTGTGAGGTGACAAGCTGTGCGTCGACAGCAGGATTCGATGGGGAAAGGGTTGTGAAGGGTGGTCAAGTCGGAACCTTCAAGAAGAAAACTTGTCCTAGCGGTGTAATCTGAACAAATGACAAGAGCTCATCAATTGTCAAATGCCTCCTGATTCCTCCGGTGTGCGCTTTGAATGGGTGATCCTTCTGTGGAGCAACTGGGACAAAAATTCAGACACTCAAGCCGGTGTCGAAATTTGTGGTCGGCAAGGCTCCGACTTCCTCGTCAATAGCATCTTTTTGCTCGCGGCCCTCACCAATCGGAGCACCCACCTGCGGCCAAAATCGCGAAGATGCAGAGGAGGGGCTCCCTGACATGGTGAGAGTTTGGGCAACAATTTGTAAGACCCCACATGGTAGGTCTGAAGCCATCATCATTTCGGACAGGGCACAACTCTTGTCTATCAGTGTTGTCGCGCCAGCACATCACCCAATGAAAACTCTGTCGCACATTGAACCGCAGGCACACCTCAAAGTCTTCCTTTGTCAAGTGCTCACTTTCTGGCGTGTCACTCGGCGACTCACCCTCCTGGATGCTGTTGAACAGCCTGGCAACAAAAAAATGGAAAAGACCTATTCCAAAGTGTTTCTATACCGTCTATACCTGTGCAGTGTGTGTGTATGCAAGTAGACTTTTCACATCCGTTGAATCTTTATATAAATAATTTGAGTGCTGGACTACACGGTGAGTTTCTTTGCCAGGGGCAATCAACTGCAGGCTCTGACCGTCCCTCGCATGCTGTGCATGGCCCTTCCTGGTGATCCGATTCTGGACAGCTCGTTGAAGCAACCGCCGCGCCAGCGCCAAGTTCCCCCGCTCACCCAACTCCTGTCGCTGACATGTGCGGACCGCACAGCAGGTTGACCAGCTAAGTAGTCTAGAATCATCTAGAATCTCGAGTTTCATATTCACACGCACGATCCAATCTGCTACCTGCTACCTAAAACAAGCGAAGAAAAGTTGAGAAGACATCGCGGATACGATGATGTCACACCCATTTGGATCATGCCAAGGTCTTCCGGGTCCTTCCCCTGGCCACCTCCACCGTACACCTCATTGAGGTGCTCGGCCAATCGTGGTGCCAGCTGATCCTCAAAGGCCAGGGCACCTGCAAGCAAGGCAAAAAGAGAGGGCCTGAGAGCCTTTTGGGAAGGAAACTGTAGGATTTTCAGGATGTTCAAAGTCTTTGATAGTGTGCTCTCCCGATTTCATGCATCAACAGGCTCCAACAAAACACCTTCAGGAGCTGCAGAACAACACTCGATTGAACTCATTCCGCGCCAACTCACAATGTGTTCTGCTCCAGTCACTGACTGAAGCCCCGCATGTCGCCTGATGGGAGCTTGCTGGCAGAAATTTCCATGAACTGAACCAGCTCGGTTGCCAGGAAGTCAGGGATTTGCACAGTTGTTGGAAATCTGGCCTTCAAGGCACCACTCAGGCAAAGCCAGCAATGTGTTTCGACCCACATGTCAAAGGCATCACGCCAAACTTCCAAAATGTCCATACATCTCACCTTTTCCAATCGAAAATGCATCTCCACAAAATGCAGACGATGGGAGGAAAAACAGCCTCTACCACGGGGACCCTTCTCACCTCGAGGGCAGGTTCCATGCGGGCAATCCGTGCCAGGCCCTCGAGCGCCAGGCATGTCAGTCAGCGGTTGACAGAGGAGAATATGTTTGGTTGATTGAAGTTGATGAAGGGACATTGCCGTTGCTGCAAGCAACTAGTTTTTATATCGTTTGGGAGTTCTTATCCTGACAAATCCACTACCCTACTGATGGCAAGCACAAATCTCTGCTGTTTCTTAGTTCTTATGAAAAGCTCTGGTGCATCAAATGCGCCTATGAAACCATGTTTGAGGTTGAGGTGGTAACTTTAGGTCGATCGCTTCATCATCTTCATCGAATTGACCCCTTTTTTCGCTGACGAATTCACCCAGCCTGTTGCGTTCCCAGTATCACGAAGAGAGTGGTGCCACTGCTGGCACCATCAACGTTGCCCAACGCCGCGGCCAGGGCTCTCACTGCTTCCCGCGAGTCGACCAAGGCATCCACGTCCTCGACGGTGCGGGTCGTGGCGACGGGAGTAGGCGGAGTGGGCTCCGTCCAAGCGGTTGAGCTCGATAGCAGCGGATGATTCTCATCCAACGTGGACCCTCCAGGCCCAAAAAAAAAAGCAGAAACTCTCCGCTGTTTAAGATCGTTTTACCCAGGTGACCTAGTTTTATTTCTCAAGTAGGCCAACTCCGATGTGCAAATAAAGCCATTAAACACCGACAAGAAATCACTGGAAGAAAATGATGCTAGATTGGAAGGCGCGTTGCCAAAAAAGTCAGAAATCCATAGAAATCCGAGGCAACAAACTGAAACGGCCGGCTGACTTCCTCCTACCTCTCCCTCAGCTCCTTAATGGCTAGGCAGCCATGCTCTGCAGCGACCAAGCGTGCAGCAATCAGCTCAGTCGGGTCTCCTTTGTCCGCAATTTCCTGGCCATCCACCTGCAAGGGCTACCCCAAACAATGAAGGCCCTGATCTGCTAAAGAGGGACATGGTGCATTCCGACCTTCCCACCGACATCCAAGAAATACCACGTGCAACCGAGCTGCCCAGCTCACTTCCTCGCGGCTGATCGCCCCCGCGGCGCGCAGGAAGCAGGTGGCGAGGCGAACGAACGTCTCGCGGCCGGCGCCTCGAGAGGTGCAGGCGACGAGTCAGTGTAACCGGCGCCAGGAGGACGGTCAGGACGAGTCAGCAGAAAAGAAACTCCAGCAAATCAAGAAAAAAGATATGTGGGTACCAAAGGATAGTGCAAAGTAAACAGCCTGCATTGGCTGCTACCCACAAGGCCCGTGGCATATGCAAAGCTCCTTGCATCGCACCAGCACCACCGCAGGAAGCTGCACTCCAGCCACTGCCACGAGGGGCTTGCCCCAGTTGACGGCGGAGCTGAAAGAAGAAATGGCGCGCACTGCCCGCCTCCTGTAGACAGCCACTTTCGCTCGCCGGGTCTCTGTAATGGAGAGAGTAGAGGAGTGGCCCTATCTGCACATGTAAAGGAGTGGCCCGTCCAAACAATGACGCCGCTACTACTTGTCCGGGGCACTACGAAAGTCCCATACTTGTGGAATTTGGAGATGGAATTTTGAGACCATATGCACAGAACTCCGAGACTGCGACTCTGCACGTTCCTGGCCTCCTCGCTGCCCCAACCCACTAGTTGCTCCACCTCCGCTTCCACTTCCCGCATGCGTCGTTCTCGCTGTTCTGCAGTGAGGACATCCTGGGCCAAGTTCCCCTTTGCAAGTCTTTCTTGACAAGTTTGCCATTCATGGCTTGGTCGATGCGACACAACTTGTCAACGAATTCCCGCATCATCTGGGGCCTACCCCCCTGCAGACTAACATGGACCGTGAAAATGGACCCTTGCAAGAATCTTCTCATCTACCACCCAGTGGTTTTCAGGGTCCATGCGGGTTTTTTAGGTAGGTAGGTAATCAAGAAAGGCCCTCATCGCCTGACACCGAGGCACCAACCCAAAGTCCATGGGCGTCAAGCGGAAGCGCTCCGCACTGTCCAAGCTGTCTGCCCAGGTGCGGTCGTTCTTTCGGGAGATTGCCAAATCCTGGGAGATGAGAAGACGACCGATTGGCGTTTCGTTTTTGAAGCCCGGGGGGGTAGGCCGCTAGTAGCTAGGTAGGAAGTAGCTAGTAGAAGCTAGGTAAGCTACTACCTGCAAGTAAGCTACTACTGACAGGGCGCGGGATAGCTTGCGCTTCTTCAAGGAAGCTCCCCGCCGCCTTTAGCACGCCAAAGCTTCCTTGAAGAAGCGCTCGCACCACTGATTAGGTTCCTAGATGTTTAAGGAAACTGAACATTGGCATTCATCATTGTATAAAGCTAGATTGATCCCCTTCCGTGCTGTGAAACCGTACGACGGTAGAAACCTCCAAGCATCCAAAACGTCCCGCGCCAGGTGCCCATTCTTCTCTCGGATCAGCTTCTCGTCGAAGCGCTGCGCCACAATGTGTTCCAGAACGGTAATGAGCTGCCGGGTCCCCACGTCGCCCTCACCTTGGACAGAAGTCGCGTTACCTTCGCAGATAGATCGAACGCACAAACACCGCAACTACAGGTTCGGGATGATGTTCAGGTGCAGGAATGCTTCTCCGTCAACCAACATGCAACCCAGCTGCACCCTGACTTTCCCTTCAACCCAGCCCTGGATAATGGAATGGATAGATTGTCTAGATTGCCCAGCCTCGTGGACACACCAACCCCAGCCAAGCACTACAAACTGCACCACCAAAACAAAACCCAATACTGTAACTGTATGTCACTTATTTCTGATGCAGGAACTTTCCTTGGCCCTCTTCTGTCCCTTCCCCCATTCTTCCGTCCCGCCTACGCCTTCATATCCACGCTTCTCCACCTCTGCAGCAATGAGGTTCGCCACATCATTCACGCTTAAGGTGGGCAGTGTCAGCAGGTCCGGCTGGCGGCGGCGAAAGGCCGAGAGCTGCCTCTGCTGAGACACGTCGGCCCCTACCGCTGATGAAATAGTCTAAAACATCCAATAGCCCAATAGCAATGGTTTCCCGAAAATGTCTTGGTTTGGCATCTGGCGCACGAGAAGGCTCTGCATAATTCACCACATGCTGAGACCAACTACTCAAAAGGCAATGATTTCCGTCAACGACTTGGTCGTTGCCGGGCATGCCCCAAGGCCAAGGTAGAGTCTTCTAAGCCGGCTGCAATACCCAATACATTCCTGGACTCCAGAACTTTAGGCTATGCCAAACACGGACGATGTTCCACTCGCAGAGCCTTCTGACTTGTGTCGGGAGGCATGTTGGCTTCAACCACCTCCGGTGGTCCAGCCATGATGACCACGCTGCCCACCTCCAACACCTATCAGGAGTATCATGAGAACACGAAGGGCAATCCATCAAGCAACCCTTTCCACAAACGCTTTTCAGGCGCTGAAGATTTGACGGGGCACCTGGTTTCCGAAAACGTCTGAAGATTTGACGGGACGGGGAACCTGAAGGGCCAGTCCCGCAGCCTGCTCCAAGATCTCTGCATCCTGCTCCGACAAACTTCCACCCAAACGCATGTAGAAGCAGCTCCGGTCTGCGACTCGGAGCTTTTGCGTTTTGGGGTCCAGCCTCGGACCGGCAAAGCATGTCCCATCGACATGTCATATGTCGACATGAAAAGGACCTTACTGCTCTCGGACCCCTCCACCCCTTCGCCAAAAACGAAGAAATGTTTTTCCTCTCGCGGCCAGTTCACATGACCCACACCTCAACATCCAGTGCCAAGGATCAACTCTGTGAGTGCCTGGATGGAGATGAGCAAGTCCGGCTCTGCCACAAGTTCCTCCGGTTTGTAGTTGCCTTCCAAAGGTGAAAAAAACCGGCCGTGGGTTTCATTTGGATTCCCCAGGTTCCTGGCTGAACGGAAAAGACAGCAGTTGCGCCCATTTCAATGGGAAGCTTAGTTGGAATTGTTGCAACATGTTGGCCACCGTGTTGACTCTCCTGGCCTACACGGCCAGATGGGCCCTTGACTTTCAGAGGCTTTGGAGAGCCCGGAGGCAACTCTTCTGTGACGAGGCCCACATCATTCTTGCTGAGCAGGGCACCTGTGACCAGTGATGAACCAAAAGTTTCAAATCGCTGTAGGAAGCAGGAAGAGGAAAAGGAGGACGAAATGACAGGAGTGGTTGCAAAACAAGTATTCTTGTCTTGCTGCTTTCCTCGGATCAGCACGCACCTAGCAGCATCTTCCTACGTCCGCTTCCAATCACATCTTGTGCGTCTCATTGTGTGCTCTCACCTCTCACCCAGCACACACGGCTCATTACATGTTTTCCACCCGCCTCTGTTCTCAGCATCTTGCCACGCGGCCAGGCGCACTTTGCTGCCCACTCGCACAGAGGCCTCGTATGCAAATGTGCTGCACCGGACGCTGTAAAACTAATGGTGATAGAACATCGAAGCCATCTCAAAATGTCTCCATAGCTTTCCGTAGATCTGAGCTACCCGGACTACCAGCTGGTTGTTGAGGAGTCCAAAAAGTCTCCCAATGAGCTCGGCTGCCACGTGCTTCCCCACGCCGAAAGCGCCGCTGATCAGCACATGTCGGCGTGGCTGCTTTCCTGCTTGACTTCGTGACCAGGTGCCATGGCCTTTGTTACTAAGTTACTAGCAGAGGCCCAAGGGCAAGAGGCTTCTAGTAGCGTCCTTGCTCCTAGTATAAAGCTTCTTTAAGGCTACCCCAACCGTTTTCATTGCAAACAATCCTCTAAGCAGCCTGCTGCACATGGGAAGGGTCTTCTTCAGGCCGGCGTCTTCTTCCAAGAATAGACGCTGAAGGCATTGAAGGCAGCATCTTTAAGTCTTGACATTGAGAAAGAAAAGGTCGGAGGTGTCCCACCCAGCATGGTCCGACCAATTGGCTTCTCCAATTTACCCAAAAGCTCCTTCTTTGAGGACGTGGCGACCGGCTGCATCTCGCAGCCGCTGCACGATAAACTCCTCCAGCGACATCCCGGAGCAAATGCGCAGAACATTAATGAAAGCGTGAAGAGGTAGGCCCAGGTAGGCACTTGCAACATAGATGTCCTAATCAATCCAGAATTTTTTGGAGCAATCATATCAATCAGCTCGTGGAGGCGTTAAAGTTACAGTAGTTAAAAGGTCACAAGAGTAGAACAGACGACCTGCTGAGGACTACTGCGATCTGTACCCATTGGACTGTGTCTTGTCTCTCTCCGAGACTCGGCAGTCTTTCCTTCACAGGCTGCAGTCCAACCGCACGGTCCAGGTCGGCCTTCAACCTGCTCAGGGGTCATGAGCCATGAGCTCATCACGTCTTTGATGCTGACATGAATATCATGTGACTTAATGACAGGTTCCGGCATATATGAACAGGCCAGGTTCATCACGTCAAGAAGTTCGGTTCATCACGACTGACGTCAATTTTCACCAGACCTGACCCGACCTGACCTGCAATAAAACTCCTGCTCCTCTCTCTGCCAGAGAAGCAGGGCAGCCAAGCGGTCAGTCTCAGGACCTCAAAATCTTCGGCTAAAACAACATGTTAAAAGAATTGCACAAACCATGAAACGAACACCAATGGATACCAATGGTCTCTGCCATTCTCTACACATCATCATGCTTTCGTTCAGCCCGCTTCGTTGTGATGCCCGCAGAGCGCGTCCAAAGACTCCGACAGGAGATCTCTGGGGCTTCGACTCTCGCGGACACGCTGCACCTGCGCAGCACAGGTAGGACAGGTAGAAGGCTGAGACAGGTACTCGGGCGCTGAAACTAGTATGAAGATGTGTGGTCCTAGACCCATGCAGATTGCAGCCTGACCACGTTGGAAGTGCACGTAGGCACTGAGGAAACATAGACATAGTCCAGTCAGGTGATGAAAGCTCCCCATTTGGGATTCTCCCAAATTTGGACCATGAGAATCCCAGATCAAGCAGCAGGTCATGCTCCAAAGATCATCACTCCCCATCAACACATCTGGGCGGTCCCAAAATTCCCTCTCAGATCAACCTCGACTACTTTCTCCCACTCCCAGCAAGCATACCTCATGCACTGCTAGTGCCTCATTGTACTCCCGAAGTTCTCGCGCTTTGGTCAAAGCCAGTTTTTTCCTCGGATCGCGATCTTTATCGGCTCGTCTTCCACATGCCATCCACCATCCCGTGCACATGTCATGACTCATCGGATGTTGGGCGTCCTCCATCTCGAATTCCAGGCCACTTCCCAACCCTAAACCCTAAACCCAATTTGTAGCGTCCTTGCTACTAGTAGCAATGGCCTCCAACCTAATAGCGATGGCCTCCACCTAGCAGCATCCTTGCTACTAAGTAGTAGCAATGGCTCAAAGAATGCCTCACAATCTCAAAAAGTGAACTGTCCCTGCCATGTCACTCCTCAATGCTTCGCCACAGGAACTTCAAGCGGTGCTCATCACTATATCTAACAGAGCTGCCCTGCCCTGACAAACACAGAACGCATTTGAGTGGAACTACCCAGTGCCACGGTTCTTCAAATCAATTCTTATTTGGCCATGTCTCTAAACACCCTGAAACCCAACAATGAAACACGTCGGAACTCCAAATGGATCAATGGGCCAACCCTTGGATCAAGTCATTAAGAAAGGCCTCCAGGCTTTGGTGCGCTGGGAGGTGCTGGCTTCGGAGGTACCACTGGTGCCGCTGGTGCCGGAGCCACGGGGGGCACCACTGGAGCCGGTGGCTGGCCGCCCAGCTCGCCACTCCCAGTGCCTGGACCAGGCAAGAGAGAAAGCCATAGATTCGGGCAGAGATTGGGACCCTTTGATGACTTGGGCCGACAGCTTCACAACCAACTCATGACTCATGACGAACTGCACCCTCTGCCAGGCCTGGGCCTGGCGCATAAGCACCTGAGTCTTCTCGACCTCGTCACAGGGTCCACGGTTGAAACCCATATCTTGGAGAAATACACAGGATTTATTTCATGTGTGTTTTTGGCTGGGCATCCACACACCGCTTTCATCACTTCCATCGTCGCTTGGACCCCGGGCTCTGAGGTGTTGATGCTCGTGGAGCGTCCTGCGGACGCTCAGCTGGTCGCACCTCCTGGAAAACCGGGGCTGTTGGGCGGGACGCACATCCTGAGAATGGAGAACATGCCCGACAAGAGTGTTCCATTCTATGCTCTTCCCGACAGCTTCCCGGTAGTACCATCCTGACCCCCCCCCAAAAAAAGCGAAAGGACGAGATCCGCTGGAAAGGTCGAGATCAGTCCATGGCCCAAAAGTTCTCCTCTCTCAGCTCTGTCAGGAAGATCTCCTCGCGGACCCGGGTGTCAAGCGACATTGAGGAATGGTCCCGGCAAAACCACATCATCATATGAGATATACATACAGTGTATGTATCTTGTGTATGTGTGTGTGAAAAAAAATTACAAACATAGAGTATATCTATAAATACATGTATGTAATATATACATGTACAGTGTGCATATCCATAAGTGTGTGAGTGTGAGCGTGCTCCTTCTTCCACACTTGTTCAAGACTTCCCTCACTCTGCAGAATTGACCGCCGTCGAAACACTCCGAGCCGCCCGCACCTGGCCGTTCCTCACGCCTAGGGTCTCCAAGCTGGGAAAAGCCTCCATGGAAGAAAAGGAGCTGTAGGCAGGCAAGGCCTCCGAGTTCGATCACGAAGCCCAGCAAGGCTCATAGGTTTGGTTGGACTCATTCAACCCATTGAAAGCAAGGATCCTCGGTCTGGGGGTCAACATTGCTTGAGAGGTTGCTCCACCCCTGTCAAGTCAGCATGGCCGTCGTTGTGTAGAGAGGGACTCTAAATGGATTTTCGGTTGCTGGTCCGGCCATGCAAACGAGCCTGCTCCTGAGGCTCGACGGGAAACTTGGACCTAGGCCAGCCACCAATCACCCAATTAGACCCTACAGCGACACAAAAATAGATGAAATACGCATCACTTTAAAACCCGTTTCTATCTATACCTTCAAGATCATTCAAGGACCTCTGTTTATTTGCCCAACCTTGATTTCGTTTGCGGTTTTTGCCCTTTTCCGAGGCCGTTGATGCCAGCGGCTCGTCAGCAGGCTGCAGCAACTGCTTGGGTGGAGCCACATGGAAAGCCTCCTCAATTGCCTCTCCAAGCGGGTTCTGCCAACATGGACGAGGCACAAGACATGATCCATGCTGGCCCCGGCCAAGTATGGTATGCATGAAGGCCAGCAACTCCAACTGTGCAAACCTCACCTGCTTTTGACTCTTGACTGAAGTTCGCTTGATTCATCTTCGAATTGCGGACTAGGGCCTAGGGTGCATCCTTCACCCTGAAGAATCCATGCATGCAAATGACTTTACAATCTGGACTATATATACTCCTCACAAATATGAAGACGGCAGGAAGCTGGTACGGTCAGCACATGCATGCCATGCGGTTGGCTTGGCAAGCCTGATAGAAATGAAAAAGGCTCACTGTGGAAGGGGTCCCGTCCACTTCCACTGGCTTGCGACCTGCGAGTTGCAAAGTGCCATCACAATCATTATATCAGATTCAAAGTTGAATCACAAAGGAAATATGCAATACACAAGCTGGGCTGCAGGTGTCCAATGCATGTTGAGACTAATCGTTGGCATGCACTTGGACCTGCCACACATAAAGCACACATAGCTCCGTTCCGGCGAGTTTTAGTCTATGCAGAAGAAAAAGGTGGCGAGAAAACAGTTGCAGTTAGTTTGGATGACCTTCAGCATCGTGCACCTGTAGTTAGAGGCCATAAGTCAAACTCCGCGATGCGACGGACCGACAGGATGACGTCGTACACTCGTGTCTGCAGAATGCATTAGCCCTTTACGGAAACTTCAAAAAAGGTTGCAGGTACGTCCAGCTGGCCAAGCTGGATATCCCATTTCACTGGTAGCTTCGTTGGACACAGTCCCAGTGAAATGCTGTGTCCCCATTCTGAAAAATATTTAAAAAATATTCAAACCAAACAATCCAACAGGAACCTTGTGACTCCAAAGGTTACCCACACACATCAGAAGACAGGAGGTTTTCAAACTGCACTGTAAATGATGACCTCGGATTCCAGCAGGGAAAAAAGAATGACTTGGCAAAGCTTTCTTGGTTTTGTACAAACGCGCTGTGAGCCAGCTTGCATGAGGAAGGAACAATGCAGCCCCAACCATGGCCCACCGTGCAGATTGAAAGCTGGCTTCGACTTTGTCCAATCAAATCAGCTCGGCCGAGGCCGAGGTGCCTTTCTTCCCATCCACTGTGTAGCGCACGCGGATCAGCAGCTTGGGGGGAGCGACAGCTTTCTCCTACGCCATAGCAGAGAGCTGGATGCGCGGAGGCGCACGTTAACCGTTAACCAGAAGATTACCAGGAGACCGTTGGGTGTTTACACATTTGAGTCACGTCCAGAATAGGCAGCCTCCCGACAAAGGCAAGGACGTCTGCGTTTCTTTCACCAAGGTCTGAGTATTCGCTCCTCTTTGGCGGTGCTCTTCACCGCATTGAACATGTCCCTGTCTGCTCGAATCTCCTTGGTCAAAATGGACATTGGGCAAACTTGCATTCCTGACTCTGGCCTGCCATTCAATACCAGTGACTAGTGGATTCTTTATCCACAACTATCTAGGTGTCTGTGCAAATGCCTGCGCTCACGCGGAAGAACTGCCGTCCATAATTCACACTGGTAGCATCACTGCACTTGAGGCCAAGGGGGGGGGGGGCGAAAGCTAGCGCTCCAGAATGGGAAAGTGGAGGGCAGCGAGGTAGGAAAAAACACGGCGCTCTTTTTGGAGGCAGGGGTGAAGAGTCCTTTATATGTGGCTCTTCGACCTGAAAAATCAGGGGTTAGGATTTGCACCCGGTCGAAAGAAACCTTGCTATCGCAAGAGTAACTCCAGCTAGCTTCGCTAGCTTTCGTGATAAGTTGTAGAGTCTCAGGCACACTTATGCGTAAAATGCCAGCCCGATGAAGTCTGAAGAGACTGTCCAGTGATCAGCCCTGCAAGCACCTTGCCCTATGGCCATCTCAAAATCAGCCGTGGCAGGGCCACATGGTTTCCTAGTAGCTTCTTGTTACTAGTAGCATCCTTGCTCCTAGTAGCGATGCCAGGAGCCCCTAGTAGCATCCTCGTAGTGATGCCATAGAACCAGTGTGGCCAAAAGGGTGAAAGTTGCATCAAGGAACGACAGTCTTGCAGATATGTTGCTGCTTCGATGCGCTCTTTTTCGGCTTTCTTTGCTGCCAGTGCCTGATGGCACTGTGGGTGAAGTCCAAGCTTGGTCCACAGGTCAAGGTCATGCTGAGTGTGGCTTTCGCCTCCTTTTCAGCCTTCGCCCTGGCAGCCTTTTCGGCTTCGGTGAGCACCTGGATCAGTGCAGGTTGGCACCAGTCACTGTCCTGACAGTCCTGACAAGGTCAACTGGGCTTCCCGAACCATTCTGCGTAACCTGGCAGAGGGCGGATTTCGCCCGCGAAAGCTACGGAGGCTTTTGAGACGCCCAGTTTCGTTCTCGCCAAGTTTGGTGCCGTTGGACGGTTGCACCCGGGTGGTCACAAGAAGGCAAAAAGAAGGCAGTTGTCAGCACAATCTTCCTGGTTGAGCTGCGTGCTGTTGGCTTGCCTTTTGTTTGATAGTTCTCGAATACGCCTGCTGTACTTTATCACCTGGCTTTTACTCAGTTCAACTGCAGTTTCCATTGCAATGGCTTTGATCCATGGTTAGGCTTTAGCATGCTAAACTTGAATTGCAAAACAGCTAAGAACATTTTGAAGCTGCTGCAGCCTAGCCATTGACAAGAAGCAAATACCGACGGCGAGAAACCTGCAGTACCCAAGGGTGCTGCTATTGCACAAATGAACTTCTGATCTCTGACGCACGAAGCAGAATACCGTCTTTTCAAGCTGCTCGGCCTTGACCCCAATTGAATGAATCCAAGCCTTCCTTCCCCGGCGACTTCAATCAAGAGATCAGCCAAGCAGCGGCACGGCCGGTCGTCGTGCATTCCTTTTGGGTCCAGCTCTCCCTGCCCCACCCCGCTACGGGGGAGGGGAGACAAAGCTATGACACGTGGGCGCATCTACGGGTGAGATGCGCCGGAGTCTCATGCACGAAAAGCCAAAGCTGGAAACACCGTCATCAGAAGCTAAACAAGGACGTGAAAGCACTTGTCTCCGTACAAAGTGCCTCAAGAAAGCAGCCTGCATGAACGAATGAATACAATACAATACAATACACTATCTCCCGTTCAAGAATTCTCTGAGCTTCTCCAATGTCTCCATGCTTCAGCAGTTCTAGCCTTGCCTGGACAAGGCTCGCTACACTGCAGCCAGCCAAGGTTTTTGACTGTGGCCCTGTTCACCAAGCCTTTAGCAAACAAAAAAGGAACCCACCAAACGCAGGCAATCAACCAACGATTGGTGAGTGCCGTGACTTGCCACCACTCACTTCAAACCTGGCCTGTGCTCTCAGAGTGGCTGCTGGTGCATTTGCCTGCAATAAATACGTTCCGAGCGGGTTTGCAACATGTTTGCGACCATTATGCTGCATGGATTCGCATGAGTGGCTTGTCATCTGTCGGCCTCTTGATCTATCAGCCCACCGACCCCGATCAAAATTCAAAAATACTCCTTGAAATCCTGCATAAGGCCCGCCTAGTTCGCGATGGCGATTAGTTGCCCTTTGCTCACCCATCTTGTAGCCTTTCAGCATGGCTTATTGCAAAGCTCCTTTGGTGTTCTATCGTTTTCACGAATCCAAGCGTTGGCACAAATAGCCCCAAGCACTGGGAACAACTTCCACAAAGTGATCCTGCCCGTGCGTGCCAAACAGCTTTGTACCCTCCAAGGAAGGGCGCCTACGCTCGCACAACACAAAAGTGCTGACAGCACCAGCAGCGCTGTGAAGCCCCAAAGGACGGCTGCAACCTGGGCTGTCAAGGCCCAGGTTGGACTGGCTGCTTGCTTCTCAGGAATCAAGTTTCAACTCAGTAATCAAGTGTAGATCATGGGTAGTGTGGATGTGCCTGTGATAGAGTACCAATCTTAATCTTATCTTATACCTTATACTGGCCGCTTAGTCCCAAACCGTTCTCAATCCATTCCTCTGAGGAAGCGGCCGTCTTGGCCAAACACCAATGCATTGAGCAAAACTCCTCCATGGTCGGCGGAACGGATTGGCATGCAACTGCCCATGAGGACCATTCAGGAGCTTGAGAGAGGCTTGAGAACCACTTATGGTGGTCCTTGCATGCCAACCTGTAGCAGGAATCATATTCCTCGCTCCGCGGATGCTTCCAATGGAACACCTGGCACAAGAGCAATTCACCCAAGCAGACTTGGATTGCCAGGAAGCTTCATGTAAGAAGTCTCCCAACTCCACTGCATCTTCCTGCCTGCAAGTCTTCTGGCTCATTTCGATAGAGGAAAGCGCAGCTGCCAGTCCAGGCACTCCTGCAGGTCCAAAGCCCATATCATGTCTGAAAACCCAATCAGTAGAATGTGAGACTTGGCAGGTTATGCATACTCCAGACCATCCACAAAGGTCATGATGATGATGATGATGATGATGATGATGATGGTGACGGGAAAGTTCCATGATGTTACCATTTGCTGCTTGTCGCTAGTTCTGATCGTCTCACAGCACAAGCCAGAAAATTAGAGCCACTAAATAGTTGCGAAAAAAATTGCGTATACTATAGTTCCTTTATTTCGAGCGCTCTCAGTAGACCTCCACATGGTAGCGGTCTGCTATCTTCATGGCCTTTGCGAACTCGGCCCATACCAAGACATTCTTCTCCGCAGTGGGTCCGAAGCACTCAGCCATGCCACTCTCCATGCCTTTCAGTCCGCACATGTGCACGTGGGTCTTATCCTGCATCAAGTCCCACACCTCATCAGCATACTCAGCCATCTTGATCTGGATGTGCCCCGCAGCATTCTTGTCTTCATGGTTAACCGCGTAGTCATATCGGACCTGATGCTCGTCATATCTCGTCATCATAGAGCAAAGACTTGGAATATGGCACGCCATGAACTTGCGGCCATCCCCACTGGCACCAGCCTTGTCATGCAAAAGCAGCTCGAGGTAGGAACGCATCGGCGCAATGCCTATTCCGGTGGCCCAACATTGTCGTCATGTTGGCCAACATTCTCCGTGGGCAACAGCATCCCAGCCCAGTGGGGCCTGTGATCAGAACCCCATCTCAAGGGTTGTAGACCTTGTTGTCTGGGCATGCTGTAACCCAGCCTTGTCGGGCTTGTCCTCGCACTTCTCTCGCCTGGCATAGCTAAACGCAAAGGAGACGATGCAAATCAATATGCGCTACAATAATGCTCATCCCTTCAACCAGCTCAGGGTCTTGGCTGGTTGCTCTCCCTTCTTGTCGGGACCGAGCACCATGACTCCGATCGACTGCCCTTCAATGTAGGGAACCGGAACCTTGCCACCATGGTCGAAAGTCACATGAATCTCCGAATGGACATCGTTCTCCACAACCTTTCCCTGGTAGGGTGCTTTCGGGGTGAAGAGATTCCAGGGAATATCCTTACCAACCTTCACGCTCTTCTTGTTCACAGCTTCAGTACGGCACGTGGTTGCACTCTTCCTTCTCACAGCCACGGCCACAGCTGCGCCCGCCAAGCTGGCCAGGGCAGAAGTGCCTGCGGCGCCAGCAGTAAAGCCGCTGTACTAGCAGCCTGCTTCTGGAATGGCTGTGCCACTCTGAGCCATCTTGGGCCCCAGAGTCGGGAGAAACACAGGGAAGTGTGAGCTGATGAACCTCCGGCACCAAATCCGAGTGACATCTGGGCGCTGCCACAGGTATGCGTCAACGGTTTACAGGAAGCAGTGCCAATTGCATATTCATGTGTATTCTCCATTCACCACAACACCTCCTTCACCAAACCCACCAATCCCGAACCAGTCCTCCATTGCCTTTCCCGATCTCTGAAGTGAAACTCCGGGCCCTGGCAGCCACCGGCAGACTCATCCGGGCTGAAGAAAAAGCCTCCGGCTTGATCGATTGCACACACACACACACACACCAAAAAAAAAACTGTTCCTCTCGGTCAAAGTGCAAACATGCACACACCTCACACACCTTACCTTCATGCAAGCGTGGCATGAACAACTTACATGTTCACCTCTCTGTGAGCAGGTGGCTCCATTTCTGCAAGCAGCGCGGCAACAGCTAGTTGAGGCGGTATAAAAGAACTGTGTACATCAGAAGTGCCTGTCCAAAAGGGAGAGGCTACAGCAGCGATCGACCACTGCAGCAGTTTACCACAGCCGACGTTGCCTGCTGCCATGAGTGTTTTTTGCATGCTACCCACTCCAGCGGGAGACGTGGGAAGCCTCACACCTCTTCTGTTTCTCACACATCTTCAGTCCTCAATCCAGACCCAGCACCCTGTAGAACTGTTGTCCTTAGAGCGGCTCTTGCGCTTGGGACAGGAAAGTTTTGGAGGCTTCACTGGATTAAACTTGTCCAGTCTCTTCATGAGTTCCTTCATTTCGTCGATCATCCCGATTGTCTGCTTGCTCGGCCTTGGCCCGCTCGGTCTGCTCTGCTTACTAGGTCCGCTCGGCCGTCTCGTTCCGCTCGGCTTCAGCTTGGAGGCCGCCTTCAAGACCTTGATCGGTTTGAGCTTTGCGTGGGCGGTCTGGATCTCTGAAGCCTTCGTGGGCTGTGGTTTGGGCGCTTTTCCGCCCCCTCTTTGCCTTCTTCTGAATGTTTGTCGCATGGGGCTTGTGGGCGGTCTGCTGGGAACACTCGGAACTCCACTGATGCCAAGACAATCTGCAGAGATGTAAATAAACCCCGGCTGGTAGTCGGCATAGCCGGTGTCATACCGATTGTTGTTGACCGACCACTCACCGGGTGGGGGGTTCGGCCTGTTGTGGACGGTTCTGCGCTGTTCGTACGCCTTGACGTGGTTGTCTGGCGTCCAGCGCTCGTCATAGTAGGCATGTGATGGCTTATTGGGCAGAACATCAGTGAAGGCCTTGCTTTAGCAGCCGTGAGTGCATTCATGCAAATCATTGAATTGCACACGTAGAAGTGTGTATATAACAGCATCCAAATCACAATGTTTTAAATATACATATATATATATATACAGCTTAAGTATCTTCAAACGCATGTTGTTGAAAAGCATGCAGGGTGGCATCCCTGGGTGAGTTGCTAAAACAAATAAATATTCAAAAAATGTTGGCCCCGGCCTCCCAACACATCTGGTGATAAGTGAACTCCAGATAAGGCCCATGGTCACCATAGAGCACCCGCCGGTAGCCGATGGCAATTACCATCTCCTCGTCCATCTCATTTACAAACACTGTAGTGTCATCACCTTCAAATTTACAGTAAATGCAGTGCTGGAGCTCTTCAATGAACAATGACATGCTTGGAGTTTGCAAGATTTTGGAAACCCATGCCATGTCATGTCGGACCCGCAAACATCTATTGGACATGGTTACTACCATGGTTGTTTGGTTTTGGCCCGAATGCGGAGCTTCACTGCCCTGCCTTCTTCCCGGAGGCCCAGCTTGGCTTCAACGCGGCGCCGGTCACGTTCGCGATTCCAGGAGTCCACAGTTGAGCGAAAGCCAGGCAGTGGACGCGGGAGTTTGGGAGGCTCTTCCTGCAGGGTTGTAACAATGTCTGATATCCAACTACCCATGGGAAGTAATGAGCGTAGAAAACACGGCATAGGCCACACGTTTTCGCCCACGGTGGCCTTCTCGGTCCTGAAAGCAGGGGTGGAAAAAAACTTTTGTTGAAGTCCGTGGGTGGGGTATAAACATGCATGACATACGCCCCATCGAATCGAAACTTTACTAAAACAAACAAACAAACAAACAAACATTGCACGCCTCCTCTTATCCCAGGACTTCAGGTGCTCATGCTCGGAATGCGGCAAGTTTGCCGTGATTTCATCACCTTTGCCGGCCTTAGCTGCACTTTCAAAAGCTGCAAGGGTTGCCTGGAAACTGTCCAGTTGCTAGATGAATGGAAACTCCGAGGTCAGCACTGAAACATCATGAAAATCCAAATACACATTCTGCAAGTCCTGAGGCGAAATCACTGGCGACTGACCCTGGTGACGAATTGTGTTTTCTCGTTCCTGCGATCAAGTCAGCCATTTTTCATCAAACAAGCTTCACTGGCGAGACTTGGCAGGAAAACACTAACGAATCGAAACCAATCGAGAAAAGTGTCTTCCAACTTCGTTCCGAAGGATTCCTACGGATCTTTCAAGTACCGTTTTAAAAAGGTTCGCTCTGGCAGGTCGTTCATGTTTTCCCATTTTCGGAGCTGCGCACCTCCATGTGGCCAGCGCCTCAGCCAGGTTTTTTCGTAATGGGCCACCTTCGTCACGGGCGTTGACAATGGTACTATGCTTGCATTAGCCCAACCAAGCAAGCTGAGCAGACCTCGCCCTGAGCCAGCAAGGAACCAATGGAGCCCCAAGAATAACAGAAGTAGACTTAGAAATCAAGTGCCAGGGCAATTGACCTCTCAACATGAAGTGCGAAGTTGTCGCAGGCGCCTCTTTGATCAGCAAGCTTCTGGGTTTGTCGTTGTGCGCCGAGCACTTTGGAACCCAAATCCAGCCAAATAGTTCGGTCAAGGCAAGGTTTTTGCATGCAGGTTTATGTGCGTGTTCCACCCCTCCATGTCAAATTTCATGTGAGTTCCATGATGAGCACACATTGGCCATGTAAATGCTTTGGAAGTGTAAGTCCATCTTTGGCGAGGCATGCGTATATAGACATCTGAACCTTGTGGCAAGAACCACCCAGCCTTGCTCCCAATTAACGAAGCCTATGATTCCCAGCCTCCGAAGCACAAAAGCTAACAGTTAACAGTGAAACGGCGCCCCTCCAAGAATGCGTCACCACCGAGGGCACGACGCTACTGCCACGGTCATCGAAAAACACGGACAAAACACCTCACACCTCAGCTTGCAATCGCAGCCGGATGTTTGTGTAAAGCATGGTGCAAACTGTTTCACAATGATCGCGCCATGTGTGTGTGTGTGTGTGTGTGGGTGTGTGTGTGTGTGTGTGCGTGCGTGCGCGTGTCCGTCCAGCGCCTGCTCGGCGACGCGCCATGTTCCAGTGACAATGGCATCGCTACGGGCTGAAAGGCGCTCGTTGTGAAGAGTTTCGGATCTACCCTCATATCGCTACCACTTGGCACGGGAATGTTTCACTGTGGTATCTTTTCTAGCTGTGCATGGAAGTATGCGCCATGTAGCTGTGAGCCGACTATGCCACCGTGTCGGAGTGAACGGTTTCTTTGCTGTTCTTCCATGGGTAGCGATCTCAACACTTCAGAAATGGTCGCGAGGGGATTCGTAGGGCTCACGTATCCCGTCCCTGTGAGCCTGCCTGAATGTCCTACCACCCGTGTTTGGCAGAACAAATTTGACAAAAACAGCACTCGCTCCTTTTTCGAGCGAAGCGGGCTTGGGCCACTTAGGCCGCGGGTTCAAGGTAGTCATGCGTCATGTCCATGGGATGCAAACTTCTGTCACCCCACCTAAAAAGTTGTCACTGCTGTGCAACCTTTTTCTTCTTTGCTTTTAGATCTCTCCTTCCATGGCGTATCGAGCTACGCGCTCACGCCAGTTGTCCTCCCATTGTCGTGACATCACTGCCACGCACCAAGCTGAGAATCCTCGCTTGTATTCTTCATCCCATCCCAAGGCATGGTCAAACCTCAGGAATGGGTACCACTCACCAAACTTGCAGGTCAGCCTTGCCTGCACATATTGGGTGAACTGTTCTCTTGAGAACAAGCCGGTTGCCAGCAATCTTCGAGCTCTTCTCTCCTCATCTTCACTCAAATAGCGAATGCAATTTTCCAACTTGCTCCAATCGAGGGCCTCTGGTGGTTC
Organism: Durusdinium trenchii; assembly: GCA_963970005.1. Taxonomy (NCBI): domain Eukaryota; class Dinophyceae; order Suessiales; family Symbiodiniaceae; genus Durusdinium; species Durusdinium trenchii. The sequence continues at coordinate 56,927 of CAXAMN010023139.1, read as the reverse complement.
ATCTCTCTCGTAGGCTTCCCACAAGTAGTCGTCATCTGGCAAAGTTGTACCTTCTAAGGGCACTTCACTGTAGCCTCTGTTGCTCTCATCCACTTCCATTTCTGCTATTTCAGCCTCCTCGTTTCTTTCTGAAGCTGTAGGCCTGTACAGCCTCCTGTACCCATGATTCGGGCTAAGCACAAAGAACTCCTCTCCACTCTCGGCATCATTGCTGGAGTTCAAAATTCTGTACGGCCGTAGCCGTTGGAGCACCGGATCCCAATCCGTCAGGAATTGGTCCACCATCACATCATCTCTGCTCTGACTCCTCTCTTCTTCTTCCTCTCCTTCTTCCTCTCTGGGCCTTCTTCGTCCTCGGCTTGACTGCGAAACCTCCTCTTCTTCATCAAAGCTTCCTTCTGGACCTTCACGCTGTCTTCCAACTCGTGAACCTCCTCGCCTTCTCCTCAAAGGCTCTGGCAGTGCAGGGGGTGGTTCTCTGATCCACTCACCACCAGTGGCTTCAACCGAAGCTCTCACTGCCCATTCTCTCAGATCCAGTCCAGATCTTGTAGGTTGCTGGTCTTCGTCTCGGTAGAAATAAACGAACCAGTCACCTTGTATGTAGGGCTTGACCTTTCTGAGCCATCTTGAAATCATCTTCCATTTGGTGTAGCCAACCCACATGCCAAAGCTCATCACCAAGATCGTGTAGATCGCAAACATCAGGATGTAGGTTAGCCATCCCATCACCTGAAAGATCTGGCTCTTACTTTCGCCAGTGGTGAAATTCTCCTCACTTTCATTTTCTTGTTGTCCATAGGCTCCGGGGTTCAAAAGGAGTAAGGTCACCATCTTCACCATTGACTTTGAAACTTTCACCTTCGTCTCGTTCTTATCTTCGACCAAAGCTGAAATCATTTCACTTCTCACCTCCTTCATCTTCAAAGCCAAGTTCTTCTTTCTAACCTCCTCATGGAAAGTCTCTTCACCAACATGGCAAAAGAACTGTTCGGCACCTTCCACGTTCATCTCCATCACGCCTATCAAGAACATCAGGAACTCTCTTCTCTGGCGTGATAAACGCTTGGTGCCCAAATCAGCCATGTTCCACAAAGTAGGAATTCCTTCCATTCTGAGGGTCTTCTTCTTGACCTCCAACTGCATCCACAAGTATCTTGTGTCGATGTGTTTGAGGCGGCCGACACCGAGTCTTTCTGTGAAAGCTCTGCAGGATGAGCTGTCTGTGATAGTTTTGATCATCACTTCTCTGGATGTTAGGAACTGCCACAGCTCTTTCAACTGCAATGCCTCGGCGGCCCCACCTGCGGACGCAAGAAACTCAGCCTCACATGAAGATAGAGCAATGCTCTTCTGTGACCTCGACCAGGCTGACACCAAACACCCATTCAGGAAGATCATCACGCTGCTTACACTGTGCCTTCTTCGCTTCTGCGATGACCGATCTCCTGCCCAGTCGCTGTCACTCCAACTTTCCAACTCATCAACATCGCCCATACTGTCTGGTTGGAGAAGAATTTCTGCTTTCTTGCTCTTGTACTTCGTGTATGGAAGCAAAATCCCATACTGCTCTGTCCTCTTGAGGTAGAGGATAAGATGCTTCAATTCACTCTCTGCCTTCTTGGTGGGCCTGGCCATGAACTGACTCAAATTTCGAACTGAGTGCTGGATGTCAATCCTGTCCTGGGAGATGTACAAAAGCGTTCCAAGTGCCGACCGAAATCGATGCTGATCCCCACCTGTCAGCACATCTTCAGGCGAGCCTTCCAGGTCCATCTGGGTGCTTTCTGGTGTCGCTTTGCCTGCTCTCTGGGACAGGTTGTACAGCTCAATGAGTCCTGGCACATACTTCTCATGTGGTGCAATCACAATGCCCTCAGAAGTGAAGTAGTGGCGTTTCTTCAAACAACGAACAGGTTCTCTGGCATCTTGATCTAGTTGTGGGAGCGTGCCTGACTCGCTGATCACAAACCTGCTCCTCATCTTGTCCAGGAACCATATCAAATCATCTTCTCTTCCTGCCACTATCAGGTCATCCACATGACACACCATGCCCAGGTCTTTCTCTTTATGTCGAAAGAGTGACGGTAGGGATAAGTGATTCTCCATCCCCAACTCTTCAAGTACCATCTTCAGGTAGTCAAACCAGCGAGATGCTGCATCACGTTGACCTGGCAAACATCGAGCCAATCTCCAATACCTCTTAGCTCCATTTGCAGCACCTTCAAGCTCTTCGGGCTTCCACCAGGCAGGTTGTTCTACTAACACCAGCTTGGTTTGAGGTACCAACAAAAAGGCATCTTTGACGTCGATGAAGCTCAGCTTCCACTGCAAGATGGCATGTGTTGCCAAAAGAAGCCTTGTAGCTGCCAAACTTGAAGTTGGAGCAAACGTCTCTGAAGTGGTCTGATCATGACCTCTGAACTCCCGGGCTACAAACCGACATCTTCTTTTCCATCTTCCACTTCGAACTCGCCAGTCAAAAACAGACCTTGTCGTGAGAATACTGCCATTCTCAAGATCTGAGCTGCTTGGCTCTTTTAGCACCTCCATCTCTAGCAGCCTCTGTATCTCCTCCTGTCCTGCTGCAGCCTCAATCTTCTCCAGCTCCTCTGGCCCCACCTCAGGTGGAGTTCCCTCATCAAGCACTTCATCTGAGAAAAGTCCTTCTTCTAGCAAGAGCATCTCCTCATCACCTTCAAACTCTGCAACCTCTTGCTCCCATTGAAACTCATCCACAGGCCGTTCCTCCACCTGTTGAATTCCACCTGCAAAATGCGGTGCATACAAAGAAGTAGGGCTATCTGCTGGACCTGTTCTGGGTGCTTTTGTTCTGCTTTCTGTTGCTGCACTATCATCCACCATCTGCTCATGCTCATCAGCGGGACGAGGACGTTCAGGTGTCGTTGGCGCACGTTCACCTACATTCTTTCTTTCTTCATCCAAGCCCAAAGGTAGTGGAGGCACACGAACATACTTCTCTGCTGGTTGTTCTTCTGGTTCTCCTTCAGCAGAATGCTTTCGACCGCGTCCATGGCTTGGCTCTTCTGGCTGTGGGGTTCCTCCTGGATGTTCAAGAGCATATCTCTCAACCTCTTCTGCATCTGGATCTCGTCCTCCAAGAGACTGTTGACCTGTGAGCTCAAGGTCTCTCTCAGCCTCATCCAACTGATCTTTCTCACGAGCTTTGCCGGGACCTCTCACGGGTCTTGGCACCATGGGCGTAGAAGGCAAAATCCTCATTGGCCTCCTCTGGTGAGGGTTTCTGAAAGGCTTGACTTTCACCATGAACAAGTAGACTGACCGCCAGGGTTCGCCGGTTCGTCGGATTGCCTTTCCTCTCATCACCCTGTCTCCAGACACCACCAGGTGTAGGTCTTCTTCATTGGTCTTTCCAACCCAAATGCCAGGTAGCCATTGTGGGCCTTGTTTTACTCCTGGTTGGCGCTGAAGAACCATGACATACTCACCAAAGCAAACAACTTTGCCTGCATACCTTCTTCCAGTGGCCAGCTCAAAAGGGGTTGCTTGTAAAGCACGATGGGCAGCAAACCTGTTGATCAGCCAGGCTGAGTGTAAGTACACCCATGACCACAAAGGATGACTTCCATCCAAAGAAATGAGGCACTTCTCTTCAGCCATGTGCATCAGGCATGAAGCTTGTCTTCTCAACGTCTGAATTGCTCGTTCCACCTGACTTGTTTGGCCTTTCTTTTGAGAGTTGGTCACTGTCGTCTCAAGACCTAAGCTGTGCCTGATTGTCTGGATGTAGCTCAAAAGATTTCTCATAGTTGGCTCATTGTCACCGATGATCTCTACGTTGCCATATTGGTTGAGCAAAAGCGAAAATCTCACAACATGTTCTGCCTGTCCTCGAAGGTCGCTTCCTTTGCCTTCAACTGGCACTGCAAGAAGCATTCTTGTCTCAGAGTCAACTCCCACGAGAATTGTAGTCAACTCAGCTTTGCTATTACCTCCAGACCTTCCATAGGCATAGTCCAACTGAATTGAAGAGATGTTCCTCCTTCCTTCAACAGAGTGGTCTAGTACTCGTTGATGGTCATCTCGAGCTTTCGTGGCCACACAGAAGTCACACCAATCCCTGTAGGGTAGGTGAGTGAGGTCATGAAGCTCTCTCTCTTCTTGGCTCGGCTGTCTTGGAATGTTGACTTGAACTACTCCCTTCTGCTTGGCCTCCTCCTTGTAAAGCTTGTTGGCTGCCAGGAACAATTCCTCATACTCAAGCTGTTGTACTTTCTGGTTGAGGCGGTTCCACAATGCCTTCTTTGAACCACCTTTGTTCAGCCCCAAGTGGTCAGCTGCTCCTCTGAGCAAAGACAAAGAGCTATTCGCCTCCAGCTCCAATCCATTCACAACGAGGCTGTCGCGATTCTCCAGGATGGGAATTGGGCCTTCCCAGCTCACACCTGAATCTTGTTGATCTATCTCCTCTGCAGCTTGCTCGTTCTCAGGTTGCAGCTCATATGGCACCAAGGGCTCTGAACCAAAGTGAAAATCCTCGCTCTCAACATTCACACCACCTGAAGTTGCAGTTGTTTCTCCAATCACAGTCCCAAAGAACTTGATGGGTTCTTTCTTCTTATGCAGGACTGTTAAGACTTGGGTCTCCTCGCCATTGCACTCTGGGATTTCTCCCTCTGGCTCCTCCAGTGCAAAGTATCGACAGCAATGCTCAACAAGTTCCCATGAATCATCCAGCTTTCGAATGAGCGTTGACCTCAAAGGCCACCAATTGATGTTCCACATCAGCTTGGCATTTTCGAAACGCTTGCTGGAGTAGTTGAACTTGAATGGATTGCCATCAGGGCCTGTCTTCCAAGCTCTCAACCCATAACTCTCCCAAAAGAAGTCATGAAGCTTCACCACCGTTTGAACAACAAGGACATCATTGTCATCACGATTCCTCAATTCTGGTAGCTCTCCTTGCACTTCACCTGGGACTTGATGCACTCTGTTGATAGTGCCAAACAAAGCCAACGAGTTCTTGCGGAAGTAGAGCGGGATCATGCACTGAGCATCTGGCGCTTGGAGTTGTACTCCAGTCTCATTGTCTCCAGGGCAAAGACGCCATCCCTTCTGCAAGAGCCTGCCCATGCTCACAAGTGGTGTTTGAACTGATGCCACAATGAAATCATCTTCAATGATGATCGAACCATCAGAGGATTCGCACTCAATTTGTGCCAGCTTCCTTCCATAGGTTGCTAGTTGGGAACCTTGGGCATCTTCGAGAACTGCTGTTCCCAACCTCTGAGCTGTTCCTCTGTCAGCCATCGTCTTGGGCAGTAAGCTGATGTCTGCTCCTGAGTCCAGGACAATCAACATCTTCTCCTCTTGGGTCGTGACCATATTCACATGGAAGACTGTGGGTTTCTCTGAGTCCATTTCCTCCATCACATAGCGTCGCACTGGCAGGTCAAAGTACCACTGCATGGTCTTGTCACCTGGATAGGTCATTGAAGGCTCCTCCTCTGAGTCATCCACCATTGAAAACGACACAACGTTCACCTTGTAGTTGTCATCGTAAATCCAGCTGTCACCACCTTCACTCTGCAAATCATACAGAACTGGATTTGAAGTCTCTTCTCGAGGAGTTGCAACATGGTACAATCGAACCTGTCTTACCTGCTTGCTTGCTGTGGTTGAGGTTGTCGAAGAACTGCCACCTCCACGAAACTTACCACCTGCTGAGCTTGCAATCTCGCTTTCTGAGGCACCTGTTGTGCTTCCTGTTGGCACAGACTGTGTCACAGCATTTGCCCGGTTTGGGCATTCATTTCCCCAGTGACCAGGTTGTCCACAAATGCGGCACGTGTTGGAGTTGTTGCCACCTTTGCCTTTGCCAGCACTGTAAAACTTTCCTTTGCCTTTCTTTCCTTTCTTTCCTCCTTTGCCTTTCTTACCACCTTTGCCCTTCTGATACTTTCCTCCTGTCTTTCCACCACCATAGGGAAAAGGAATCCAGCCACCTTTCTTGCTCTTCCCTTTCTTGCCACCACCTTTATACTTGCCCTTGCCAACTTGGTTCACGCTATCAACCTCCATAGGTGTTGGACCGCTGTTGGAGTCGAGGGTGTTCTGGACAAGCTTGAGGTAAGTGTCTCCTGACCAAACCCTGGAGTTCTTGTCCATCAAAATCAACTTTTCTTTCAAAGTATTGTAGTCAACTGAATCGTCCAACGTCAACTCGAGATGTCGACGAACAGCAGGCTCAACACATCTCAACACCGTTGAGACAACCAAGTCATCAGGCATAGCATGCCCTGAAGCCACTCGATATTGGTCCAAGAGCAAATCAAGCTGGAGCAAATTTTCCATCATACTCTTTCCAGCTTTGAATTGGGGCATACCCATAATGGCTTGCCCGATTGCCATTGTTCGAGGTCGGGCTCGAGGAAGATACAAGTTGCGCAGCTGTTGCCATACTCTGAAACCATTGCGGTCTTCTGAAGCTGCTTTCACAAACTGTGCTGCCGGACCCTTCACATAGGATGCCAAAATGGCAAAAAGTCGATGGCCAAGTTCAATGACTTCATCAGATGCAAACTCTGCTAGCGTGCACGGCTCATCAAGGGCTTCAACCTGCTTCAGCAACTCCACATACCTATGGTCTCCATAGGTCAGCCAGTTTCTGAAGTTGTCAGACCAACTGACAAACTTGAGTGGGTCATCCACTTCAAAGGCCTCAGGCGCCTTTAGAACCTTGCTGGCTTCGCTGAAGCTCCCTTGATGGTCCTTCTTGCTCAACTTCTCAGCCACCAAAGCTGAGGACCGTGCAGCTGCCATCGTAGCCTCAGTCATCTGAAGGAGATGGTTGAACATTCGTTGCATCTGCTCTCCATCCATGGCTTGGCCTGAAGTCCACAAGGACAAAAACATCAAGCTTCTCAGCTTCATCTTGAATTCAAAACGTTGTCGAAGGCCTCCTTGCCACCTTCGATTCCTGCTCAAGTGGCCCTTAGGCTCATGGTGTCTCTTCACCAAGGTCCTTGCTCTCTTCTGGGATCTTCGCAACATCTCAACTCCGAGCAATAGGAAGAGATTCACACTCAAGTAGACCTCCCAACTCACTTCTTCCATCAACACCTGCAGGATTGTCGAAAATCGTTCAAGGTCAAAGACCAAATCACCTATGGCCTCTTCAACCATCTTGGCATTCCTCAGGAAGTAGCCATTGGTCTCTACTGTGGACTTGTTTTGCATGCACTGTTCAATGCTTTCAACTCCTTGGTTCAAGTCCCAATCTCGAACCGTTCTAGTCTTGAAGTCCTCGAAGTCAAAGGAATCGAAGTACCAATCTTCGACCTGAGCAGTTGACCTGCTCTCAACACATCCAGCCTTGAGCTGCTCACCACTCCAAGGATCTTCGACCAGAGACCTGGTGGTACCCATCCACCTCATATTCTTCATCTCATAGTCCACCAACATGTCCTGAGTGAGGTTCAGGTCATCCATCACAGGGTGCCAATCCCTGTTGGCCAAAAGTTCCTCCGTCACGTCCTGCTCCTTCTCCATGTTCACGAAGGGGAAGTCCATGAAGTTCACCTCCTTGTACTCGATCTCGTCCATGGGCTCAACACCATCGCCTGTCGTCACCAAAAGTAGGGCCAGGATCATCATCCATGGCTTCTGGCGAGGTGGAGCTGCCGGAGCCGAGACTTTGCCCGGCTCCGCTACCATGACAAAAACAGCACTCGCTCCTTTTTCGAGCGAAGCGGGCTTGGGCCACTTAGGCCGCGGGTTCAAGGTAGTCATGCGTCATGTCCATGGGATGCAAACTTCTGTCAAAATTTGTGGAAGTAAGTGGCAATCACTTTTAGGACGGTGCCACTGCAGCGTCGTGCCAGGGTTGAGACAGGGCCACAGTCACCACAAGCTCCAGACCAAATGCACATAGAAATTCAATCCTTGAAGAGGCTCGTTGACCAGCACACCGGCAGCCTGAGGCAGCCACCGCACACACAACACAGAACCCAAGCAGTTGAGCCCCTCCTAGCCCGACACGACCACATCAAGAGCAAATTCCGTACCAAAGCTGGCGTGTCACAGTTTTCCATCGTCGAATTCTATACCAGCGCTACAAACCAACATGGGAAACAAGCAGCCCCCCACAACCAGACCCGACTCGCCATGTATGCCCCCGAGTCCGCACAGGACATATCCAGGAGAAGTGGCAACAATGGGGACAACAAAGCAGGATCCAGCTGCTGCTCCGACGCTTACAAGCTCCAGGACGTCTACCAGATCACCGTGGAGCCCTTCATGCCAGCCAAGGTGACAGAACTCAATGCTCAACACACTGGGCTGCAAGCCCAGCGAGCCCCCGCCCCAATCAAGCATGAGGACGCCACCATGGCGGCACATCGCGGCAAGGGTTGCAAAGGTTCTGCGCAAAGGCGCAGGCAATAGGAAACCAGCGACCACCACTGACAAAACGGCTGCATTCTGCACCATCAAACGGCCATCTCTACCGACCACTTTGGGGATGACATGCCTTCTTGCCTCCAGCGCGGCGAGCCGGGAGAACCGCGGGGTTCGACCAGTTCTACTGACCAATTTTTCCAAGGGAATTTAAAACATGTTGCCTTCCACCCGCCCCAGCGAAAACAAAGAGAACACAACCAGTCCACGAGCAAACGCGACTTGAGATCCACTGCGAACTTGTTACAACGTGAGTGCAACAGACGCGAACAACGCAGAACCCACCGACAAGGATAAAAATGGTACAAATCAAATATACAAACCCCACTTTGGTGGGAGTAGGCCGGGCACCTGCCCCCGACATGAGCGCGAAGGCCACTCAAGCCTCACGGCCTTTGAAAGTGCGAGTTTATCTCCACTAGCGGCACTAGCGCGCATGCACGAGGAACAAAAAAATCGAAGTAGGGCTTATGCGGCGGGCTCATTTTGACAAACTGCGACACACACACACACACTCAGAGAGTTTAAAACGTAGAAGTGCCTTGCTAGTAGTTGGCGGTTTCAACTCGCTTTTGCATGTGCTAGGCCCCTACATGTACGGAAAGGGTTGTCAGGCGACAGGTGAAAATGCAAACACCGGGCTTTTGTTTCTTGAGCCTTTCCGTGGACAAGAGCTCCTTTGTTGCGAACACATGGTTCCAGCAGCCACCCGGAAGGCGAGCAACATACTGCTCCCCTGGTACAACACATTTGCCGATAACCACCAATGAGATCTTGACTTATTTGCCCACCTTGGTTTTTTCTGATTCCAGGCAGGTGGCACAATTCTTGCCTGAATGTTCTAAATCAACCCAAGCGAAGTATGACTCTGACCACTTCCCTGTAGTTACCAATTATAAAATCAAACTCGGAACGCGCAAGAAACAACCCAGGCCACCTCAATGGAATTTCCGTGGAGCTACTGGGGTACCACTTGTGGCCATGCATCCGGATATCGAAAAACTCCGAGGCGTCCATCCAGTTTCAGGATGGCAACCAAGTCCAACAGGGTTACTTCGCTGGTGCATTTGGAAGGGCCGATAGACTATACAGGAAAGGCTGGGCCTGAAGTGTGCCGCAGCCTTGCGGGAAGCCAAGGTCGTTCTCCAGAATTTGACATGGGTTTGGGGAAAGGTTGGAATAATGGAATAAGTACGCATCGGAAATTCATTTTGGAAGGCATGTGTTGTTTCCAAGTTTCTTTACCACCTGTCCACCCTTTGGCCAAAAACTACACACAAATGGATCGCATTGATGTGTTTCATGTCCGGTGGTTTTTTCTATGCACGCCTTCTTCCGCGGCAAGTCCCGGTGGAAAACCATTTCAATGTCGGTGGCCCCCGGGTGTGCAAGGTCATTTGCATACCGACGTCCACCCGACGTGTGAGAAGTCCACAAAAAGGGGTGGTCGGAAAGGCAACAGCCAAAGGTGCTTGCGCTCCCAGCGCGAGCATGGCAGACCACCGCGCGATGGAGGACTGAACGGCTGCTGGTCGAAGGGCTGGTATGCCCGAACGGCTACGGGCCTTGGCCACGAGGCGCAAAGAATTCCGCAGTTTCGTGGCTCCACTTGCCACCAGCTCCCATCGCCAGCGCCACTAACCGACATCTGTTGCCACGCAAAAGTTCCGGGTAGGCCGCAAGCGAACACCACAGCAACAAATGAACAGGTTCGGATTCGGGCGATCAAGTTCAGCCAGGCCCAAAAGTTCAGACAAGAGCCCGTCCGCGGGGCCCACTGCTGCGCGCAGGCCACCAGCCCCCACCAACGTCGATGCCAACCGGCGTGGGCAACAGCGCACAGTGCGGGGGTTGCCCTGGGAGCGCGGCAAAACGGGAGAATTGCGGGATGAAACTCGATATATATACCCCCCGCGTTTGCTGGTGGGGCCTGTGGGGCCTGTGGAGTCTTATGCGCTGACTGGTGTGGTACGGCGTGCCGAACCTATTGCATTCGCCTGTACGGTCTTGGAAAACTCACCGCTGGCTGGGCCTTCTTTCGCGCCCACATTCCGCGGGAACTCTCCTCGGTAGGGCCACAGCGAAGCAAGTGCCGCTCCAGGAGCGTTGCAGATGCCGCCCCAGAGCGTTGTAGGAAGACTTCTTCAGAACACACAAACATCAATATCCACCAAATTGTTTCCAAAAGGCCTTTGGGACAAAAATGTTCAAATTGTGACTTTCGCGCTGTCATTGTTTCTCAACGACCATTGCCCTGTAAAGTGCCCAAGAAAACGCCCGGCTTGAGAACTGAAGTGCGGGGTATGATTCGCGCAACCGTGACCCCATGGTTGTTTGGGGCCTCCTCATCTGTCAGCAACCTTGGGGGAGGAGGAAGCAGGAACTGCAACTTTCAGCGTAAGTAGGTATAGGGGATCACAACTGGATGGCATGACTACCCCAGCACAAGCAGATGGAAATGGAGGATTCGTTTGCCCCATGTGGTGGTTTCAGCAATGTTTTTATATGCATGTTGTTTATTCTTGGTAAAAGGCGATGGGTTAAAGCAAAGTACCCTGGCGTGACGGACGCCAAAAGCCGTCAACAAGTGCACATGCTCACCAAACGACCTCCACACACCTGAACAAATCAAGCGACATTTGTTGACATGTTTTTTTCCGCAACGTTCCTGCACTATATATGTTCGGCCCAAAAAGCCGCTAAATATGGACCCCCTTGTTCATTACCACCAACAAATATACACGAATGGACGCTTGCCTGTCTGAAAATGTACGACGCCACTTTGTTGCGCCAAGTTAGATTGGATCGAATCGTTGCCTTTCTGCTTTGAAACCGTTTCTTCACGCTCCATCGCTGGGTCAACCCGTCTTTTTGTTGCATACTTCGCGCCATGGAACTGTCCAACCGAAATGTTTTTGTTCTCCAAGCCTGTTGGAAGCATGCGGTGGGCGCGATGGCTCCAAGTATGCCTGAACTAGTTTTAGCACTGTGGGCCACCACCAACGGTTGGCCGCCACTTCTAAACGCGGCCCGGGGGTACCCTTCACCAGCTTCAACTTCAAAACGCACGATGTACAACCTTTCCACTTTACAGCCGTTGCGCACACGGTCCGACAACGTCGATGCTTTTTACATACATGAAGATCTCACAGCCACAGGAGCCATGCAGCCAGACTAAAAGTTGCGTGCGCCAACATCATCGAACAAAATGGTTTGCAGAAGGACGACCAACGTTGACCAACAATGGGCTTCGTGCGCACCCTTGCCGAATCATCCATTGGTAATGGAATGGGGCACGCACGCGCTGGGAACTGCAAGAGCTCTGCAGGGCAATGAAAGAGGCCTGTGGCCGAATTTTGTTCGAGTGCTTTGCTCCACTCCAGCAGAAGGGTTCCAGATCGGAAGTCCGAGGGGCACGATAGGGAATCACTTGGCCAAAGCTTTGCCACGCAGCTCATGGCGAACTGATCTGCCGTTTCCGTTTGCCGTCAGCTTCACAGCCCGCAGATCTTTTTGGAATGGTCGTGTCAAAAGTGTGTGCTAAAATTGAACCACAGACGCGGACGAATGGAATTCCGGGTGCCCGAGCCACCCAGCATTAGATTTCAGCGTTTCTGGCAGCAGCCGTGAAAGCATGAGCACAAAAAACCTTTGCTTGAAATGGTGGTAGGATGCCAATCGGCATTCCGCAGTTCGTTGTCCAATGATGCGCACATTGGAAGGTGTCTAGGCCTAGTCTAGGCCTAGTCTAGGCCATGTGCATATGGATGGCCTCCGGATTTGCACATAGGCACGGCGGAAGCTCACCCTCAGAGGAGTAGTCGGCTGTGCAGGAGGTTCGGGAAAGGGCCTCATTTTTTTTTTCTTGCTGCTCTTTATCTTTGGGGTGTGATCCGTGGGCGCTGGGGCACAATGGCCTGGGTAGTGGTGCGAGTGGTCAAGGTTTTTAGGCACACCGCACGCGGAATTTGACGTTGGTTAGCGGCACAGCCGTGCAAAGAGTGATTGGTGTCGAGGAAGAATTGGTATGACCCCTAAGGTGGTTGGCCAACATCGTTAGCTGACAATGTGAACCGTTGTATGGTCGGTCGTTGTCTCGGGTTTGTGCTTGCTATCCCTGCCCTGTGGGCCCTCAGTAAAGTTTCGGCTGAATGTGGCAGGGTGGCGTCCTCATGCTTGATTGCGTTCTGATGTCGCTGGCTTTGAAGCTCCGAAAGATAAGTTGTGAGGTTTGTCAGTTTGGCCGGCGTGAAAGGTCCCTGGGGTTTGTGGCCGTCAGCGGGGCGGCTGGTTCCTTTCTGTTGCCCCCATTGATGACAGGCTGCCATTGCGCATGGAAACCATCATGGACAGGCTCCAGATCACACTGGGCAGCCTCAAGGCACAGAGTACAATGCACAACCACAAACAAACAACAGACGTCAGACGACACACAACCACAAATTGGGGACATACATCGTGAGGCAAACTGGTCGTGCGCACCCGTGACACATCCAAGTTTCGCGCTGGCATTGGAGATTTGAGCATGGCCTGCAGCAATTTGACCGTGGCAAGTCAAAGTCTTCTTCTTTGACCATTGGGAGCATCCTGGTGTGAGACTGTGCTCCTGAAAATTGGGATGCGTCCGTCTTGGTGCGGAGTGTGGTTGTACCCAGTTGTGCTCTGGTGACGGACCACTAAGGACTCAACTGCGTGGGTGCGGCCTGCAGCTGTTCGGCCAACTTGTCAGAATGGCCTGTTTCGAGGAATCCAACTGTTGGTGCCTCTGCGTTCGGTCTGGGGCATGTGCGGGCCTGAGGTCCAATGTGTTGAGCCTCAAGCTCAGTTCTGGGTGACGGGTTCCATTCCTGATCAGCCCTTGACGTGGTGATTGGTCGGCCAAACATCGCCGTTTGGGGGACGGAATGTCATTCGACTTGTCCGGTCCTGGGAAACTTCTGGTGCACCCGGCATTTCACAAAGGCAACTATTATATTATCAACAATAAAGAAGGTTTACCTCCCGTCCAATCGAATTCAACAAATTGCAACGATCAAATTTAACGCACTAACCAACTGCCGAGTGATCCGTGGAAATTACGCAGGGTGCACGTCTTGTGCCGGTGGCAACATGACCAAATTAAAAAAACGCACTATGACCAAAAATGGCCAAGCCATTGTGTAAGGCAGATGACTGGTCCAAATCCCGTACCCGTGCCAATACATCGGCTATATAGATTGAAAACACTTTGCAGACATAAAGTTAGTGCAACAGTTTTTGAATAGCATACGTCCTGTCCACACCACGTGTCCGGAAAAAATCACGGCCAAAACCCTTCACACTTTGAATCAGTTGGGCGCACCGCAATGCAATGTTTGTTTTGTAACAGAAGGTGCTTGAGATCCGTCCAATTGAAACATGTTACGTTTCACATCCCAGTCCACCTTGAACACACACTCAGCAGTTTTCCGAACAAACAATCAAACATCGTCGACAAAGCGCCATTGTCTAGTCAGCTGTCGGCCTAAACCACTTTGCTTTAGTCCAAGAACAGTTTCTTGCCGCTTTGGGTCCCAGCCATATCCAAACTTCCAGTGATTGTTTGTGACGCACTTTCTTGTGCACCCTGTAGTGTTCAACATCAGTGGAAACTGGCTTGCATTGAACATTGGGCCGTGGAACCCACGCACCGTAGGAGCTGCTTTGCACAGTTTATATTTGCCAATTTGCAAATTTTTTATCTGACGCAAAACGGAGCTGCAGGTATGTTCTGTGATGTCAATACTGCTGTACATCTAAGTCCATCTACCCTGAAACTGCTACACACTCCTTCTTGGTAGTGTGAGCGATCGAATTGCTATTTTAGCTCACTCTGCCACCAAAATCCATTCTGTTTCCATCATACTCTTGTAGAATGTCTCTCTTCTCTCAAGAACAGGGTTCCTTGAGACGTCTGATTGCATCCTCTCTGGGTGGTCTCTTCTTCTCTGCTAGTTCAAGCAACTCTTCATATCGTCCTTTCTCCTCTTCAACTATATGTGTTACTTTTTCTTGACCTCTTCCTAGAAATTTCCAATGTCTCTGTGTCAGCTGCTCGAGTTTCTTCTCGAGTCGACCGCACATCTGTATTGCCTGTTTCTTTTCACATTTCCCTTTGTTCAACTGTTCCCTATTTCCTGGTTTGAACCTTCTGTTCAATGGCCCTTCTGTGGGAACTGCACTTTGGTTGGCTGCCTGGACCATCACACGATGACCCTGAAATTGTTCTGTGGTTTATCTTATGCTCCTTACGATGCAGTTCTCAAGAAAAACACAACTCAAAGACAGCTGAAACAGTCACACTGCGGCCGCCACTTTCTTTTTCGCGACGGTAGCAATGGGGATTCGATTTCGACTGGTCCACTGCTTTGGAAGGCACACGCAATGAGCTGGTTAAGCTCGGTTTTCTTTCAAGACGAATGCACAAGGGATATGCTCAAGACAGTGCAAAAAGAACTGCACACGGAAGCACAATGCAAGATTTACCACAAGTACTAAGTCAAGGTGCAAGTTTGTAGAAGCATTTGGATCACCCCCCTGCTTTGGAAGGCACATGCAATGAGCTTTGGTTAAGCTCGGT
>CAXAMN010023139.1:26605-41880 GCA_963970005.1 Durusdinium trenchii | reverse complement strand
GAAGCATTTGGATCACCCCCTGCTTTGGAAGGCACATGCAATGAGCTCTGGATAAGCTCGATTTTTTTCAAGACGAATGCACAAGGGATGTGCAAGTTTGTAGAAGCATTTGAAGTGCTTTGGGTGGTGTGGGCGGGTGAAAGCACTCACAAATTTTATGAGCACTCCCACCCTCCCACCCTGTGAGCATTAACTTCGGAGAGAACTGCAAGATTTGCTCACGCAAATCATGTAGCGTCGCAGAAGATAAGGTGCTATCATGTGCATGACAGCTTACTTATCTTATGCTCCTTACGACGCAGTTCTCAAGAAAAACACAACTCAAAGACAGCTGAAACAGTCACACTGCGGCCACCACTTTCTTTTTCGCGACGGTAGCAATGGGGGTTCGATTTCGACTGGTCCACTGCTTTGGAAGGCACACGCAATGAGCTTTGGTTAAGCTCGGTTTTCTTTCAAGACGAACGCACAAGGGATATGCTCAAGACAGTGCAAAAGGAACTGCACACGGAAGCACAATGCAAGATTTACCACAAGTACTAAGTCAAGGTGCAAGTTTGTAGAAGCATTTGGATCACCCCCCTTTAACCGAAGTGGAGATTTCACTGCAAATTACCTCAATCCATGCCTCAACTGAAGCTTTTGCTGCATTGCCCACAAAAGTCTGATCACAGTCGCCTCGAGAGGGACCATCCGCTGGGTTGGACGGTGACGGAACACGGGCAAACCAAGGAAAGCACGAGCTGTTGGTTTCAGAAGTGAGCAATCTATCAATCAAACAATTTACCACTCTGGAACGGCCGGATCCTGAGATTGCAACATCTCGAGCGCTGTTATTATCTATGTAGAAAACTGCTGGGGCAGAGTCTAACATAGCTTCCCACAACGACACGCCCACTACAAGAGCAAGCAACTCAGCTTCGAAGATGATAGCCTCTGTGCGAGAACCTCCAAGAAGTTCAATCTGCAACGCCGTAAGTTTCTGAGAAAAAACTGGAATGGCTCCCCATCCGGAGAGAAGATGATGCCACCTACACACCTCCAAAAACTGGCTGTGGGTTCATAGCAGGCATCTGTGAAAACAAACCATGTTCTTTTTGTGGCATTCTGGATTTTCCGAGGAGGTGAAAATCGAAGGAAGTCGGCAAACTTCTTAAGGGCCACCCGGCATTCAAGACTGAGCTTGGGACCCTTTAGAGAGTAGGCATGTTGAGTCACAGCACGCGTGCAAAGTCTGCCCAAACGACCGAAAATTTGACCATCCGAAAACTGCATTTCGGCCTCTAAGTCTTTGGGCATCTTGGAGGTTAAGTTTGTCAGTTTTTAGGATACTTTTTTTTTGCGCGAGTACAGACGCCATGTGGGCGGTGTGCCCAGGTCATCACGGGAAGGATGGAAACTCTGCATATTGGTAAGGGGAGCAAACCGAAAACCAGAGAACCAAACGCAACAACAAAACCCAAACCCCAAAAACAACCCCGAAAAACACCGCACCAGAGGACCCCAACAACCAATGCGGGCAGAGTATCGACTGTACTAAGGTGAGACGTGTGAAACATGAGAGAATGTTGCACTAACTAGTTGGGCTTGAATTCTCGAAGTATGCAACACACTGTATCAGGACTTCGACTTGTTGTCCTTGAAGGCCATTCTGCAGTGGCCTTCGAGAGCAGACAAGGAGCAGGGTCGCCCTTGCCAGGTTAGGTTGCAGGCACTTCAGCCTTATCCGAATGCACGACAGGTCAGCTGGTGCAAACAATTTGCAGCTCTTCAGATCAGTGATGATCGTCACCGGTCATCAATAGTTGCAATGCAATACAGGCCTTGGAAAACAGCCATCCTACGGCACAGTGCGAAAATCCAAAGACCCAAAGCGCACACCGACGAGTGATCCCACCCACACGACGCTTGTGACTTAACCACGCGCCCTGCGCATCCTAAAGGAAAAACAAAGCACAGAAGCAAGCAAAACTTCGCAAAGCTCCACGGTATCCGGACAGCCGACTTTCACACACACACACACACAAAGGTAGCTGTCGTGACATCTTATGTCATGCTCCTTCATTGTTCTTTGTCTCTGCATGCTGCCTTGAGCAAAACATACCGAGACATGGATTTAAAGCTGGTGCATAAATTGAATTGCGCAAACTACCTCATGCGTCCCAAACGAAGCACAAGGATTTCCCTTCAACCAAGCTTCATACTTGGCAAAGACCATACTATGTACCGCCATGGGACCAACCGTGGTCACAAATACCTCGACCAAGCTTCACGCTTGGTCAAAATTCAATGCACTCTCGCGAAGCCAACTATGATCCTCTCACAGTCTGAAAACAAAGCAAGGAAATATGCCACGCAAGCGGTGGCATCTCAGATGTATACTTCCATACCCCCTTTTGCCATTGCTTGCACTGCATCACACTTCTGTTGCCCAAAGATCATCTTTGCTTTGAAAGGCTGATAGGCTCATGGTGCAAATATGAAAGCAAATACATACGCATATGCCAATGAAGCTCTGCGCTCCGCATTTCGGCCATTCATAGGCGCCGAACCTGCCAAGTGCATCATAGTCTTGAAAGCTCCATTATCGGCTCCTGGACGGCGCTCCGGCCCATCTCTCGCTTGAATGTCTCAGGACCAACTGTTGAGTAACGAGGTTCAAGACTGCTTCTCAAAGAGAAGAAGTTGTCTCCGTGCCGGAACGCGTAGTTAGGTTAGTTAGTTGTTTGGTCTTGGCCACCTTTTTCTCACTAGTATTCACTCTTGTGGTGTCCTTAGACATTGCTCGAGTCTCCAAATTCTATTTACCCTTTTTGGCCTTCAAGTGGTGTCCTTAGACATTGCTTGACCATCTTTAATTTGCCAGTTACCTCTTTCAAGCTCTCTCAAGTGGTGTCCTTGGACATTGCTTGAGTCTTCGCTTTGTCAATTTCAATAATCCCTTTGAGCTCACTCGAGTGGTGTCCTTAGACATTGCTCAGAGCTTCGTAATTTAGGCCGATTACAGAAGGGGGTGTCCTCTTGCACAAAGATGGCACAAGAACCATGCTAGGATAGGTCTCCAGTTTCACCTGTCTCACACGGGCCTTCCATTTAGCATGTAGCAGGATGGTGTCTCTCTGTGTGCACCATTTCATGGATGATTCACCCTTTTTTGGCACAAGTTTTGGGAGCCAAGGGGTGCAAAGGTGACCTCCCTTGTGGGAGGGAACGCTGCGCCCTCGTCAGCAGTCCTTTTCGTCGCTTTTTTTTGCACGAGTCTAGGCGCTGTGTGTGCAGGTTCTGCACAAGTCACCTTGTTCGAGTTAAGATGGAGTTGTGATACAGGTTGCAATCCAAAAGCGAGAAAGAAGCCCCCAAAACAAACAAACCACACAACAAACCAAACACCACCCAAGCAAAACCAGAGAGGGAGCAACCTGTTAAGCAACTTGCGAGGCCAGGTAGGCATAGTGAAAAGAAGTGAGAGGTGAAACAATTCAGCAATGCGCTCAGTATATCTTGTCCCTCAACAAACTCGTTTGCAAATGAGTAAGCCAGTGAGTAATCATGTTCAGGCAGCAGGAGACCACTGACATCTCCCTCATATGGCTAATCGCGCGGACAAATTTTGCTTCAATGCTCTGCAAGAGCCCTTGACAGGCTCCCGTGCGCACGAAGTTGGAAGGTCCACAGGAGACAAAATTGGACCCTCCTGCATGACAGAGAGGCTGCTACGCTGCAGACGGCAAAGCACACTCACCGTAGCCTTGGTGTGGCAACAGGGGGAAGACCACCGCGCTTGTGATCATCTTCCTGGAGCTACAATCCAAAGGCTACCCACCAAAGAACTCCTTGGTATGCACTTGGGAAAGCGCCAATGACTTGGACCAATGCAACGATAGGACCAACAGACACACGCAACAGGCACACGCTAACAATCGATCCATACATGCAAAGGCTGTATACTACTTGTATACCTGCCTGCTAGCTGTTCAGACTAGCACCCATGTGTTGGTCCTGAGAGTGCCAGTCTATTTTGTTTTGCTCTTCGCTTTCGCTGGCCTGAGTAGCTAGACAGAGCCCAGGCTGCTACCCGTGTAGTGGTGCTGGATGGGTACAGTGTACAGACTCAGGAAAACGGCGGTTGTACTCGGACTTTTCCAAATCGAGTTGTCGCAAAGCTGTGCCTTTTTCGAAAGCTCGAGGCATCAACTCTGCCTGTGGGGCTAATTGATTGGTCGCATCATTTCCTAATTCCGATTTGTATTAGGGAGCAGCTCTTCAAAGACTTGGGCCCCAAGCACTGCGGCAGAAGACTCGTGTTTGTAGGCTGATAACTGTGCTGTCCAGATGCACAATTTGGAGGTGTTGGCAGTTACGCCATGCTCCCTCTCCTATGATGCGATAGCCTGCGTCGACCTGCACATGTCGTACCTTTGCAACATGCGAAAACGCTTGTGGGAGGACTCTGTCAGTGGCATGGAATGGGACTCGAATGGCTTTGGCATCTTCTTGCATTTGCCCCTTATGTTCCGCTTCTTCAAAACATGGGCTCGAGATGACAGTAAAACAATTGCTATCTCGCAAGGTGTGCCAAATCGGGTCCACTAATTTCTGTTGCGAGTCGCGGCAGACAAAATCCAGCTCACAGCCGAAAGTGCTGCTCTCTCCTATCTGTGGGAGTTGCTCCAAAACTGCACTTTCGAATTCTGGAGGCGGTCAAATTCCTGGAGCTCGACAGTCGGCTGGGTTTCTCTTCCGCCAGTGTGGTTAGAATCAGATGTAAGACCATTGACCGTTCATCACTCCATTGTGAGCTGGTCACTCTGCAGTCAAGGCCCACAATTTTTGTCTCGGCAATGCGCACTTGTCTTTGAGCCTAAAGGTCGTGCGGTAGACCACCATCGGGCTTACTGATCTGACAGCTGCTTGTAATTGCTAACCATTTCACAGTCGGGGGAAGAGACAACTGCACGGGCAGCCGTCAGTGTGCTTTCTTCACCTGTTACTATTGCAATGTTTCTTCACCACCTGCATGTCTACTTTCCGGTCCAGCTGGTACACAAACTGGTGGAGCGCATGATTGACTTGAAGTTCACAAATGCCACGCCAGATGATGGAAAGAAATACAAGGACAATAGCGAAAGTGAAACAAACAGCCCCTATATTGTAGTGAGCACATATGAAGGAGTTTGTCCCTCTAATACTTTCGCTGGTCTCCCAGAGACACCAAACCTTGCAGGTGCATATGAGTATGGGCTCCTGGATGGAAATCTGGGTCAAATGGCATCCTTTCAGTCCACCTACAAAAGCACCCTACGAATTGAAGTACCAGTGTGGCCGGAGGTACGGCAAGCTGCGCTACCCACAGCTCAGGTTAAGTGCCATCCGGGGCGCCGAGGGGCTACTTCTCCTGCTCCCCCTGACAGGAATCATAAACAGGGAGTTGCGCCAAGTTTACATGGACAAGACAATGCGACCGGTGAATCTCCAGGGGCAGGGAACGCGGAGGAGGAAGCAGAGGAGGTTGCGGGCAAGCAGCTCACAAAGATCTCGGAAAAGTCGACTTCCGCACACCAGAAGGCCTACTTGCAGGCCTTGGATATGCCATCACGAGGCCTGGGCATTGCTACCAGTTCCAACAAGCCAGCCTTGCCTCGGACAGATCTGGCGTGTCAGGTGTCCATCAGTGGAGTGTGATGTTTTTTTTGCACGGGTAGGGGCGCTATGTGTGCCGAGAGGCACAAGTCACCGTGTCGAATTCACATGAGGGGTGCGAGGAAATGAGCCTGACCGAAGAGAGCAAAGGAACCAAAAACCAAAACACCCACAAAACAACCCAAAACACACACAAAACAACCACAGAAACCAAGCAGATCAGGCTCATGTCCGCTCTAGTCTTAAAAAGCAAAAGGTGCAGATCCGAAGACCAACACAGAAGTGAAACGGGGCGATGAATTCCTTTCAAGCTGCTCTCAGTACAGGACGTCCAGGACGAAACTGCATTCTGCTTGTTGGCAGGGAGGTATCCCACCGGAGGTGCACTGCGTGTACGTACGCATGAGCAAGACTGAAAGCAAGAGTGAGGTTCAAATCAGGTTCTTTTTAGGTCCATGCGAAGCTAGGCACGGCACAACTTGTATCAAAGAATGCGTACGCGCCAACGACCATGTGAGTATTTTCAAGGTGACCAATACTGTGTCAAGAACTCTTCACACCTGCGGGACAAAATTTCAGTCTGCTCATGTCTTTGGCTTGGTCATTGCGCAGCCTGGGATGCCTGTCGGGGGACTAGGGAGGAGCGACAGCGGGCATTGCAGCCTCGCAGCCATGTGGAGCAAAGACCCTGGACTAGCGAGAGGTAGTAGGAGGTTCAGATTGATTCCTGGCCTCTCACCCCAGCCCCTGCTATTATTCCACTTGACGTGCAATTGAGGCTTGCAAGGATTACAGCTAAGTCCCAAGACGGAAACCTAAGGAGGCCGCTACGAAGACATGCTAAAGACAAGCAGTGGCAACGAGAGGGTAGGAGCAGCAACAAGCAATTCACTACCTCCCCCAGCGGGGGAGGTAAGGTGCACGAAAGACCAGGTGACAGCGCCAATGAGGGATTTGACACGGAACGGACCTGGTCTCACCGCAATGCTGCGCCATCCATTTCAATCAAGACCGACATGAAAGTCGCACCGGCGCGAGAGCAGGCGTGGTGTGGAGTTGCGCCGAAGAAGGTACCGCTGCAGCCCTGGGTCACACGAGTGCTTCCGAGTACGGTCTGTCATGCAAGCCCCATGAACTAGGTGAAACAAAAAGGTGAAACGCCGCTGTTCCTAGTGCTAGTGTTCTGTACATTGTATCATCCCTGACCACCTCTTGGAAGGCAGCCAGGGGAGCTGGCTATCTACTCAGTGGCGCGGGCAAGGTCGGCAGAAGGGTCGACGGGTCGACGGGCAGAGACCTTCTGCTACTCTACCACTGGGCCAATGGCACTGTAGCACAGTTAGCTTTCCCAGGTTATCGCATGCTTGTTACGAACGTGCCGTATCACTCAGAGTGACTTCTGCACAACTGATCATGAATTCTTCCCACTCTTCTTTCGCTGCATCTGGCTTGGGAAGAGACCGAATCCACGATGGGAGTGTTAATTTAGTACACATCTCAAAGGTGTTGTGCTCTACATAGGTCCCCCTCCAAGTTCCTTTCTTGCCCATTCGGACGAGTTTGCAGAGCTGTGTACAGCCAGCAAAGGCTCGCTTGTTGATGTACAGCAAGGCAGGTGGGGTGTGTATGACTTCTAGTGAGCTACACTTCATGAAGGCTTCTCGCCCAATGCGTCTCAGGGTCTTGGTCAGTTTGAGGCACTGTAGTTGGGTGCAGCTTGCAAAGGCGCCCCCTACGATTTCCTGAATGCCAGTACGGGAGATGTCCACCGTCTGCAACCTTGTACAGTGTTCAAAGGCAGCTGGTCCTATCCAGCTGAAGTCAGCTGGGAGATCAATCATTTCTAGCCCTGTCCCTAGGAAGCAGCCTTCTGGAATGACCCGATTCGGGTCTCGTGGGTTATTTTTGGTCCTTTCCAACCCAATTGTCTGCAAGGTACGGCATTTCTCAAAGGCTCGGACGTTGAGCCTCGCCTGCGGTGCCAATTGGTTGCTTCTTTGGTCTGGGTCTCCAACCCAGGCCAACGCGTGGCACTCCTCGAAAGCCCAGCAACCGAAGTCTATGCACCCCGGGGCTGTGACTGTGTGGAGCACATAACAACATCGGAAGGCTCCTTCTTGTAGGCATAGCAGTGAACTGGGCAGGTGCACTATGAGAAGCCTAGCGCAATGCATCAGTGGAGTGTGATGCTTCCGACCAGCGCGCGGGTTGCGCAGGAGGTCCACGAACCCCTCATAGGCATCCAATATCCAATGCTCTGTAGCTGCAAAAATGGGCCGTGGCAAATAGGAACAGGCTCCATACGGCAGAACGAGCAGAAGCCCACTGGGCTGAGGTTTGTGCAATGGATCCATCATCACCCTCGCGAAGCAACCCGGGCCGATCCCCCGCCAGAATCCACGAGGGCGGTTTACCTCCAGATTGAATCA
Organism: Durusdinium trenchii; assembly: GCA_963970005.1. NCBI lineage: Eukaryota > Dinophyceae > Suessiales > Symbiodiniaceae > Durusdinium > Durusdinium trenchii. Next base: position 33,811 of record CAXAMN010023139.1, on the reverse strand, counting down.
TGGCTACCAGTCCAGGCCGAGGAACCAGACAACATTCCAGCACTGACCAGAAAGGAAAGTGCCACCTTCGTAGCTTCTGTCACCAGTCCCGCCGCAATACCAACGTCGAGACAGCGGTCAAGGTTGCAGGAGCCACGGCAAAGCATTGTATTGTCCTTCATGGCCAATCCAGCTTTCTCAGTGGCCACTCCAACAGGTCAGACTTCGACAAAGAATGTTACACCAGAGCCAATGTTGCCCTTAGCAGAGCCACGGACCTAACGGCGCTAGCGTGCCCGCTCAACATGCATGGTCTTGAGGGCGCCGCGCAAGTGATTGCCGCACTTTGAGGATCTCTTCAGAGGCGCCCCGAGCTTGGAGAAGCTCAGTCAACTCCTTCGTCGAAGGATGGCCCAAGTTTCGATGCACGGGGTCCTTTGAAATTGGCGATTTAGATGTTCAAGCTGAGACTGCCGCCTTTCTAAGGCCACCGAGCCACACCCCCTGTGGGAGGGGCCAGCCCCCCTGTGCCTTGCTGAACATTATGAAGGGAAGGTGAGACGCCTCAGGCTGGTTCTCACAAAGCAAGGTTGCCTCTCGCAAGGCGAACAAAACCAGTTCCTGAATCACACCCACCCACTCCATGGCAGCGGGCTTTTGTTTGGCTATGCAGCAGATGGACTTGCCAACCCTGATTGGCTCATCGTCTCCGACACCAGTCATCCCGGAGCTTGGCGTCTGCTTCATACGGTCAGCAAAGCAGGTGGCTCACGTTTCACGGTCGGCAGCACTGTCCGCTACCCGCCTGGCAAATGTGATGTAGCCAACAAGGCAAGGCTGTACCAGTTTGAAGCCCTGCATAAAATCTCTTTTATGATGCATGGCGGAGTGAACCGATACTTGATCGAGAGGACTCCTCCCTGCTGCTGCCCCCGGCACCAGGGATGCTCCAGGAAGGATGCTACTGGCGTCCTGCAGCCGCTGCTTCGGCGGATACGCAGGCCCCGGCCACTGGCGAGCCTGCTGGCAGCTTGGCCTCTGATGACCTCGACCTTCTCAGTTCCGGTGGTCAGCCAAGTCTTCTTCCATCACCTGACAGCACGCACAGCGTACACAACTTTCATGACCAACCAGTCTCGGGCAGCAGCCAAGAAGAAGAAGAAAGCTCCCCCACCCAGGCATCTGAGCCCGCAGCACTGTCGGCTGGTACGGTCACCTCCCCAGTCGGTGAGGATGAGACACCGGTGCACGAAATCAGCAGCTGTGACTCACCCAAGCCCGTTAATGAGGGTGCCGAGGATAGGGAAGAAGAAGCTGCAACTGATGACTCAGTCGTCGAACAACAAGAGGAGCATGAGATAGCCAGTGTATGGGAGGTCAATGACTCCTCTTCAGTGTCCTCTCAAGGACATTACGAGCCAGTGGATGGGGTCCGCTCCCAGTCTGCAAAGTCTCTTCCCTCTGTGGCCTCTCCCTGCTCTCAGGCCAATGAACAGCTAGATGCACCCCCCGCCGCAGCCACCGGAGCCGCAAGTGCGGTGACTGAGCCCGCCAATATCACAGCCTGCCCGAGCGGTCTGCCAAGGCACCGCGACACCATCCAGGACAACAACAATATGGCGGAGGGCGACTGCCCAAGCAGTTGTCCTCCAGCTGAGCAAGCAGAGGCAGGTGCACCAGGCGCACAAGCGCTCAAAGGCATGAGGCGGAGATGGCAGCAAGCATCGCAGGCCCGAACAGGAGCGCCCTCTGATAGAGGTGAACGCAGGGAGACAGACACGTCACAACAGCAGTTAGAAAGGGAAAGGACGGCCACTCCACTGAGACTTGTAGAGGGACCCTACAGGCTGCGGCCACCAAACACAGTGCGGTTAAGTCCAAGGCGGTCAAACCGCTGGCGGTGTCACAGTGCATTGCAGAGAGTATCGAAAGCACACCTGCACACGGCACAGAGGACGCAAGTCAACAGAGCATGCTCTGCAGGCATACTGGCCGAGTCAGCCTGGCAGAAACCCCCATCCCCATGGGCATTAAAGAAGATCCCCACTCACCGGAAGGGGATCCCCCAAAAGAGGGCGCAGACATGCAAATCAGCCCTATTGAGATTGCCCTTGGCGAGGAAGGGGACCATGCTGGGCTCGCGGAGGCCGACCTTACGGTACAATCCGAGCAGAGAGCGATGCAAGAGTTGTACCGCTTTCAAAAGCACTCGATGCCAACAACGCAAACAGAGGGCGTCGAGAGTGCATCGGTGCAGACCCAGCCGACAGCCGCAAAAGCTGCACAAGCTGCACAAGATGCACAAGCTTGTGAAAACACGGAAGCGAGCGCGACCCTTTTCTGAATCCCGCTCTTGAGCCAAACATAACAGTCGGTTTGACTGTATGTCTGTTCGTCCACTCTTCTCTGAAGAGGTCTGACTGGTCACAGTCGTCCAAAACATACTAAAAGTACAAGAAAGCATCTCCAAACACTCTCAAGCAAAGCTAGGCTATACACAGCTCATCTCAAGCACTACAGCTCTAGACATGCTCCTAGCCACTTCTGGTCACATTCCACTCAGTCCTGCTAAGGTGGTCAAAGAGAACACACTCCAAGGAGGAAGATCCCTACTCAGCTCCAACCCCAAGGACAGAAAACGAAAAAGTTCCACTACACAAAGGTACTAGGTGATCCACACACTGTACAGGCGTGCTACCCACACTTTTCACACCCCTTCTTGGGTCACCTCGTACCTTCTCCTGGTCTTCTTGTCTTCTTCTTCTCTTCAATTCGTTTTCTCTGAGCAACTAGGGTTCGAGCATCAACTAAGATCTCAACTCCTGTGGTTCAAACTGGTCTCCAGGTCGATCAAACGTCAACGAATCAAGAACAACAAGCTTCAAGCAAGTTCAAACCAAGATCAACCAATCAACCATGCTTCAACCAAGCAAGCAAAACAACAAAGATTCAAGGTCCCTCAGACAGCAGGGCTTCATAGAGCTGCACTGGGCCAGCTCTTCGCCTCTGCTTCTGTCATCACTGGGACCCTGAAACCTCACAAGGTTTCAAGTGGTCACCTGACAGGTCAAGCAAACGAAGGTTCCTGGAAACAAAACCTGTCACATTCAACGTGCCAAAAGCTTCACACAGCAAATGGAAAGGAAAGCTAGTTGCAACCCTTTCTAGATACAATCCCTGGGCTACTGTTCCACTTCCACAGCATGTCTCAAACTTCCAAACCCTTTTTCTTCACTTCAACTGCAACCAATCGACTCGACATCAAATGTCACACGGTCCAAAGTCCACAGCAATCAAAGGAAGCTAGAACCCCAGCTAGCTACAAATCCCTTTCTACTGTTTGCCATGGTCCCTTGGTGCAAATCCAAATGACATCACTGATTTCTACAGTGCGCAACCCTTGATCTCTTCTTGATCTCACTCTCTCTGAACCCCTGACCTCATCCCTCTTCGTCCTGGCAAGTTCAAACATAGCAATGCACAAGACTTCAACTCTTCAAGATCACACACGTGCATGCCCTTGACTCAACAAGAAAACCTGAACAAGACATCAGGAAGTTCAAGTGAAGATCAAATGAAGTTCAAACAAAGTTCAAACTGAATCTCACAAGATCAAATTGAACAACTGCAAATCGAATGTCAAATCCCTCAGAGCAAACCCTTTTCACCAAGGTGAGCTGGCCGCAGTCAAAGATGGCCTTGAAAGTCGATCTTCTTAGGACGCTACATCCCCAGAAGTCAAATCACCATGATCTTTAAAAGATCTAAAGGTCACCCTGGCCGATCTCAGCCCAGCTCCATGAGCCGTCTGCCAGCTTCACCCTTTTGTACCCCGTGGCCGGTGGCACGGCCGGAGCACTTGATCCTCCTGGTACAGTGGGCGTCTGTGGTGTCCCATAGACCCCTGCTGAAAAGGTCGGTGGAGGATACACAGGGCTCGGAGGAAACCCTGATGGCATTGGTGGCGTCAAATTGGTCGGCATCAACTTCGGGGCCGGCGGTGGCGCTGCCACCTGCCCTGTGCCAAGTGTGGCTTGGGGCGCTCCACCTGTCGGCGGAGTGGTCACAAAACCACCGGGAGCGGAACCTGGAGGCGAGACACCAGGCACGCTGGCAGGGGTGCTCGTCGTTCCAGTCATTGGTGCAGCCTTTGCGGCCTGAGACACCTGAGCAACCAACTTGGACTTCTTCTCCTCTACGTCCACTAAAGTTTTCATAGTGGAACACAAATTTTCAAGCAACAGGTTCGTCTTGTCCATCGACTTGCCCTGCTTCTCCACGCTGGTTCCAAGCTGACTCAATACCTTTCCTATCGAAAGGAGGCTTTCTTTGGTCGACGTGTTCACTGACTTCCCCACACCACTCAGTTGCCACTGCACGTCAGTGAGGCTCTTTGCCGAAGATCGAGCCGCTTTCAATTGTTCCTCCTGAGTGTGGCGAATGGAGCTTGAAAGTCCAATGAGGCCGTTGCTCAGCTCGTGGATTTTTCCGCTCAAATCATTGAATTGCTTCTTCGAGCTATTGTCAGTCTCTTGAAGCTGAGCCATATAATCCGACATGTGGGCATACAAATCACTCAGCTTGGAAAACCTGCCTATGCTCCAGCGCAAAAGGTCGTGCAAGTAATCCGCCGAGGCTAGTGCTGTGCCTCTTGCCGATTCCGGCAAGGAGCTCATCGGAGCCAGATCGCTCGTCTCCGGCTGCACTAGGCCTTGAAAATATACAAAAGCCCAAAAACTGGCACCCGTTGCTGCCGGATCACCATTGCATGTCTTCGGATGCCCAGCTCCCGCTAGCTCATGCCAGATCGTGGTCCGCTATCATCAGGAAGAAGGGTTTCATCGAGCTCAGTACCCGGATTCTCACTGTGGATACGAATGACCCTGTCCATCTCGGACTGCATGGCATAGACCATTTCCTGAGCATCATGGGCTGCTCGGCGCCAACGCTCCGCCTCTGCTTTGGATACTTCGAAGCAGGTGGTGGACACCAGGTCATCCGAAGGTTCGACGGACCCCATGCTAAGCGCCAACAAATTGTCAAGTGGCACCTCCAAGAGGTCGACATCGACCATCAACGGTCCACTGACCGTGTTGCCGGTCAAGTTGGGCTCTCCACCTCCCACAATGGTCGAAGGTGCGGCAGGTGGACCAGCAGGTCCAGATGCCTTGGGCGACGGAATTCCGCCGGCAACCTCATTCACTCCACCGGCGGCCGCGGCAGCAGGCTCATCACCCGACACGACCTCAACCTCTGGGCGCTCGACAGTAGTCATGACGCTCCCAAACACAAAGTGCGCAAGTCAAAGCTCGAAAATCACACAGCTAGGCTGACAGGCTGTTGAATTGAGCAATGAACCGTCGAAGCCAAGCATACCCTTGCTCTGCCACAAAGCACACAGCACACAAAAGCAGAACAATTCAACACAAACCGAGAAGAAAAGATGTTCTAGACCCTCGAAGACGCTACAACCCTGAAAAGAGACATTGTTGATGAACCCTTTTGGACAACTGCAGCCACAAGTGCAATTTCAACTGAGGCTTCAAATGATCATTCATCCCTGCAACCCTGACATCGAAAGCACACACAAATGGACATGTCTGTCACTGTAAACCCTGGTCAAAACTACTTATGGTTCATGACTCCTGACTGTAGTGTCTTTCCAAGGTTTCAAGTGTCACCCAAACACAACGAAACTCTTCACACATCAAACCCTCGGCCTTCGGCACGGACGCAGGTCAATCCCTCAGTCTTCTCCTTAATCCAAAAATGGCTGCGGGCGTCTCACAGTCAGTTCCACTGTCTCAAGGCGCAGAGAACAGTCCACACAAGGAAAAACAAAGGTTTCTACAGTTCAAACGTCTCCATTTCCTCAGTGAATGCTCATCCAGATTCCAAGAAACGTGCACAACACAAATTTCGCAAAACTCAAAACACTTCACCACAGAACAGAAGGCTCCTAAATCAACAAGAAACAGTCATCCTACACCTCCGAACCTAGTCGGACCTTGACGACTGCACTCAGACACGTCCTTCCACTAAAGTTCTGTCAACTCAGCAAGAGGTTCCAAATCCACACGCTGCACACAAAAGGCAACCGAAACTCTTCCGAACTCATCCGGACGGATCCGAACACAGACGGACAACAACGAAAAACAGACAAAATAGATTCAGAAACTCTCCAACGTCAACTTTCTGCTGGAAAACTGTTCCGGAAAAAGCATTTTCGACAAAGTTCAACTTTCAACAGGCGCAATGCCCAAATCTTCCGTCACCTTTCCGAGCATCAACGGACGAAAAATGCAAGAAACACGCACGATGGGCATACTCCCCTTCTCGAACTGAACGTTCATCGGTCGGAAGTTCGTCGTCATCGTCGTCTCGAGACAAACCCCTCAACAATGCTGCCTTATCCTCTTCCAAACCAGATACAAGTCCTACAGCATTGCAAAGGTTCAGCCACATCTCGATGAGCTTGCAACTTTTCGTAAGACCGTCAGACAGGTTGGAAACACCCTTCCCAGTGTTCCAAGGTCAAGCGACGTCGTCGATGGAGGTACTTCACATAATGTGCTCGCAGTTCCATGTGCTTGACACGTCGAAGCAAACCCTCCATGGTAGAAATGGAAATAGCCGCTTTCCCATCGTTGTATAAATGCAACTTCATGCTTCCTGTGGTCTTGGCTGGCATGCCTATCTCGTCAAGAGGGATCCCGTCACGTGCTGTCTCGATCAACATCCCCAGAGCTACAAGTTCTTTGCTAGCCTCCGTGATGGCGATCGCTTCTGCTTCTGCAGACGACAAAGCGGGAACCTCCTGTCTCCTACTAAAGCACTTCAAGCAGCATCCACGCCAAGAGATCACAGCACCAGACACGCTGGTCACATTCCAAGAAACATCACAAAAACCTACAACGACCCCTTCTTCAGTCAACACGGGTGGTGAACTAGCTGGCATCTGCTGTACATAATGCAAATGACCCTTCAACCAACGAAGAAAGCTACGAAGACAAACCTCCGCGGGGACATGGGGCTTCGACGAAACAGCCTCCTGCCCTGAACCGAATGAAAAAATCAAGGGTCTGGCAGGCAATTGTCCAGGCACTCAAAACAAGCCACAAGACACCCTTCAAATCAGGAAAACACCCTAGCACGGCGTAACGAAACAGCCTCCTGCCGTCCTCTGCCCGGGCCAAACGTCACTCCTGAACCGAATGAAAAAATCAA
>CAXAMN010023139.1:5667-26595 GCA_963970005.1 Durusdinium trenchii | reverse complement strand
ATTGTTCCAGGCACACAAAACAAGCCACAAGACACCCTTCAAATCAGCATCCAGTGAAGAGCGGCCCAGTGAGACCCAAATGAGTCCTGCTACACAAGAAACAGGCAGGACTCAGGACCGGAGGCCGCCAGTAGAAGGAGAGCAAGCAGAAGAAACTGAAAGCAGTACAAACTGACGAGGTGATCAACCTGGAGAACAGCACTGAGGCCATCCCGGAGCAAACTGCAAGTTCCTCCCAGGGTACAAAGGTGTTGATGCCAGCTGCATCTACTCAGCCCGCCACCCGGTACCTGCCCACGGCATGGAAGGCAGCCACCAATCAACAACTGGTACGACCAAAACGGCCTGTGCCCAGCACTCCCCGAGAGTGGTCACCCGCGCGGCTGCCCTCTTGTGCCTCTAGCTGAAAACAATCCTGTCAGCCCTCCAATAGAGGAGGCAACGAGACGCAGCAGATGGGCATCTAGTCCGCCAGCGGTCTCTGCTGCCCCGCCACTTGGTGTGGATAAGACGAGGCGATCTGCCTCTAGCACAGATAGCCCAACCAGCCCGGCGGGCAGTGCAGATGAAAGAGTAGACGAGGCCCCTGCCCCGCAGACAGCAGCGCGGCCCAGGATACAAGGGCCTCTTGCAGTCAAGTCCAAGGTGGCCAAACCAGCTGAACACCCACATGGGCGGGTCATAGAGCGGAATGATTGATGCAATCCAGTCTCGACTACACACACAGCCGCCTTCCGACACAGGTCTCCTGAGCATTGCGGCTGCAAGGTCAGCTGCAACGGCGGCCACTAATCCGCAGATGCCAGTTGCGGACATAAAGGACCCAGAAGTGCACACATCATCCAAGGAGGAAACCCCCGCAATAGAAATTTTTCTGGCAGAGGCAGATGACCAGTCAGGACCAGTGGATGCTGACATAGCCCATCTAGCAGAGTAGAGAGCCATGCACTCTCTGCTTCGTTACCAAACGCAAGCGGTGAAGCATTGTACCCACACTAGCACTAACTCTGTCAACGCAACCACGATGCTGCCGCCAGTGGTGCTGCCAGTGAGCCTTTACGCTAACTTGCCACAAGAGTGGCCCCTGACACGTCTTAGTGTTCAAGTACGCCACATCAGTGTGCTGCTGAGGGTTACCCTCTTCCGCCGGGTTGCTAATTCCGTGGAGTCGACTTTCGGACACTACCGCGGGAGGCAATGAAGAATATCGTATATGACTTCAACAACATAGGTGGGGAGTTAGCCAGACGTCTTGCGTCCCTTTTTGCTTTCCTCAAACCAGACCCAAGTGCTGGCACACAAGTGGACACACTGGGAATAGCGCTCTATGCTGACCCGGCCTGTTGGCTATATGGGCTCTTATCCTATTGTGCCAAGGCCTGCGAGTCCAAAATTGAAGAAGCCAATGGGGCCCCTGCATGGAAAGCAAAAGAGGAGGGAGGCACACCTGACATTGAAGCCACAGGCAAAACCTTGGCGCTTATGCAAACGGTCGTAATGTCCTTTGGCCGCAATCAGAGCCTAGGCAAGCCGGACCTCCCTATCCACCACATACATGTCTACTTCCATGTCCAGTTCGTGCACAAGTTGGTCGCACGCATGAAGACAGACCTGCTCTTCACAGAAATCACTCCAGAGGAAGGAAAAGAATACAAGCATAACAGTGAAAGCGAGACCAATAGCCCATACATAGTTGTGGGCACATATGAATGCCCGTGTCCGTCGAGCACCTTTGCAACCCTCCCGCACACACCCAGTCTTGCAGGGGCCTATGAGCAAGGACTGTTGGACGGTAATCTGGGCCAAATGGTCTCCTTTCAATCCACCTACAAGAGCAACCCCGGAGAACTGCCCTTCAAACTGCCAGTCCTCGTGGACAGGACCGGGCAGTCGGGCTGACCCCACAAACACAGGAAGGCACTCCTATAGAACCCACCAGTGCGAAGAGGGCGGACGAAGAGGCGGAGGAGGAGGATGAAGAAACTTTTGTTGTGCCAGAAGGGCAAGGCTGTTTCTCCTTCAGGCAAAGCCTCCTACTCAGAGCCAAAGACACCTTTGCAGCCAGATGCACTGGTAATAAATATGAAGTTATCTCCAGATGGCTTCTCACGGGGCTTGCAGTAGTCCTATCGAGGCAGAACTGGCAACTTCTGGCCAAACGAGGAACGCTGACTGCTACCCCTCAAAACCTACTCAAGAGATACTATCAGATAGGATACCCTCCGGGCCTCAAGGATAAAGTGGCACTGCCGTATGCGCTCCCGATACACAATGCCATCACGGATACGGAGTGGCAGCGCAGGGTCGGGTGGTACTGTCATTCACGCTACTTAGCAGACATGGACGCCCTATACGCTGACCGCGCAGGGTCGAGGCTTGACATCTTCTATAGCACGATGGACCTTACCAACCCCATCCAAGCTATGCAACGCGACCAAACTGAAGGTGAACAAGATCAAAGCAAGAGGACAAACAACACGAGCTCATCAAACTAGATGAGCTGACTACCATACCGTGCAACACTGACTCACAGAGAGCAGACGTAGGGGGAGATTGCAGCACATAGAAAAGAATATCCGTGACGGATACGTGAGAAGTTTTTGGGTACACAAAAAAAATTGATAGAGGATTTTCTGAAGTGTGACAACCCAGTCTCATCGCCGTTGCGGATCAGCCATTAACAGCAAACGAACAAGTAGGCAGTTCTTTGCTCAAACAGTATTAGAAGGACTCCACTATCCGTGGAACCCATGGAACCTGCCTGCCTCTCTGGGGCCAGCACCCCTATTGAGAATGAGCCGGTTATGGACTGCCGCTTGGTGCTAACAACCCTCTCGGGCATGGTAATACATGTCTCACTCTGCGTTGCAAAATTCGATCGATTTGAAGACCTCGAGGACCAGGTTATGGACCATCTTGCCTCTGTAACTGACCTCGCCGTGTTCGGGTGCTCAATTGACTTTTTGCACCTGGCCACACAGACCTACCTAGAGGACCCAATCTGGGACAAGCTGCAGCAGAGCAAGGAATACTGCATAATCTTTCGGGATTGCAGTGAAACCCTCCACACGCAGGAACTCCTCGAAGGGTGTCCCATATATAACGTCCCGCTTGCCGTTCATGTCCCCATGAACCCAGAGGAACTAGTCCCGGAAGGGGCCTTTGCAGGTGTACCGCGACTACGACATGTCAGCATTGAGTTAGGCATCAGGCTCATCGGTGCAGATGCTTGGCAAAATTGCCGGCAACTCCGCATCGTCAAATTGCCGACCACTGTCGTGGGCATCTCAGACAATGTGTTTCGCAACTGCAAACTGCTCAATAGTGTTTCTGCCCCAGGTTGCCGGCTTTTTGGCTATAAAGCTTTTGCGGAGTGCTGCTCGTTACAATGGGTGTATGCAGCTGAAGGAGTTGCCAATCGGTTTAGTGATGACACTAAGTTTGGGCACTATCTCTTTCAAGGGTGTATCAACCTCGCTGAATTTACCCTGCAAGAGCTTCCTCCCTCAGGCGGGGGCGCCGCAAACTGCTGCCAGTGACTTAGCCCTTGGCTGTCTCAGCTCCACAGGAATTGCGACGCTCACGCTCACCCAAGGTTTTTCGGTCATAGGTGCACATGCTTGTGACAGTTGTCACCTACTCAAGCAAGTTGACCTTACTAACACGAAAGTTGAAGAAATCAAGAATTCACTTTCGCGCATTGTACTAGTCTCAGAGAAGTCAGCTTCCCGCCGACACTGCATACCATTCGGGTCAAAGCCTTTATGAACTGTGCAGCCCTATTAGAACTGGCCATACCGCCCTCACTAAAGTACATAGGGAGTAGGGCTTTCTTGGACTGTACAACCCTTAGAAGACTTGTTAAACTCCCAGGTCGGCACAAATGGCGAGGGGTTTATGCGGAAGAAAACGCTTTCGCCATCTGTCCAGAGATGAGATGGCCGCCTTGGCTCCACATGATCCCGGATATGAGATACATCTCTGGTCTTGGGTGAGGTGATCCTTCACTGACCACATAGCATGTGAATTCATTCTGAATGACTGCCCGTGCAGTTGTTCCCCCTATGGACCCATAGTAGTAGCTGCTGGTAGTCATAGTCAATGATGGAGGACTCGGCACGCCCGTAATCTGCTGCAATGATTTTGGCTCAACGGTAAGGGAGCGGTGTTGACGACCATGCTTGCTGACCATATGTCTGTGTCTACCTCGCAGTGGAGCGAAGAAAGGTCAATGGTCATCCATCTGATCTTGACCACACTGGCGGGAGAGGAAGCCCAGCTCACAATTGAACTTCAAGAATATGACTGACGGTCTTCAGGAATTTGAAAATGCAGTGCTAGAACAACTTCCTGAACTAGGCACAAGCAGCACTTTTTGTTGCGAGCTGGATTTTGTCTGCCGTAATTCGCAACAGAAGTTGGTCGACCCCATCTGGCAAATCCTGAGGGACTGCAATTGTTTTACGGTCGTAGTGAGTCCCTGTGCAGAGAAAGCTGAACATAAGGGGAACATAAGGGGCAAATGCACGGAGAAACCAAGGCCCTTCGAGTCCCTTTTCGAGCCAGTGACAGAATATTCCCGCAAGCATTCTCTCACCTTGCAAGGGTACGGCATGTGCAAGTTGATGCAGGTTATCGGATCATAGGAGAGTGTGCGTGGCACCACTGCCAACACCTCCAGATTGTGCATCTCGATGGCACAGTTCTCAGCCTGCATACGCGAGTCTTTAGTCGCTGCTATGCACTGCGCAGAGTCCTTGCTCCTGGTTGTAGAGAATTTGGAGCACAAGTATTTGAAGAGTGCGTTGCCCTGCTGCAAGTTGGAATCAACAACGACACTGTCAACCAGCTCGCGCCGCAGGCAGAGCTAAGACCTCGAGCCTTCTATAAATGCACAGCGCTACGTCACATCAATCTGGAGCTATCGGAGCATGGGCCTACCAGATTGATGCGAAGCTTGCCGGAATGCTGCTTTCTAGAGGCTGGCCTAACAGAACTGAACTTGCCTCCAGACTTTTCCTGGATGGGACCAGCAGCCTGTGAACGCTGTCTGCAGCTGCAACTAGTAGACCTCTCAAGGACGGAAATCAAGGAAATCATGAGTTGTGCATTTGCACATTGTAAGCACCTGCGAACTCTTCAGCTTCCGGGCAAACTCCGAAAGATCCAACAGGAAGCCTTCCTAAAATGTGCCTCCTTAACGGAGGTTCATGTGCCCCCTACACTACTCTATATTGCAAGAAGAGCATTTGGAGGGTGCACGCAGCTCAATCGATTTGAGCGAACGGACCAAAGTTTGACTTGGAGAGGGGCATACGCTCGTGCAAATGCTTTTCTCCGATGTGATAACCTAGATATGCCGAAGTGGGTTCGGTGGCTCCCACGCAGCCAAAAAGATGACGATCAGTGGGCAGATGACTCCTTTGCTGCCCTCAATTAAAGGCGTACTCTGGCGATGTGATGGCTGCCAGGCCTTAGGTGGCACCTGTGCGCAGGCCTAGTCCAGGTCAGACGCTACCCCCGTAGAGTGTCCAAACCATCAAGCAACCATCCAGAAGAACCCACGCAAGAGTGCCCGTTACTAGGACTTGAATAGCAGTAGGACCGCTCGATAAGCACGACTGCCAACGCAATGCCACTAGTACTTGCCAGTGTTTGCTAGTGCGTCGACTTGCACCCGCGTGCTGGTCCTAGGAGTTCTAGACTATGGTGCAGCGCTGCTTGCCTTTCGTTGACCTGAGTAGTTAGACAGTCCCAGACTGCTACCCGCGTAGTGGATCTGGATGAGTACAGTGTACAGAAGTAGGAAAACGGCGTTTCACCTTGTCTCACCTCTTCACGTATTTTCGGATAGTTTGTGGGGCCCTGCATGGATTGGCTGACCGTTCTGGCCACGTTTGAAAGAAGCAGTCAGATGCTGCCAGATGAAAGAACGAGGTCTTTGCAGCACGCGTCAACTGGTTGCCTCTCCTTGAAGCACGTCATGCTTAGTTTGCTTGCTGAGCTGTTGGTGAGCTGAGTAAGAGTGGTGTGCTTCGTGTGTGACCTCCCCCCCTGGGGAGGCACGTGAGGTGCATACCTCTTGATGCCCCCTTTTGAACCCTGGTTGCTTCAATGCTGCCAGCCGTCAAGCATGCTACCAGACTCAATGTGTCCAATTTTGAATCCTATGGACCATACCAATGCACTCGGATTCACCCCGAAAGGTGCATAATGTTTTCGTGAAGAGATTTTACTACGCCAAGTTGCAACACCTGGCCGTAATTACCTTCTTACAAAGTGCCAATGGCCGCACAGTGATGCCCACTGTCGTGTGAGCATTGCCTGGCCTCCACATGTCGTGTGCACACGTCCCTGCCTCTTCTCTGCATTTCGTTGATGGACAAGAACTACTGAGTGCACTTTGGAATTCATCGCCCCTGTTTCACTTATCTTCATGCCTTCATGGCCTTACGAGTTACTTTACAGGTTGCCCCTGCGGTTTTGGTTTTGGTTTTTGTTTGTGGGTGGTTTTGTGTTGGTTGCTGGTGGTTCTTTTTTTGTTTGTTTTGCCTCGCAACCTGGCTGGTAACTCGATCTTAAATCGACTAAGGTGACTTGTGCAAAACCTGCACACACAGCGCCTCCATCCGTGCAAAAAAATACCCGCGCAAAAAAAAACAGGCACTTCAAGACCCTGTACAAGAAGAACTATGGAATACCAATCACTTTTGTCTCATCGTGCATGGGTGCTTTCGGAGTCTGAAGAACAACAAGCCCCTCCAGGGGCTTGATTATGAAGACTGCCCGAAGGCGATTCGAGTCCCTGTCTCTGAATCAGGTATCCTTGAAGCCAAGGCCTTCCACTGGACCACGCGAGTCCGCCATCGCCTGCCTAGAGGTTGGCTTTTTTCTTTTTTTGCTTGCTGGTGCTTGCTTGTGCGTCGACTTGCACCCGCGTGCTGGTCCTAGGAGCCCTATTCTATGGTGCTGTACTGCTTGCCTTTCGTTGACCTGAGTGGTTAGACAGTCCCAGACTGCTACCCGCGCAGTGGATCTGGATGAGTACAGTGTACAGAATTAGGAAAACGGCGTTTCACCTTGTCTCACCTCTTCACTGATTTTCGGATAGCTTGTGGGGCCCTGCATGGATTGGCTGACCGTTCTGGCCACGTTTGAAAGATGCAGTCAGATGCGGTTGCATATGATTCCAGACACAGGGCACGTTTCGGGCTTAGCCTGAAGGTGAGAGCCTTGGCTATGTGCCTGGGTGAGAGCCTTGAAAGATCGTACGCCGCACGCAACCTGTGGCTGCAATGCATAAGTGAGTGGCTGTCAACCGCCACCTCCAGTTCAGGGCGACGTGAGAGGCTCCGCAGTCCAGGCTTCTGGGTGTTCACGATTTTGGCAGATGCTATGCCCATTTGTGGTCTGCAAGGAAGCGAGGAAAGATCACCAACTTCATGATCTCGAAAATGCATAGTGATTACACGCCTTTGCCTAGCCTGTTTAGGACAACCAGTAGCAGCTTTTGCCCCATGGCCCTCCCCTTCATTGTTGGCCCTCACCAGTGCTCTCTCACCCATGGCTCTGACGGGCGCCCGCAAGTTGAAGTGGTCTTGCGCATACGATTACCACTTGCTGAATTTCTTGATGCTCTCCTCCTATCACTGGCAGACCAACGCCCGCTGTTTCAGCAGGTAGGGCGCGAGCCTGTTCCGGCTTCCACGGCTCCGGTCAAAGCAGGGCTACAGACAACTGGACGCAGGAGCGTCAAGATTGTCGGAGAGGCTGCGTGGAGGAGCTGTCGACAGTTGCAAATCGTCACTTGCCAGACACAGTCGTCAGCCCATTGCACGGCGCCTTTAGCTGGTGCCAAATTCTACGAAGGGCGGTTGCCCCCGGTTGCAAGCATTTCGGCGCTAAAGTATTCGAGGAGTGTCGATCCTCAACGAGGGTGGGCACGGCTCAATGCCCTTGACAAATGTGAGCAACACGATCAGCCTAAATGGCTCCGATTTTTGCCGGCCGATGCCAATGATTGGTGGAGAGAAGACTTTCTAGAACCTGCACCAAAGGCCAGCAATGCTTTCGCGGCGGGAATGGTGCATAAGCACTCCGCCAGGAAGCTACGTCAAGTGAAATGTGCAAACATTGAGTAGAGTCGCCAACTTGCTTTCGACATTCACGATACAGTGAGCCAATAGGAATGAGAGCTCCTCGTTCCCAACAGGCGGGTGGTAGAGAGTGGCAATGGAGGATGCCCAGGGGGAACCTTAGTTCCCTCTGTTGACGTCCGACATACCAATTTTGTACAAAGAGGCACATATACCATGCTAGGATAGGTCCACGGTCTCACCTGTTTCACACGGGCCTTGCACGCAACTGGACAATGCTTTTGCAATGACGCAGCAGTTCTCAAGGTTAGGGCACCCCCGTTTGGCACCTTTGTGCGCCGAAGGGTGCTGAGACGACCTCCCTTTGGGGGGGTGAGCCTTTCGCACCCTTACCTGCAGGCTTTCGTTGTTTGCTATGGCCGCCACTGCCTGAACACCACCAACTACTATGCCTCTTGACTTGTATGCGCAACCAGTTGCATGGGTTGCGCTACAAGAAAGGACTTTTCCACGGCATGATCTGCATAGCAACCACTGATCCACTTAGGCAAGCATCAGACCTGCGGTAGAGCATACCAATGCCCGGGACTTGCATTGTGACCATGTTTTTGCCACCCTGTACAGTGGCCGCTGGTCACTGGTAATAGTGATGTGAAGTCCATTTGACGACTTCTTTGAGATTTTGCTAGAGCGCAAACCCTCGCTGCCACGCCCTTCTTTCGTGAATTCAGGCTCATAGATAGTCAGCAGTCTTCGTCTCACTTGTTTCACCCTAGTACAGAGGAAATACTACTTGGTGGTGGAGTCTCGGCCTGTGGGCTGCGGTTGGTTTTGTTTGGTTTGTTGTTGGGTTGTCTTTGTCCTTTTCTCCACCATGATTGTATTTCCCTTCCTTCAATGATGACCTGGGCACCATGCCCACACGGCGTCCGTACTCGTGGGAAAAAAAGGACGCAGGAGCCCCCCTCTGAATGAGGACGCCTCACCGAAACGGAAAACAACTGTCCGTGCCCAACCAAAGAGGCCTGCGCAACCTCCCAAGCAAGCCGCGACGGTTGACCCTACTCATGAAAAGCTGCTGGCGGTTCTCTCGCAATCTGCACGTTTCCCTGACACGGCTGCGGCAGGAGCTGCCATGTCTGCCACAGACTTACCCCCTGCCAGCCCTGGTGATGGGGAGATGCCGCCAACCATGGACACAGTAGAAGGCCGGCCTCCCCAACAGGCAGCTAGTAGTGGACTCCCCGTACAACAGTGCCCCTCACACGGGCATATCCAATATCGTATTGCGGAAGACGGAATGCGTGAGCATCAACCACCACCGCGTGCCTTTGCGCACCCTAAGAAGTGCCCTGTCCAGTGAACCCACAAGAGGGAACCATTGCCCCTCTTCTCATGTTGGCAAGGACCCCCGGAACATGTGTCTCCTCTTGCTTTTTGCAGACTTTTGGCTCAGAGCGATAGAGGCAAATTGCCGGCCGGCCCTCCCTGGCAAGGTAGAAGCCCGGTTTGCGCTGACGCACGCTGTGGCAAGGCCACACAGGCACAGCGAAACAGCAATGCAGCCACAGCCAGAACCCCTGTTCCTGGCCGATGATGGCGCGTATGTCGATGTCACAGATTTTGTACGCTTTGAGCTCAACCATGGCGATATTCGATATGGGGTTCTAGACCTCATTGTACAATTTACTTATCGAGGGCAAAGGGCGCAGTGCTATTTGCTGCACTTTTTTCCAGTGGACGCAGTCAAAGAAAATGCAAATACCCCTTTCCCAGAATGGACGGAAGGGTTTGAGTTTCCGCCAGCCTTGCTAAAGCTTCGTGCAACCGTGGAAGGTGCCATCATCCCGCTCTACCATCAGGGCTGTATTGCAATCAATACTAGGGGGGGCCACAACGTATGGCACAAAGCGAACTCGGCTCCGCAGGATGATTCTGCATATACAGCACCACGAAAACCACCTCCTCACTGTGTTGGCTGATTCGGTGAATGCTAGGATCTTCACAGAGAACACAGACCCTCTTGACATCTTTCTGCAAACGCGCCCTTTTCCAGGCTCACTCCCACGGCGCGTGGGTTTCTGGACTACTACTGACAGACAACAGCAGCAGGTCCTTCGAGTAGACACGCAGCCTACGGCACAGGCGCCCCCTCAGCGTCATACAGAACGCACGCACCATCAGATCGAATCGGCGCTACATGCAAGAGTGCAAGGTCTGCATGCTTTGGTACAGGAAATTGAACAAACTGTGGACTACATGCCTCATGATGTGCAGGGTGCCCTCCTCACCCCTCTTACAGACTTGCACTCCCAGCTGTGTGGCCTAGTGTATGTTGCCTGGTTACTTTCCCTTTTGCACCCGAATGCAGATGATCATGACCAATAGAGTAGTAACATGGTCCTTGTGACATGCTTTTGCAGCAACATGGTTGGCCTTCTCTTAACACATTTTTGGAAGGTGGCCCCCCGCCATAAGCTAGATGCAGTTGCTTTCCTGCAGATGCACTACGCCGTAACATTTGGCTCACAGCAGGTCGTAGCACCATGCATGCAGGAGTGGGGTCAGCCTTAGCTGACGTCACCCTCGTCGCCTTTTCTTTCGCTCGCGCCAGTCAGAGCAACTGCCAACCTTAGCTGGCGGGAGCTGCACTCGTATTTTCGAGCAGAGCAACTCTAATGTCACATGATCCATGGATGGAGGACAATAATTCGCTGGACCTAACTGATAGTGTGGAAGATAGAGTCCATGCGCCTATTGCATTCACACGGGACCATGCGGATTGGCTTACAGCAGATGGTCAGGCCGACTTTGCCCGGGGTACGGAGGCTAGTGTGACACAGTCCCAGGCTGAGGCTTATGCAGCAATGGTAATGCATGATACCCTTTGCAGTCCTCTTGGCCTTGATTCCGCTCGACCTACCCTCGTGTTTTCAGATGTCCGTGCGCAGCCATCCAAAAAGGACGACGGATATGCTACACTGGAAGCAGAGGGAGACCTGCCTGATATGACTGCCATCATTCAGACACTCATGTTGCATCGAGATCTTATCATGAGCAATCAAATGATCTATCTAATAGTGGACAACCGAATGCCGGCAGATGTCCCTCATTGGCCGGCTTTTGCAGCATGGTGGGCCTCACGTAGGTGCCTAGTGGGTCCCCAAGAAGAGACAACTGACATACTTTGGGTTTGCGCAGATGCTACTACTGGCCTTCACAAGATTCCATACTACTGGGCAGGGGTTTTTGTCCTCGAGGCAGCACGCTTCCTGTACCCCGCTCAACACTTCGCACTCATTGACAATGACTGTGTACCAGTCGCGCTTTTTGAAGTGCAAGACCTACTCCAGCTGGCGCATCAACAGCACCAGTGGGTTGACCTAATAGGGTGTGTGCGATCTGAGTCCAGCTCCTGTGCGGGTATTGGCATGCTGCTCTTCACGGAAGCCCATCTGGAATATAATGCAGGTTTGGTTATTTCGATAGGCAACCGCAGCAAGCACAGCCCACTGGAGCACGAAACGACTGCTGCGGCCCTGGCGAAGAGCCTCCAGGAATGCCGCCTTGCCTTAGTTTCTAGAGCCAGACCACCTGTCAATCCGAGTGACACAGCCATAAGTGGCACTATGTTTGTCGGGATAGCGATGCAAACTGCCCTTGACCTGTGCATGGTCTGGTCCTTGTATGGATTATACATGCGCAAGCATTTTTGGCCCAGCCCAGTCACCAGCCCGGATGAACTTGGTCCTGGCAGTACAATCAAGTGGCCGCGGCAATCCCATCCAAAGGCTCTCACCCCCAAAGGGAGAGAGCGAACTCCTTGGCTCACCAGCTGGGCTCGTGCCACCTTCGAGCAAGGAATACTGTCAGTGCTCCCCATGCTAACGGGGCCTTGCACAGTCAAGTCATTGTGAGGGGAACACCTTTTCCAAGCCAGTGCACTGCCACGCAACCGTATGCGCCCTGCCACATTTCATGCCTTTGGCAAGGCCAAAGTTGGAGCGCAGGCTGCCTTACGAGAACTGGAGTTGCAGGGTTGGGAAACGCTGCCGATCGCCATACATGGGTCATTGAGACTTGGAAACCAGTAGGTGGGTGTAAATTTACAGGCTACTTCTGCGGGGCAGCTGGGAACAGTGCCTTGCGCTTTTGCCTGCTACTAAAGTGGCGAGCGATTCGTCCCCAAGCGAATGAACTCTTTCCAGCGCAACTGCAAGGGGACAGCCTTAGCTGTCTTCCGGCAGAGGACAATGATGCAGACGTGGAGTCAGTTTCCACGCCCTCGTCCAACACTTCTGCCAGAAGAGCAGATCGACTCACTAAAGCAATCGAACAAGACTTGACGAAGGGTAGTCAGGCACCTGACCCTAGTCCATGCATCCCCTGTCCGCAACTGCTGTCACCTCCCCTCTTTGTGCCCTGGAGTCATGTCGCCAAGCTACGAGGGGTTGTTGGACTCCACAAGGACATTGAAGCATGTCC
Organism: Durusdinium trenchii; assembly: GCA_963970005.1. Taxonomy (NCBI): domain Eukaryota; class Dinophyceae; order Suessiales; family Symbiodiniaceae; genus Durusdinium; species Durusdinium trenchii. Next base: position 14,014 of record CAXAMN010023139.1, on the reverse strand, counting down.
GTATGAGCAACTGCAAGCGGCTCTGGCTCACCCCAAGTGTCTTGTCCCGGGAGAAAAAGAGCAGTTCTTACAAGCCAACAATGACTTGCTTTGTCAACTCCAAGGCTCGTTTATGCCTTTGGAAGGTATTGCGCCACAAGTGTTTGAAGCCATCTCCCAGCGTCAGCAAGGTGAAATTCTGTGGGTCACCGTCCTGTGGATGATTGCACGAATCAACGAGTACTGGATAGGTTATGACATCCCGCCCCTACCCTCAGTATTTCAGATCAATTGTGGTGGTCTTGGGGGAGGAGCCCTTGAAGGGGATGTCCCCCCGCACTTCCATTGCATGTGTCCGCCGGTGGGAGAAAGTCAAGTCTACGGGCCGTCACTCTCCCGCGCAGATGTCACTAAAGAGCAAGGGTATGGTGTTGCCTATGGCTGTTCAACAGGGGTACATGAAGTCACCACTCTCTTCTCGCTCACGCAGAACCCTTGCCAAAAATGGGAAGACCTCGGGTATGGCAAAGCAGCCCTCTTGTACCAACGCACGCAACATGTGCTGACAGCAGCCCGGCTGCTCCCAGCTCACCGACGGCTGCCACACCAGGCCTTCCTCAGTGGTCTTTGGTGGAAACTACTGTCGCTACAGCCGTTTCGACTTATTGCCTACTTGCCAGTGCTTGGATGTCTCCGGCCGGCTGAGCAGGACGACCTGACCCACTTTACGGTGAACGGCTTTAGTGCGGGCAGCTACACTGGAGCAGTGATTGCCTTAGCAATTCGTTGCCTCTGGCCTGCCAGTCAGATCACAGCGCGCCTCGGCGCCATTGCAATGCCGAAGAGTGTATTAGCGGCACTCATTGCCACTGCAGAGCCTGACAGGCGCAACTACTATCTTGTCCATGCTGCCGAAGATTGCTTGTGTGACTGGAAGCCGACAGCTGACGATCTTGACATGTTGCAACGATCCCTGCACGTCACGTATGTAGAAGACTCTGCACGGTGGATGGGTAAGCACAAACACTGTTACTGGCACTGGCTACAGTGCCAGCTCCCTGCAGGCAAGGTCAGTCTGGCTACTCTGAAGCTCACACACCCCGCTGTTGTTCCTCGCCGTGATCGAATCGCTGCCCCTATGCGGTTGGCCTCCTGGATTTGCTTTGAAACTGCAATGACAAGCGACGATTGGGAAGGAGCTATTAGCTTGTTGGTGTCCAACCTCCACCGACCTGACAAAGAATTGCTTATGCTGCTGCAAAGCTGTGTGGCAGGACAGCAAATTGCCTCCATGGAAGAAGCGCAGGCTTTGTTGCTAAAAAACTTTAGGGTCGGCAAAGGCAATCCAAGTGCGTGCGCCCAATGGCTGACGGAGATGGCACGAGACCTGTTAGCACCGATCCCGTTCCGGGAAGTGTTTGTCATCCTAGCCCTATTTCTTCCGCAACTTACCTTTGTCGAAGAAGCAACCACAAGACAGGAATTATGGAGTAGTCCCACTGTCAGAAAGTTTGGCCTCCTCGTGGATATCACACCCACAGCAACCGGGTTGCAGGGCATGCATGAATATCGCATCACCTTTCAGGCGGCTATCTTTTGCCCAGCGCACTTCCAGAGTTGTAATTTTGACCAGCTAGCGAGCAGCCCCTCCAGTACTGTCCATATGGGCTCGCAGGCTGGGAAGGCCCGACACGTGCTATTCGGTCCTAGCCCTCCTGCTTGCCTTTGTGACTCCCTCACGGAAACGAAAAGGAGAGGAATCGCCAAGTGAGAAGCTCCGGCGATTGAGCAGCCCTCGTCACTGGGACGTTGCCTTGGTACCGTTCCCGGAAGATTTTGCGCCGCTGCCCACGCCAACCGAAACTGGTCTAGCGTGCCCAGCACAATGGTCCTTCCCACCTAGCCTATGTGTGCTAGAACCTAGAGCAAATAAGTTCCGGGTGTTGGCAATTGCGGAGGCGGGAGACACTGTCACTGCTGACCACCTGCTGCAAATGGCCAGCCTAGCGGCAGAACACAAACCCACTGTGTTGGGAATCCCTGGCCAAGTGCCCATTCCGTGTCAGCTTGAATGTACAGTAGTCCTGCTGCAGAGCTTGCATGCCCTTTTCCAGTTGCTGACTACGGGTAGTACACTACAGCACTGTCCTCAAGCGGCTGGTTTTGCCGTTGCCCTAGGCACAGCCGCCCGGCATGATAATGGACACATTGTCTCGATGGCCTCCAGCCTAGCGCTGGCTCTCCGATCTGGCAGATCTACCCTGGCAGTTGCAGGTGTCTTTGGCGCTGGCAAAACTCGATCCTTGACTTTCCTCCTCGCCTGGCTGGCCCTTACCACTCACCTCAAGATTGCAGTAGTGCATAAAGAGAATCCGGCAGGTCGGGCAATCACCAAACTGCTCACTGCTTTTGACCTGGCGCCAGACCACCAGAGATATTTCATTCGGCCAGTTAGCAGGGAAGAGGCAGAAACTAACACAGCCTGCACTGCCTACGATCTGCGTGCAAGTGACGCGGCTCCATACATCCCCGGCTGCCATGTCGTCATCGTCACTACTGGGCTTGTTTGGGACCAAAAAGGCCAGACTCGTTCCACACTCAAAACGCATATGGAGAATGTGGACCTGCTCATTAGTGAAGAGGCACAGCAGGATATGGACCTCAAATCTGCCTTCGTGCCGGCGGTTCCCCGACAACCCTTCTTTCGGCTTCTGCTCGGTGATCCCAAACAAAGCCCTGGTGGAGTAGCCGATGGACAGAGAGCTCACCGCACGCTCCTACTCAAAGCTCCCATTGGGCTGCAACCCCCCACTACCTGGTACATGCCACATGAGGTACCAGGTGTCTTTCACATGCTCCTCCGACATGGTCGAGGATTTGGCCATATGGATCTAGAAAAAGCGGCTACTGCAGCGGGCCACAGGCCATTAGGAGGTCACTGGCTCCGCCCGGACAAGGTCAAGGCCACGTCTTCTTTCGCCTGTCAGTTGCAATCCACATACAAGGACCTCTCCAGCGTGGATCTGGATCTCCCGGAAGGACTTCTTGTCGGTCTAGGTTATGCAGCCACCAGCCCGGACAGCCCGCTAGACTTCAAACAGGCACAAAATGCGGCCGAAAGATCGGGAGTCGCAAGCCCGCACCGTTGGAGTTTGATGTTGCCAACGAGCGCAAGGGTTGCCCAAGAAGTGTATGAGCCGTTAATAGGAATTCAGTATCCCATGTTGTGCAGCCGACTGGGAGACACCTGGCAAATAGGTACCACCTCAATCCGAGAGGATCACCTGATTGCCTCAGGGCTGAGATTTGTCCACTGGTGCCATGCTTCGCCCAATGTGGATGCAAGGAATAACCCAAGGAATAACCCTACTGCGCGAGTGTATCAACATCTTGAAGACAAACTTACCAAAGCAGGAGCCGACACCGATGACATCTTGGCCCTTACAACTACCCGGGAAGGGGCTACGAATCTCCCTAATTATTTCTCCATTGCAGGCAAAAAGGCTAATGCAGAAACTGCAGTCAAAGTTGCAGGTGCCACAGCCAAACACTGCATCGTTATTCACGGGGTGTCAACCTTCCTCAGTGGAGAAGGGCACAACCTGGACTATGACCAGGAGTGTTTCACAAGAGCAAATGTGGCATACAGCCGAGCCACTGACCTCACCATCCTAGCCTCTCCTCTGAACATGCAAGGGATGCCCGGGGCCCTGCAGGTTCTTGCAGCCCTTTTGCATGGTGTCCAAACGATCTACACTTATGACAACAAAGAACCCACTATTCGAGGCCCACTGGACCTTACAGCCACACAGGTTGCGCAGGCCACGATAGTCTTCCAGCAGGCGCTTCTGCCACACCCACTGTGGTTAGGCCCGCTACCGGTCTGCCTTGCAGAGTACCATCAAGGCAAGGTGAGGCGCTTACGTCTCGTCTTAGCTGCTCTGACGCACTTGACCAAGGCGGAAATTGCTGGCCTGCGAGAAGGGCCCCACCTGCCTGGTGGTACGGTCTTGCATGACCTCGTCTATGGTTATGCGGTTGATGCCTCGCCTGAGCCGGAGTGGTTGGTCATAACAGATGGGCAGCAGCCAGGACGTTGGCGACGTTTGTGTAGCTTTGGCCCTGGGCAAAGGTGCAGCGTAGGAAGCTCCCTGCGCTATCAACCAACGCCATACACCGGTGAACAGCGCAGTGCACAAGACTACACCTTTGAAGCCTTGCACCGTGTTTACTTTTATGATGCATGGAGAGTACAGCCAGTCCTGGATGCCCCCGGGTCTGAACTTGTCCTGCCGCCGCAACCGGGCCTTTTAGTGCACGGCTGTTATTGGCCTCAGCCAAGTGCAACACCTGATGTTCTCTCTGTCTCTGACGGCGTCACAGAAGAAGATGAACACGGTGTACAAGCGGGACAGCCCCTGTCCTCTCCTGCGGCGACAGATGCCACAATGGCCGACGAAGAAGCAAGTGAAGCAGTCTCTATCCACAGCTCCTCCTCAGAGTCGCCTACCATGCCGAGCGCAGTGCAGCCGGAGGAAGACGACGCGCGCATGGAGGACAGTGACAGTGCTACCACCTCCTCTGCGGATGAGGGTGATTGCCTTAGCAATCATCCGGCCTCCCCCGAAACACGTCCAGCACAAGACGAACTGCTGGCAGCAGAAGATGAGGCAAGCAGTACACTGCCACCGCAGGGCATTGACCCCCAAGGTGACAGCCCCACATCGCACTCCTCTGAGTCCCCAATCAAACGAAGACCGGGGTCTAAGGCCAGTGCAGGAGAGCTCAGTCCAAAAAGCTACGGCAATCGCTTGCTCCAGCATCCAAGCAACCGCTTGGTAGCATCCCTGAACACGGAACCCCGAGGCACCGCCTAACCACCCAAAATCGATGCAAGAGCGCCCTCACGCCATGACAGAAATTGATATTGCCAGTGATCAAGGGCATGCAGAACGAGGAGGCACTGCTGCCACTGATCTCCAGCTGGACTCGGAGCAGAGAGCCATGCAGGCACTATACGACTATCAAAGTGCGGCTCGAGCAGCCAGAGAAGCTGACGGACAAAGTGTGTCGCTCCCCTCACTACAGATCTACAGTGACCTGCCTAGGGAATGGCCGATGGCGAGGCTTGCAATCTCCAACAAGCAAATTAACCGCCTTGTCCGTACATTCCTCTGGAGGCGGGTAGCAGAAAAAGCGCTCCATGGCTCCTCCTTTGGGGACATTCCAGAGGAAATCAACCAAGCCTACATAGGAGACCTTCACCGTATAAGTGAAGCTTTCGCTGCTCCCCTGGCCAACCTTTTCATTTTCGTGAAGAGTGGACACCCAGCGTGCCCTTTCATCACTCCAAAACAGCTAGCCCTTTATGCAAGCCCTCGTTTCTGGCAGTATGGCCTGCTTGCCTTTATCGCAAGGTGCTGTTCCTTTGATAATCAACACAGACATCAGGGTACAGGAACAGCTCAGGCAATGGCTGTAAAGCCGCAGAAAACAAAGGAAAAAGATGTCGATGCCCTCACCTTTATGCAAACGGTCATCATGTCCTTTGTAAGGGAATGGAGTATGGTGAGCAAACGCTACCCACCAATGACCTCTTTGTCTATCTCCCAGTACAGATCCTGCCTGACTTGGTTGTAGCCATGGAGCGGCAGGGCTTCAGGCCGTAGCTACGGCTACCGACCCAAAGAAGAAGGAGCTGAAGACAACCCTCTGCTTGTTGTGGGAGTGCACGCCAAAGAAATTGCATACGACCGATACCCCCGACTGCCGGATACGTCCTGGGCTGAAAGAGCTTACTCTTGTGGTGCCCTTGACCCGTCTTTAGGACAAGCTATCTCGTTTCCTTCCCTTCTACAGCTGAGGCTGCGCATTGAAGTCCCCTTGTGGAGAGACCTGGCAACAGCCAGACACCCCTCTGCAGACCTCCCGCCTGCAGAAGAGGACTCTGCCTCTGATGCTACCGGGTCAGCTGAACGATCGCCCAGGTTTGCGCTACCGGTGCCAGTGGGGGCTGCTGAACCACCAGAAGCTGGTACGGAGGAAGTAACTGAGGAAGAGGACATGGCAGCGGAACCCAACTACGCCTTTGCCAAGGGATACGGGCGTTTCGGCATACTGCCGGGGGAACAGAATTGGTCCTCGGATTTCACAGCCATTTGAGGGTCTCATTCTTGCATCCACGATTAGTTGACCTACGGTCCATGGCTTCTCCTGCAGCAGTGCCAAAACCGCGTCGTAGACGAGGGAAAGTGGTACTTCAGGATGTCGACTTGCTAAAGAGCCAACGACAAAAGCTCAAACAGGATCTGAAAGAAATGACTCGAAACCTGAAGCTGCAGCTACAGAAGAAGCGGAGAATCATGCGTGCTGCAAACTTGATGGAAGATGAGGATTTGCACTGGCTGCTGAAAGAACGCGAGCGAGCCAAATCCAACCAGGCTGCCCAAGAAGAGGTGAATGCAGAGCAGAACAGAGTGCCAGAATGATGATCAAAACCGGCGGACTGATGATCAGCGCTCATGTGTTCAGATCAGGTCCGATTGACACGAGCTCAATTGGAAATGACCTGTAAGCTTTTTAGAGTGTTAGATCGTTGTTCGGGATCCCCCTGCCGGGGCTGAGATCAGACAAGTCTGAGATCAGCGTGGTGTAGATCAGTGAGGTTCAGATTTGCTGCCTCACTGGCCGAAGTACCTTCACTAAGTGAGAGTAAACAATGCTGTGTTTTTGCATTGCGCTGAACAGTGCCTTTTGGATTGCCTTCAAGCACGACAGTTTGAATTGCTCTCATAGCGTAGCTTTTCCTCTCTGAGATCAGCTCTGTTTGAGATCAGGTCTGTCAGAGATCAGCGTGTTAGCGATGTTCTCAGCTAGGAAAAGATTTGCTCTCAGTGACCTTGAAGGTCTCCATGTGCCATGTGAATGGATGGAAGGGTTGGGTCGCTGCGAGCTTGGCCGACCGTTGATAGTGTGTGCCCCATGCATTGGGATCAACAATGGTGGTCGCTTTCTGCAGGAGGTGGGTGTCTGCTACAAGTTGGCCAACAGCTGTGACATTTTGTCTAACCTGTCCGATGCGCTGATGGCTTTGGAGGGTAGCCTGGAAGGCATCAAATTGGGAGAGAGTGGTGACATTACCCAGATCAAGCTGGAAGATCTTACCGTGCCTGTGGATGTCTTGATGGCCGGCCCGCCTTGTCCTCCTTGGGCCAGCAACGGCAAGAAGTGTCCAGGGGAAGATGTCCGAACGAGGGTGTTTCTTGCAGTGCTCTTGTGGACAATCTATCTCACGAGGCACGGTGGACTGCTTTGGGCGCTTCTTGAAAATGTTCAAGGAGTGCTTCACAAGATCGCTGGCTGCGCAGAGCCGTTTATGGCCATTGCCATCAGGTTCCTCGAGGAGCATGCTCCGGAGATGGCATGGCGGGTGGATCTTTTGAATGCTGCAGGCTACAAACTGCCTCAGTCGAGACGACGGGTCTTTTTGCAGGGTGTTCGAAGCTCTGTTATAATCCAACCTAGAGTTTGTTTGCGCTGTGGCAGGTTTCATGAGGTTTCCATGGAAGTCCTTCTATATGTATATTGTCGTGTCATTGACAACTTGAGAAAAGACTTTGGTCACAATCCAGGAAAGGAAATCCTCGGCACCATGGAGAAGCCTCCTCAACCTATGGATCCATTTGGGACGGTGTCCTTGGCCTCTTTCTTGAAGCCCAACCTCCCATGCACAGCTCGTGAGAGCCTGACCTCAATCATGAGGACCAACTTGGGCAACTATGAGAAGTTAATCCGAGACAAGATCGAAGCCGGTGATGTGACTCCGGGCACCTTGGTCGTATGTGAGCTGGACAGAGCCTTTGGCAAGAAGTACTCGCCATCCATGACAGTTGGTATGAGTCCCTGCTTGAAGACACAGTTGAAGTATCTTTTTGTCATTAGCACCGATGACTTGCAGCTGCCAGATGCAGAGAGGGCTTACTTCAGATGGATTCTTCCGCAGGAACGATGTGCTTTGCAAGGAGTACACCCGCGCTTGGCGCTGCATCTTTGCAACAGTGACTTGTTGCACGCACTGGGGAACGCCTACCCAGTGCCATTGATTGCGGCTTGCGGCATGCCGGTGCTTCAGATGATTGAGAAGTGGGGCAGGCTGAACTCTTGGCCTCCACCCCTATCGCCCGGTGATCTGCTTGAGCTTCCTGATGTGGCGGGCCATTTCCTGCCGCTTTTAACTGCCAAGCCCAAGAAAGAGAGCAAACCAAAGTCAAAGAGCGAGCCAAAGCCAAAGCTCAGTCCGAAAAAAGGCAAAGTCCGAAAAAAGATCAGCAAGCCAAGTCTGAGATCAGTAGAGTAGAGTCTGAGATCA
>CAXAMN010023138.1:5133-16853 GCA_963970005.1 Durusdinium trenchii | reverse complement strand
TCGACTTGAGAATCTCTGCTGCAAACATCTTGCCGCAACCCTCATGGTAGCTGCTGAAGAGTGAGTAGCATATGATTCTTGAACACTTGAAACATGCCTTTGCTCTGATATTGGCCTTATTATTGGAGTTCCGCAAAATGGTCAGTATCTGTCTGTCTAAATTAAAGAGACAAGGAATTGAACACATAGACTCTATGTCTAATATGTTGATTCACGCGAGTGTCCGAGTACAAGCCATATGGCTGTGGAGACGCGAGTCATGTCATAGTGCGCAGAATCAGAATGTTCGTTTCTTCTAGAGTTCATCACACTGTTTGCATAAGTGTGGCTTTGCCCTATTGCTCAAGCAGGTCGTCGCTATGATCGGTTTTGATCAAGCAGTTAGAACTTGGAACATGGATTGTTGAGGAGTCTTTAAGGAGTCCACAGCTCCCTCTCTCTCTCTCTCCCATGCTTGTTTCAATGAAACCGTTGCAAGCGCACCTATGTTCACTTGTGTTCTGACTCAAATTGCTTCCACCGTCCACCAGGTAAACGTACCCGGCGCTTTCCGCGCCCGGCCTGGCTTTGCGTCACTTGCTCCTCCAGATTTGCAACCCGCATGGTCACCTGCTCAGTTAGCTGCTTTGCCTCTGTCGTCAACGGCTGGAAGATCTTCTGAAGCTCCTGGAACCACGACTGGCCATGGAGAGAGTGAAGAGAAATCCTCATATTATAAATGACAATGCCCTTTGATCTTTGATAGGAACCTATGCAGTGTGGATTCTGTACATAGGAAATGATAATTTATCAGAATTCTATGCACCAATTCTATAAATAGGTCATTATAACTGCTTTACCTACTGTAGGTCAACGCACTTCTTCTGATCCGATCCAATCCTCCGTCGCCACTCTGTGGGTCAGCGACTCGATCTTCTGGTCGTAGCCTGGGCGGCAAAGTTCATGGATGCTCCAAGAAGATCCAAGAAGTACCCCCTGCAAATTAACATGGAACCCTGAAACCACTGGGTTGGTATTCAGAAAATGGAATGGTCTTCCACGGGACAATTCTCAGGGGGTGGTACAAAGAAGTTATGGCGGTGGTCTGCTCATCATTTCCAGAGAAGAACGCATGAGAGAGCTGTTGTACTAATAAGCACCTGCATGCAGGACAAGTGGACTTGCTTCATTCAAGAACATGTTCTTTCCCATAGACAAATCGAGGGATGTCTTCAATCAAGCTCCACGACTCATGTCGTTCCTTCTCTGCCGAGCTCTACTGACTCTACTGTAGAAGATCGACTTCTTAGAATATTTTGTGGCAGTCCCCCCTTTGAACTTTTGCTCAGTTTATGTAGGTCCAAAGGATTAAGTAAGTCCTCGCGTTGTCACATAGTCCATCCCCAAGCTTTCAACCATTATAGAACGAAGTGCTAAATCTGAAACTGCAAGGACAACATAGAGTTCCCCCTGATCACAATACATGAGTTTACATGAGTTATCCTCCAAGTTTACATGAGTTTCCTGTGGCTCGCAGCTTCTGCTGCGCAAAAGCTTCCTATCATTTTCCCACAAAATCGCAGGTCGCCCTGGGAGCAGTTCATCCTAGAAGTTCATCCAAGCTGCGGCTGAAGACTTGTTGCACCTCTTCCTGCCTGCGCGCATCTGTCAACTGCGCAAAACGGTCCAACGGTCCAACGGCTCCAAGGGGTCCTGGCACCATACCCCCACATCCTACTACTCCTCTCACAAACCCTATACCTGTTTGATCCTTTTTGGAATGGTGAGTCGTGCAAAGGGTCTGAGAAAATTGAGATTACCTTTGACAAACGCATGTCCAAACGCAAAACAAGCTTGGCGTTGCACCGAGAGGCTCCAAGGTAGTAAATAATCGGCCTGCATTGCTTCCTCTTTTGTGGGACATTGGTCACTTAGCTCTATACTGTAAACAGCTTTATATATAATATAGGACATAGATGATGATGATGCGCTTGGGTGACATGCCATCTTTCTCCAAAACAGAACAGTAACCGCCAGTAAAAGGCAACAGCACACCATCGGTGTGGATTCACAGTTCCCACAGCGTGGCCTCCAAGTCTCCAGCAGCTTCAGTCGACGCTCCTGTCCGGACCAGGTTGCACGGCTCAGATTGGAAATAACAACAACTGTCTTCTCTTGCACCCAAAGGGGTTCAAGACCATGTGAGTACAGAGTGTATTGACTGGTTTTGCCCCAAACACCATCCCTATTACCTCAACCGTACAAAGATCAAAGATCATACAAAGGAGGTATCCGGAAGCAGGTACAAGACCCTTCCGAATTGACCATCCTCTTCGATCCTCTGCTCAGAGGCGCGAACTGATCGACCGCTTCGCTGTCGTCGAGGTTCGATGAGCTGGTCCGTACAAGACATCCGAAAATGCAGAATCCCGCATGAAAATGCATGAAAACCATGTATAATAATGCGAGAGGGTCTTATACTATAGGGAATCCCATATGGAAACATCATACTATAGGGAGAGTCTCACACTGTTCAACAGCAAATGATTTGTTAAGTACGACTGATGTTCAACAAATGCTCAAACTCTCTCCAATGGTGCAAACGTACACCTTGAGGCCTTCTTCTGTCGTGTGCGGGTCACCAGCCCAGAATTCACCAGGTGCAAATGAGAACTTGGATGCAATGGGGTGATCAGCCACTAACACAGTGACTCAGTTCCAAACCTCCTTTTCCACATGAAACAGGCATTCCTGAAATCACGTTTGTTCCAGCGACATCTGTCCACGGTGGCTCCTGGTCAAGTGCGTCTTGTGCTCTTCGAGAGGCTGCAAGGTCATCTGGCCATGGCAATTTGTTAGGTAACAAGTGCTAACAAGTGCCATTGTCGCCCGAAGGAATGTCCGGTGAAATGATGTCCTCATCCGAACTCACGGCACAAATTCCAAGTAGCGACTTCTGTTCAGGGCTCATCATCATAAGTGTCTTGTCAAAAGCAAAGCCATGCAAAACCAAACGAGTTCTGAAAGGTGTATATTAATATTATATTGACTTGGAGGATTTTCTCCAACTAGTAAGGAACCATCTAGGTGGGCAGCAAAAAGGGAACACTTCCAACAAAATTGGTTGGGACTGCCTTTTCCAATCCCAAGGCCCATAATGATCCACAGGCTCTATCTAGTTTCAACTCGATCAATTTTTGATCTCGGACAGTCCAACTGTAAGTAAAAACATATGTATACATCTGAGATTGGAAGGTCTCCAACAACAGGACTCATAAGAACCATTCAGAACCCAGAAACTGATCGGTATCGTGTGCCGCCGCTGCCGCCCTCCTCCCGCCCGAAGCCGTTCCGCTCTGGGGGGCTCCTCCCGCGGGTCATGCCTTGCAGCGCCAGGAGACTTTGGGCGCTACTGCTGACCTTCGCCTAGCGCTGTGGCGGCGTGGTCAGACTGGGTGGTCGGACTGGGTGGTTTGAAATGGTGTGGAATGGATAGAGAGAGTTGTGTTGAGTTGGAAATTGCAAAATAGAAGAAACTGGATAGAGATTACCGGCCCCTAACTTCCACCATAGTCCCTTCAAGTGAAATGGTGTGGAATGGATATTAGAGCTAAGTACCAGCTTCTTCAGTCCGTGACCTGGTTTCGGGTTTTGGAGCCCTTGAGAGTGATCTTTTTTGAGGCCAGGATATCAAAAGGTCACTTTAGAAGAACCAGGTAGATATTATATTCCATTGAATGTCTCATGGTATGTCCGGGATAGGCGTTCTGTGGAGATGTGAAGAACGACAAGAAGAAGCAACTTTTGTTGTTCAACACCACTTTTACAAGAAAAAACATTGGTCCCTGCCAAAAAAAAACAGGTTTCATTCAGGTTTTCCTACCTGGACCTTCAAGGTATCCACCCAAAGTTGTGGAGGTTATAGGTCCGTTTGGTTACATCATGTCCCATGTTCTCAGACTTGACGGGTCACCCTGCCCAAGCTTTAACGGCCTATAGTGCTACAATCCCTTTCCAATCCGGCTAAGGGTTTGGTCCTTCTGACGTACATCCAAGGACTCAGAAGGGTCAAATGGGTGTGGAATATCAACTTCAGGGAATTCATTCCACAGCTCCTCCATCTGGGACTTTGGGAATTCAGCCAAGGTTACCAACATAGGTGCAGGGATCTGGGAAGCCAGGGGGATTCTCAACTGTGTCGACTTCCAACGAACAAGACTTCGAACAAAACCAGACTTCTGACGTACACCCAAGGTGGGTCTGGAAGTCAGGGAATTCAGCCCAGGTTACAAACTTAGGGATCTGGGAAGCCTGCAGGGGATTCTCACGTCTGTGTCGACTTCCAACGAAAAACACGTTGAAACGAAACCAGACTTCCTGCTCCCCGCTGCCCCCAGTTCCTGCTGAGCCCTCGGGAGATGACTTGGCCTCCAAGTCTTCGATGCGCTTCACCTCTCGAGCGCCGATTCCGATCGAGCGCTTTTCAGGTCGGCTGGCAAAGGGGGTGTGTTGGTTCTTTAGTGTCATGACAAGTATGCTGCATGGAGTGATAAAACAGCAAAAAACATGGATTTGCATGTCGGTATCTTTGGTTTGATGAGATATGGAATCGTGTTCATCCACAATCAACCCGAACAGTTGGCACTGCAGCTTGGCGTGCTGACACTGTTCGGCGCTTCTCAGGAGGATCTTTGGACCTTTGGGTGGGACCGGCCTGGTTCTGACAACCCTTGGTGAACCCTCGAGGACGGGGAACACTGCAAGTTGGTTTCTTCAAACATGCAGAAGCACTCACTCAAATGGGGCCAAGTCAGCTGACATGTTTTGTAGATACATACTTCTCCCAAGCCTATGTGACGTGTATGAGTTGAAAAGGATCCCAAAGACCTGCTAGAAGAGCAGAAACACATCTGAATCACAGTGCTCAAAGGGTATTCGTACTCCACACCCATCCTGTTTCCTTTGGAATCACCAACGCGTCCAAAAAGGTCACTGGAGAACCTAACCCCACGTCCGAGGGCCAAATACTTCTGTCTTTTGGCTCTGTCTATAGACAAAGGCTCTCCCTCAAGGCTCCGGAGAGTGGCATTCCAACTCCAACCCCAAGCATGAGATTGGTCCTGATCCCATTCCAGGTGACATCGCAACATCACCCTCTGGTCGTGAAACAACACCGGCATCCTTGGTATCCCTTTCTCTGTACCTCAAACATTCTCATGGTTACAAAACATATAAATTGGAAAGGACAATTCACCTAAACCAACACCGATCGGATGGTGGACCTGGCCTTGTCTTGGAGCACCTCTTCCAACAACTGCCCTGACGGGGTCGGATTTGGGGTTGTCGAAATGGTTGGGGAAGAGATGGGAAGAGAGCAAGTAGGGTTCCTCTCTGCGCAAAACAAAACAAACAAGTATACCGTAATACCCAACACATCCCAAAACATTGAACAGGAACAGGAACATCTATTGATTCATTTTTGGGTGAGGCCATCCGTAGTCAAACATTCTGTTGATCGAGTGTGCTATGGCAATTCAACTGATTGGGAGCGCTAGTCTGATCGATTGTCCGGTTACTGATTTGGATAGTTATATTCTGCCATGATGCATGAACTACACCTTTTGCATCTGAATGCCCGGAGAGTCCTTAGAAATTACATCATAGTATATACATTATAGAATCTGTTCATGGTCAACCGTTACTGCCATCCTGCAGAATTCCACCTCCTTGGCCATTTTCGTGGAATAGCTGCCACTTCCCCATCTAATTCAGCACCTCTTCCTGCGTTGCGTTGGAAAGCATCCCCCCGGTCTGACCCGATTCCACGGCCTTCCCGCCGCTCGTGCTCCAAGTCATCCAGCCGCGCATGCTGCCGCGCCACGTCGCGGTCCTCGCTTGTTTCAGAAACAAACGAAAACATCGATGCAGGGACTGCTCAGGGCCACAAAGCCAGGGTATAGGTGCTGTGCTAAAAATGGGGCTTTGGAGGTACTAATTTTTTTTGTGGAAAGGTGCTGATGAACATTTGCTACTAGCATCCGTACGAGTCATCGTACGCAATTGAATGGTTTCGGCAGATCCGAAATTGAAGATCCAGATCAAGCTGGGCTGCTGCAGTAAGCCGGCGATCGCATTGCCTCTGAAATTATTCCCTACGGCGATTCGAGTCAAATCCTGGCTCAACTTCATATTACCGCGTATGTACATGAAGCCAGCGAAAAGACTCATGTTAATAATTCGCAATCTGCGTCTCTCCACCGAGTTGATACTCCATGATGGTCCATGTGTCACCATCATCTTCAAAGCCTCTCCAAGATGCGGGCAAGTGGTGTTATGACAGGTATGGTCTATCTTCTGCACAATAATTGGCTACGCAAATAAAGGGCGGCCCGTATTTTTTGACTCCCATGATTGACTGAAGGCATGCTCTCCCATAGGCAAAAATGTGCAACTCGAATTGCGGCAGTTATTGCTTATCAGGCTCTGAAGGTGCCGTTGCTGCTTCGGATGGAATGCCTTCGTAAGCGCCGCTGCAGAAGTTTCAGGAGAAATGTAATTACTACGACGGGTTTCTTGTCAGAGGCGCGAATAAAGGCAGGATGAAGAGTCATTTCCTTCAGATGAGAAGGGCGAGGAGAGGGTCCTCTTTGCTAGAAGTAAAGAACCGTTCCTGTAGTCTGATCTGGGAGTGTGTGTTTCAGAATGATTTGGATGTCCTCAAAAAACAGTTCCTGTAAGTGCCTTTTGCGGAAGGACAATCATATGTTCACTGGCTCTCTTCTGCCAGATCTTTTATGGCCTTGGTCTTTATATAGAGTCTAAAGATTTTGGAATTGAATCATTGAAGAAAACCGTGGGGCACTCCTGGAGACATTGGTTCATTGAAGTTGATACCGTGGCCAAATTCTTTTATTTTACGATTTGGTGCGATCTCCTGGGACACCGGACGCGATGCTACCTTTTTTGGTAGGAACGCCTCTCGGAGCGTGCAACTGGTGTCACTTTTTGCACATTCTACCCGCTGGGCCAGTGGGGAGAGTGTGAACTCTTCAAAGTAGACATTGTTTTTGTGGTTTTGAACGTGTTTTTGCACACTCTTTGTTGTCGTTCTTTGCACGGCATTATCAACGACTTGTAGAGGTGGGTTGGTGGGGGGTTAATGACGTTCGATTGCAAGCGCATCTAAGATGAAGCTGCATACGGCATACACACCAAGTAAGACTCACCAAAAAGTCCTTGCGCAGTGCAATCGGCTTACGCGATTCTCAGGGAGGTTCGTCATCTTTTGCGGCACCGACTTGATCAGACTCTTGCCACGTGGTGGCACCATTCCAACGACCTCTCTGAACAAGGTTCCCATGTTGGAGGGTAAGAAGCGAGCTTGACTCACAGGGTCCTTGGCAATGATGCAGCGCATGGCAGCTGCTGTGGGCTGCCAAGGTCATATACTCCCCAAATTTTGAATATACCTAGATCCACCTGGTGGACGAAAAAAGTGCCGCTTTCCATTGTGGCCAAAATGTTTGCCACCATTGTGGAAAATTGCCTTCATCCAAAAAGAAACACCAGAAAAACAAAACGCCACATTCCATATATGGGGAAGGATGGTGCATGTCTCCTCCACGCCAGGCTCAAGGATACTCAGTTAGACTCCCCAAGTGACACGAGGCATTGCCAAATTTACCCAGCTATACCCAACTTCTGGTACTCAGGGTGATTCTTCTCAGGGTGATTCTTCAAGGTCATTGTGCAAGCTCTGACAATTGACCACCCCCTAACAAGAGTCTTTGTGCTCATGTGTATGCTACACCCTGATAAGCCAAGCAATCTCAGTCCATGGTTGACACATGTTGCCAACATGATTACGGGAATTGACGCCGCCATTACGCGGATTTACGCCGCCAGTACGTGGATTTACACCGCCATTACGCGGATTTACGCCGCCATTTTTTCCAGCAAATTTTGCAAATTTCACGCAACATATATATGAAACTCAAGAACATAATTCCAAATGTTGTGTTGAATGCCCATCACTCTCTTTCAGGGAGCTCTGAAGCACGAAAACAAATTATGAAACACTAGTTGGTACTCTTCCGGAACGACCAGCCGTAAAACATAGTTCAAGCACTGCACCAATTCCGCATCTTCCCAAAGGTTACCGGTCGGTATGTTGACAAGAAGTTCACACATTGGGGTGCGTTCATCAACCTTCGGGGTTTGACACAACTATACCCAACGAAGGGCACAAATCACCCAACTATACAAATTCGAGCCAATCACGCAAAATGCCGCCGCAAAATCAAGAAACGCCGCAGCTTTACAATTTACGCTGCCGTACGGTAAAAGGCAACTTGTTGGAAAAGTGCCTCATACGAAGATCTAGGTATTCTGCAATGTTGAGCCACTGGCCCACTGGTCTGCAAGTGCAACTGCAGCATGATAGGAGAACAAACATCAGCCCAGTTTGGAGTCACAAAAATGTGTACACTCCCAAAGTGTGGCTGCGAAACCGAATCTGGCTGCGATGACCTTCCATGCCGATGAGGCCCGAGGTCGCCTTCGGACCTCCTCCAAGGGCCCTCTTCAAAATGCAAGGCAACTGCAGAGTCTTGGAGCAACTGATGAATGTCGGCAGCCTCGCAATGTAAAGCCAGTCAGAGCATTCAGCATAAGTACTTATATCGACTCTCCATGACCTGCTTCGTGATCTCTATGGGCGTATGCAAGCGCACCAATCTACTCATCTCGTAGAGCTCGTGTGCACTACTAGATTTGTCTGGTGAACATGTTGCCTATACCTCCTCGAGGAAAGTACGAGCAGGCGCCCAATCGGACCCATGGATTTCAATGGCCTCCATAAGAACCACAATTCCACACGCGCAAAAGCTGCACTTGCTTGGAGGCTGGGTTGAAAGGAAGACCCTCGTGAGGAAGGTCCGAGTTCGGATTCAACAATCTAATCTAATCTACCTACAAAGGATCTGTCTTACTTGCTTAGGTTTGGGGAAGCACACACACCCGCTCTGCTCATCTCTGCTCACCTAGCCTGCAGGTGTGACATACTGCCAGGTAGTTGGATCAAAAACACTTGGGGCCCCGAAAGCTATCTATCTGTCAGTAGGGTGAGCTGCAGTCGAAAGTCTCCTCTGTGGAGGGTATGATTCTTCCAAGTTTTCAAGTGTACACGACCCTTATTGTGCTTCGGCAGTCCCCTAATAAACTTGTTCCAATAACAAAACAACTAAAACCAATCGGATGATACCCCGTTATTGGGCATATCACAGTTGCCACAATGTCAAATATTGACGGTTTCGTAAACAAACATGGATCAATATCATTGCTTCCAAAACACTATTCCTGTACAAGTACAAGCCCTTGATTAGGCGTTTAATGAAATTGCTTCTCTGCGAGGGGTATGGTGTACATCCGGACTATAGTCCAAAACATGCAGTTTGGAGAACGATCTCGCAAATAACAACAATTACTCCAACAGCGTTGATCCTCTGCTTTTATAAGGCTATTGAACTATCTTTGTGCAATGACATGATCCCTTGAATCTTCACCCACCCGCAAAGTCTGATATAGACAGCCAAAACATAGACACCCCTGTTGTGTTAGCCAAGGAGCCAGTCTCTGCAAGGTGTCTTGAAGCTCTTTGCCGGACGAGTCTTTCGGGATGTTCTCAATCCTAGGCTGGCTTGGCTCACCAGTTCTCATTGGAACTGTGCCATCAGCATACCAAATCTTACCAAACAGTACCTGATAGGTATTCAACAACATTCATAGGCAACCAAGGGAAAGTTGGAGTTGGGTTCTTGAAGACTAAGAGTAGCGAGAGATTGATGTTCAAAATGGTTTTCTTGTCAAGCTCAAAAGGATGACGACTGCAACAACCACACAAACTCAACCGACCAGAACCAGTGCCACCACAGGGGCACTTGGAAATAAAACCATCAACCATCAATCAAGAAGCAGAATAAACATCACCGCCACCATCAACACCAACATGGCGATAACGAACCACACTCGTTACACGGATACCCATGGACATAAATTTCACGTTGGAATTTCAGATTGGAAGGTGATACAAGAAACTCCTTCATGGTCAGTAGCTGGCTGCCGCCTGGGTGACTATAAAATCACCGCGAAGGTCAATCAGCAAGCTAACTCGGACTCGAGTGAATGTTGTCAATAACATTGCTGCTGATTGATCCATGAGGTGAACCTTTTATAGTTTTTTGCTGGATCACACCCCGCCCAAAGGGCCCCTCTTGCATGCGAAGAGCTTGCAGCAGCTCTTCTCAAACCATTTCAATAGTTATATTGAGCTGGGCTTACTTAGAACTGGACATGGTTGATACATCTGATGACACCCATCCACTATTCTCTCTACAAATACTGGTCTTAACCACCAATGATGGTTTGCTTCACTCATTCTCTTCCTGACTGAAGCATGCGAAACTGCTGACAACCGGGTTGGAACTGATGGATTCCAATCAACTCCACCTTTCTATACCTAGAGTTTCTGGACAACCTCCTAGTGTTCAAGCAAAGTCTCATTAGGAGTCCAAAGCCGACATCCCTTCGATTTCCGTCAAGGTGCCGCGCCAGCAGGGCCTGCAACTCTTGAGACATCGTGGCACCCGAGGCCTCTCAAAAACCGGTCGGATGGAAGGCCAAAACAGGCGCCTCGTGAGAAACACAAGGCCACAAGGTGCCCAAGCGGGTTGGACTCTCAAATGCTTCACCCACCCTCTGAAAGAAATGATTATCACAAGGTCTTAGCTCTGGACTGGAAACAGCCCAACAGGCAAGAGCATGTAAGAACAGTTAACAACAATATGCAATGATTGGGACGACCGTCTCTGCAGCCACGGGCAAATTTATGCAAATTGCAGCGAGTTCTAAGGGTCAAAAGCTGCACCATGCGAGGGAAATCCCAAAGGTCTCACCGCCTTTTTGAGACTCTTTCCTGCACTTCAGACTTCGACGGGCGCCAAGTGAACTGAATCACAAAGGAAGCGCTTCTGGAAAGCATCGGGACTAAGACTCATCGCAGCAGCCAGTTTCATGGTCTCGTTTCGGCCTGCTAAAACACTCAACCGCCAAGTAAGTCGGTCGTGGCTGTAACTCAGAATTTGTGGAAATCTGGCAATCAGTTGTACGGAATAGTCTGGACCAAAGGCGCCAAACAGCAGCACACATTTTGGCTTACAATTCTTCTCAATGCTAAGTCCAAGGATTGGAGGAAATGTGGTCACCGCCTTGGCTATTTGAGAGTTGCTCAAACCCACATCCAACAGCCACTGGACTGTCGGCTTTAAGTTGTGCTCGATGCTATATCCAACAATTTGAGGTGTGCTGGCCACAATCTTGACAACCTGAGTCTTGCTCAAACCCAGATCCAACAGCCACTGGACTGTTGGCTTCAACTTCCGCTCGACGCTGTATCCAAGGATTGGAGGTGAAGTGGCCACTGCCTTGGCAACTTGAGTGTTGATCAAACCCAAATCTAGCAGCCACTGGACTGTCGGCTTCAAGTTCTGCTCGATGCTAAGTCCAAGGATTGCAGGGGATGTGGCCACAACTTTGGCCACTTGAGTTGTGGTCAAACCCAAATGCAGCATCCACTGGACTGTCGGTTTCAAGTTCTGCTCGATGCTATATCCAAGAATATGAGGTTTGCAAGCCACTGCCTTGGCAACTTGAGTCTTGCTCAGACCCAAATCCAGCATCCACTG